>VYXB01007825.1:2216130-2246686 GCA_013397135.1 Pachyramphus minor | reverse complement strand
AGCCAGAGGAGCGCCAGGCACAGCGCCCCGCTCTCGCTCCTGCGGCCGCTCCCGCTCCGCGCCGCCATCGCTGCCCGCGCCGCAACCGTGCGCCTGCGCCCGGCAGGGAGCGGGCGGGGCGGCGCCGGAGCCGCCCCTCGGGCCGGAGCTTTGGGACGGGGAAAGGGCGCGGCTGGAGTCTGGTGCTAGAGCTGCACGGTCCGACCAAACAGAGGTCGCTTATCCGACAGCCCGCGTCACGCGCGGTTGTTGGAAAGGCAGGGCGGGATCCTTTGTTTTTTTCGGATTGTGAGTAAAAACAAAGGATAAGAGAATTTGCTCCTCAAAAAGTGGAATGGCAGAAATGTGAACGTGAAGAACATTAATGTGTAAGAAGTAGATGTATGTTCCTTGGTCATGGATCTATTTAAGGCGTCTTAGTTTTAAATCTCAGTAGTTACCATGCAAAGAGTAACAAGCTTTTTCTAGGGAAAACAGGTAACAAGCTTACAAAAGATTAAAATAGATCATAACATAAAGGCCTAAATTGTCATCTTTTAGCAATGATTTGTTTGTTTCTGATTAAGTACAATAACACGAAAATGTTTTACTTAGTGGGGAGACACAGACTTACAGGAGAAACCACGAGGGCTGTAGTACCTTTCCTGTCCCCTAACTTTCCTTCGTGAAGCACAACGTGTTATGTCAAATGTATTTATTGTCACGTTGTAGCTACACCTGCTTCCTTTTTACTTCTCTTATTTATGGCAGAGTTAACTACTGAATATGCGGAAAACATTATCATTAAACAAGATTAACCTGGTCATCAATGGATAATAAAAACATTGTATCATACTAGGCATGACTTAAAAAGCATATGTCATCCCATGTCAGTGAGATGTGAATTATTTGTCTGGCTGCCTCTACTTTGGAGATAATGATCTATGAGGTTCTTCAGTCATATAAACTCGTGAAAGCATTGAACTCCAGCAGTTTTGGGGGTGAAAACCTAAGAATGCCAGCTGAGTAGTGTTAGAAGTACTTACCAATAAAACCACTAAGCAGTAGGATTTACGTTAAAGCCACAGACACAACACTGTTTCCAGTACAACATCACAGAGACACATCATCTTCATAGTGACATCTCATGTTAATAGCTTTTACTTGCAGTTAGTGTAAAAATGCTCATGTTTTTAAAATATCGCCAAGGAACAAGACCATAAAGAATGATCATGCCCTCCAGTTTTAACGATTTCCTCAACCAAATAATTTATTTTTATAACGTACATAATACAGTTTCTTAGTTTAAATACTTGGAGAACCTAAACAAAAACCCCCTCATTTGTTCTTTCATAATCTAGTCTAAGAAGCATCTCTGTATCATCCTGCTAACAAACTTAGCAGCTAATTAAACAGTGTCTTCGCTAGAATATTATCCTCATGTATAAGCCTTGACTGTGGTTGCAGCTTTCATTGCAGAGGTATATCTTTATATAGGCTGATTTTATATATATATATATACATATACACATATATATATGCCTTATCCAATAGCTGTGCTGGCATGCAACCTTTTCAAACAGTAAGCAGTTCCTTGTCCTCTAACCACATAATTTCTTTACATATAAAAGTTCTATTTCATGCAGATATATCAGTGACTGTATTTTTAAGTGTACACAACTGAGAAAATAATTAATTTGATTGATTACTGCCTTTTTTCGATTAAGACTAGCTACAACTGCAGCTCACTTGTGTGGCTTGCACAAGTCTGTGACTTTTGATTCCATGCTATGGGTGTTCAACTTCCAGGTAAAAAGAACAAATCCCAGATCAACAGTAGTACATATGGAAGCAAAGAAATAAAAACGTCCAAGTATATATTTATCAAAATAAATAGTACTTCAGCTGGGACATGCTACCTGTTTTTTTCTGGAAGGAATTTTACTATTACCAAAGTCACGTCTGCCACCTGATTTCAAGTGAATCTCTGATCAGAAATCAGGTAAAACGGCCAAGCAATAGCTTCAGTGCAATTGAAACAACCGAACAATTCCAACAACTTGAAAGTGCAATCAAGGATGACCTCCGTGTTTTGTAGCTCCCTCTTCACTGATGGATTCATTCCTTGAATAACAGCTACATAGAAAATGGCAAGTTCTACCCTGCTCACAAGCACATTTACGGTTTTGCTTGAGTTACTTCAATTAGCTGTCTCTAACACAGAACTGTCAACCAGATGGATGAGAGCTGACAGTCCCTCATGGGTTGAACAAAGAGGAGGTCTAGATTAATGTAATGCCATCACACTGATAACACTAAAATCTGTGTCTCAGATTGTCACATGTGGTTTCACATACAAACTGAAAAAGCAGAGGAGGCCCATTAAATTCCTGTGAACAAAACACCAAAATCTAAGACCATCATAGCTGTTTCTGAAGAATGAAGTGGTTTGAGATACTGTTGGATACTCTTAAGTAGCAAGAGAGTTTTTTAATCCTGTGAGGATAAAAGGACTTTGCAAACAATATAGCAGAACTTATTTTTGTGCTAGCAAGTCAGAATGCTAGCAAAACTTGCTATATACTTTTTGCTTACAGGAGACCATTAGTAAAGCATTTAATTCACTCTTGAACATTTCAGTGGAATTTCTCTTTCCATAAAGCTGATAGCACCTTGGCTAGCATTTAAATATTTACATTTGAAAAGGAACATGATCCTGTTGTTGATACTAGTTTACTTCAACACACTAGACCACAAACAGCAGCAGCTCAAAATCTGGTTTGTGTATGACTCAGGCTGTAATATGCAGAGGTGTTGACTTTGATCAGACAAGCAGAGAGCACCTTCAGCCATCTGCCTCTAGTCTTATCATAATCTTTGAGTCAGTCCCCCAATATAGGTATACAGATAACAACACCCAGCAAACCAGATGAGTAATTCTGGTTCACATATGTTCAGTGGAAGCAAAGACACAATCCTTGCTGCCATGCAGAATAAAAAAGAACCACATGTGCATTGGAATACTGTAGCACAGCTACATCCTTTTTTCTTTTTTTTTTTTTTTGAGAAACTAATTAGAGGTGAGAAGAAATCAAAATGCCCAGCCAATGAGAGCAGATTTATGAGAATACAAAACTGAAGGTAGATGGAAGAATTCGGCATAAAGGTACAGTGAAAGGTCAAAGCCAGCTTAACTCACTTGCTGAGCTCTCTCCTTACCAAAGAGCCTTACTATAACTAAACACAGAATGAAAAAAAATTGTGCTGCATATCTTTTCAGCACTGAATTTTTATTTTTTTTTAATATTGTAGTGTGGAATCATATTGCCATCTACTGGAAATTTTCTGTTCTACACTAGAAATGGTTAGAACACAGACAGAACAAGTCAGGACTGCAGCCTGGAGTCAGCAACAGTCTTTTTGTTGTCCTGAATATAAGATGCCCTGAGAGGGTCCTACATCTGACTTGGGGCAGAAGGGTACACAGGCCACCATCTTCAGTTGCTCCAGAATCCCACTCTGTTTCAAACACATTGCCTGTCCAAAGAAGGGCAGTGAAGCTGGTGAAGGGTCTGGAGCATAAGTCTCATGAGAAGCAGCTGAGGGAGCTGGGGTTGTTTAGCCTGGAGAAAAGAAGACTCAGGCGAGATATTATTGTTCTCTACAACAATCTGAAAAGAGGTTGTAGGGGTCCATACCTTCTCCCAAGTAACAAGTGACAGGAAAAAAACAGCCTCAAGTTGCACCAGGCGAGATTTAGATTGGACATTAGGAAAAATTTCTTCACCACAAGGGTTGCCGAACACTGGAACAGGCTGTCCAGAGAAGTGGTGAAGTACTCCTCTCTGGAGATATTTAAAAGACATGTAGGTGTGGTGCTTAGGGACCTGGTTTAGTGGTGGACTTGGCAGTGTTAGGTTACTGGTTGGACTTGATGATCTAAAAGGTCTTTAGCAACCTAAACTATTCTGTGCTGGGGGAGAAAAATCTCTTAATCCCCTGTAAACTTTGCAGTTGTCAGAATAATTTCTGCATCTCCAACACATCCATCCCCACAGCATGTATGATTGAGGACTTCTAAGTCTCAGAGAGCTAACATTCACCTACTCCCTTATTTGCTTTCACCTCAAGTTGTCTGGACAAACTTCTTCAGGACGTTGGTTTTTTTTCTTTTCTTTTCTTTTTTTTTTTCAGGTACCAATTATTTTCACCTTCTTATATGTCCAAAACCACGAACAGGATACTCTACTTTGGCACATTTTTCACAGGAGATAGCAAATGCTGACATTGAGATTGCCAGATAAAAACCAGCTTTGTCTGGTTGCAATTGAACTGATCTTTACTGAATTCAAATTTCATTCTTTGGTGGAGGAAATTTAATTAATAGTTAAAAGTGCAAGGAAAAGGAGTGTATTTTCCTGCTGTAAACATTTCCAGACTCCCTCGTGCAAGGAGAACAAGTATGGGTGTAACATAATGGTAACCTGGAAGCCAGTTTTACAGTGCTTTGACTGCATTCCTCATGTGCTCCTGTTCCCGTAAAGATTTGTCCTTACCTCTCTGTTAAGCAGCAATTGTCCTAAAGCCATGCAAGCACTGTGCATATGAACTGCAGCATTCATTAAGCTGACTAGTTAAGAAGCTATGTCCCACAGAATGGTGCTACACACCTTCTCGGATTCCTGTGTTGTTACTTGTATGGACAGCACCTGTAATCATTCACATGAGGCCAGAATGACACATCACTGCGATATTTGGTTTCTAAAAAAATAAACAGTTTAGAGTCCTTATTTTTCGGTATGCAGTCTCATGCTGTGTTATTTCTTTTACATCTGGATTCTACTTCCATAATGCCACAAGGTGGCCTCCACATAATACAGCATTATCATCACATCCTTTACAGAAAGACATATGAAAACTATTTGTGCTTTACTGCAGTATTGGTAATAGACTACCACAAAACAACATTCCTTTATTTGTATGTCATCTCACGTAGTTCACGTGCTGTGTACAATTGGTTCCCATGAGACTGGAGGTCAGAGCACCACAAAGCAGCTGCAAGCACTTGGGTAGGATGTCTACCAGAGAGAAGCCTGTTCAGGAACCAAGCAACACACTCACAGAGCAGGTCCACAAGTTGTCTGCCCTGCAGAGAATCTGGGAAATCCAGAATCTGACATGCAAAGGGATGCTCTAATTCAGAGAGTCTTAAGCAGTTGTTTAAATTATGCTACAGTTTTCTCTGTGCTAGGAGAACCTGAAGAAATAAACCTGAAGAAATAAAAAGCAGCAGAGATCCTTCTTCTGGCTGGAAGTTTAACCATTTCTGGCCTATCATGAAAGTTGATGCTGGTTTTCAAGGGGGTGAATGACCAGAGGCCAAAGATTAATTTGCATAATTTCAAAGCCCATCTTTCCCTCTTTTTTTGGTGGAGGAGCTTTATTTTACACAATTTATAGTGGGATTTAGAGGTATAATAATGCAAGGGGAATTGGAGTAGCAGTTTCTACATGATAAACATTCTCTTCAGTGTATTAAATATGTTGTTACAGAAACACTACAGCATGTACTATTACCAAATCTGGATTCAAAATAAATATGAAAGTAGTAAAACCTTTGAACTCGCATTATTTAACAAAGCAAAAGAAACAAAGCTGGGCCTTAAGTTCATTTTCTTATTTATAGAGAAAATTAGTGGCTCTGGATTCAGTTGGCTATTTCTTCATCTCAGAAAGGAAAAAATGATTCTGCAGTGCTTCAGCTTTTTTTCTGAAGCTTTAGCTACTCCTATTACTTCAGCCAGTAGCTGTTGTAACTTTTTTTTTCTTCTAAACACATTCTGACTGTTCTTGAGAAGCTGAGAACTGTAACTGTCCTTGGCTTTAAGTTTATCTGTACACACCTTTCTTGTACACTGGCATTTGAGATACATAACTGTACATGTGCACAGTTGATACCTGAGTTTACCAGCTGCTACTTCTTTGAAACTCAACACTTAAAAAAAGAACCGCTGATAGCTTTTCCTACTTTTTTGTATTGTATTCTTTTATTGTATTGGCCTGTAATTCTTCTGTAACTTTTTTCAAGCTATTATTGAAATAAGTAACTTTTTTTCTTCTATTGTCCAATCTTTGCCTTGTTTATCTGAATGAAATAATTTGGAGGTGCATTAAACCTCCATTACACTGTAAGTAAGCTAAATATGAACCCTGTCTTTATATTTAAAGTGCATTCCTATTTGTGTGGGCCTTTATGCTGAATCAGACTGTGCAAGTAAAGGCATGCCTTAATGAGCCAGAGTTCGTACATCACAGAGAACTGCTCAAATGAACCACTGTGGAAAACTGCACACATTATCTATCATTAATCAATGGCAAACAAGCTAATTTTCTATGCGTTGTTACAGTACTATTCAGTGTGTTAAACAATTTCATTAAAGAAACATGATTAGCAGTTTTGCAATATGTAGTAATAGTTCCTGCTTGACTCAAATACACCTTAGTCAGCCTTAGACTACAGGCAAGTAAGAGTCCTATAGGAGTATAGTGATTATTTCTATATTATATTAATCTTCCTTTTTTTAAATTATTTTAATAGTTTAGCCTGAAGCGGGATTTCCTATTTGTCGGATAAGCACTGTGGGGTTAAATGAAATAATTTTTAGATTTATAATACAAATATTTTATATGACAAAGCTACTAATTGCAGCATGATGTTTTGTACTTGCCATATGATTAACGGGTTTGGATTTCTATGTTTCCTTCCTCCTTAATTTTTTGAGCCATGTAAGAATGGGTTATTTTTCTGTGTCTCATATATTTTTGGAAAAAATAATAGCATAAGTCACCTTGTAATGCCTTTTCCTCCCCTCTAGCTACTTGCTTTCATTATCTGTAAATGTAGTCTAAACATATTTGACAGCAGGCTCCTCTGGGAACCTCTGTATAATGCCCAGTAAAATCCAGGGCCCACTGGAAGTGGTAGCTTTGACACAGATAGAAGAAATCCTGAATTCAATTTTGTGTTTTGTTTTAGATTTTTATTTTAGGCAAATAAAGTAACTACGACCTACAAAAAGATTATTGCAGGATTTCATTTATGACTTTCACTGTTTTCTGCAAGCCTAAAGAATTCAGCAAAACATCTTAAAAGTGGTGTTTACTCCAGGTGACAGAGACTCTGGTGTCTAATTTAGAATTACTCTTTCCTTTTAGATATTGACATGTCAAAATATTGGAAAGAGGAAGCAAAATCAAATAAGTGCCAGAGCTGCTTTGTATTCAAGCAAGACTTGTCGGGATGGGTGGGTGGGATGGATAGGGAAACAAACAGTGCATAAAATATGTATTACACTGAGCTCCCAAGTAATACCTTTTAGAAAAGAACAAATAACCACTCCAAACAACAAACTAAACAGAAAGCACCAATCTGGTTGTCTCTGAAACTGATAATCTCTTTCTCCATAAAATAATGTGATGCTTGATAAGAAAGCAACTGGACCTTTCACTGGCTGCAGAGTAGCTACCTGGAATAGGAGCATTCTTCAGCAAAGCCACAGAAAGCTCGAGCTCAGGTGAACCATCAGCAAGTCCCACTGCAGGCTTTTACACAGCCCATTATCTGGCTGGATAGACTCTGTGGCAGACAAAACATAGGGAGATTAGAAAGTCTGAGCTTGTGCATTTAACATTAGAAGATTCTAAAGAATCTTCTAATGAGTCTCATGAGAGACTCGAGTCTCTCATTGTTGAGACAGTAAAATTCAATTATACTGCTGCAATGCCAAAAAAACCTGATACTTTCCTCAAAAAGCATAATGCTTCTAAACACCAGTGAAGGTATTACTGCAGACCATTAAAATCAGTTCAAGTTCTGAATACATTTCATGGCCAAAGGACCACTTCAAGTAAGTCTGAAAAATCAGTTAGTTATGCTGAACACCAGGAACATGTGGGCTGCAGTAACTTGGAGACAGAGTAATACATAGGAACTGCTCTATAAGGTATGAAATAAGTTTAATAAATACTACAAAGCAACAACTGACCAATCACTTTGTCAGGAAAAAAGTATTAATGAGGATACCAAGACCTGTAGATTAACAATTTCTCAATACTAAAGCCTATTACAACCCAGATTTATATTTGCTGAGTTTATGAATGATGTCTTGCAGTTCCTTTCATATAAGTAGAATCCTTGACTGTTTCAGCCAAACTGGACTTAGGAGGAGTCACCAGGGGCTAAATGCTAATTTTCCAGAGCTCAGAGAAAACTATCAAATGAGGGAATAGTATCTGAAGTATGTATGCCCAATCCTAGATGCAGAAATGCTGAAATAAGTCTTGCTGGTACCCAAGGTAAAAGCTGAAGTCAGCAAGCTGTCAGTTGTGAAGACGGCTCCAAGGGCGTTCTCCTCTTATTTACAGCCTTTCTGAGTAGGGTGGCTGAGGTCACAAACCAAATACTAAGACCCTGTATAAAATAAACTAAATCACAATGCCCTAAAATCCTAAAAAAAACCCCAAACAATTTGTAATGTCAGACTCTTTGCTCAGAAAGACATTCTTATGCCCCCTTTTTAACGACAAATCCGTAGTAGTGTTTGTTGTCATCTGGCCCCAGTGCTACTTTATGCTGGAGACAAGCACATTCTAGTTTGGTTTTTTGGGTTGAATTTTGGGTTGTTGTTTGTGTTGAGGTTTTTTGGATTTTTTCTTCTTTCTTGTTTTTAGCTTCTGTTTAGCAACCTTATCTGTTCATCTGGAAAGAAGCTAATCTGCTTTTTGAATAAAGAATTGTGAGATGGAAAGAATCCCTTTAGAGATATTAAGGGATATGCCACCAACAGAAGCATATTGGAGTGCAGAGGAGAGTGCAAAAAATGATACTTCTGTATAGCAATGAGTGCATACATGTGCTTACACAACGTCCTCACTCTGCCCAACTCCCTAATTATTTTGTGTGGTCAGAAAATCCTGGAAGACTGAATTTTCATTTTTTGCAAGCTTATAAGAGGCATCAGCAAATTTAAAGAATTGTACTCAGAGAGGGAGGCAATGGGTGAATAGGGAAAAAACCCAACCCAAGCTAACAAACCAGTTGCCCCTAAGCAGCAGAATTTCTCCCTAATTAGTCAGTGGCCTACCATTTGTAAAGGTTCAAAACTGCAGGCATTTTTAATTAATACTGGTAGAATACTGGTATTTATGTTCAAAAAATATTTATATCACACACAGTCTTAATACACCAGCTTCATCTTAAACCTCCTGACTGAAACAGCATGAATCATTATGCTTCTCTAGTGTTAATCTAAGGAGTAAACCAAGTGGTAGCATCCACAATTGCCCTGCATAGGGCCTAGGACTCTTGAGTTTTCACAGTTCAATGCCACTAAGCTAGTAATTTGTTTTGTAGTGAGAACTTGGAAGACTTGAGATACAAGATAACACTTGGGAAACTAGGTGTGCCAAATATGAAGGCATTTTATTCTCACTTGGATAGGTGACAAGGATGTAGAGCTGGGAATTCAGCCAAGCAGATGTGCCCCAACATGTCAGAGGAGTGGGAAAGCAGCAACTAGGAGGAAACGTGACTGCTCTGTGAGCATCAAGTCCCCGGCCTTCCTTTGTGAAGTGCCTCACTGCCGTGGATTAGGCATACAGGACTGGAAAGACTTCCAGTATCATCATACCCCAATCACAGCCATACTTTCAGGTGATAGGAAATTTTGTACTTTATCTTATACACTCTCCCTTCCCTAGTTTTATGCAAGTCAATTCCCTACATTGCCAACCAGGAAGACACACATCAGTCACAGTCTGGATTAGTTTGCCTGTGTTTGAGCCCTCAACCCACTCTAATGATTACTGATGCCACTACTCAGATGGCAGCATTTTTAGAGGTATCCCTTGCAGCAGGGATCCCTATCATCCAATTAAAAGGACATTTAGAAAACTTACCCTTCAGAATTCCCTCTCTGCCCTCTTTATCCAGAAACACCTTAACTGTAACATCTTCAAAAAAGAAAAAAAAAAAAGTAAAGAAAAAGCAAATTCATTTTTCTTTGTAAGTACCAGAAAGGTTCTTAAGAAAATTTATGTGAAAAGACAATTGCTTTGGTGGCCCGGGTTAACTTCGCGAACAGCTACTCTGCTTATTCTTATGCTAATGCTGGCTGTTGGCACAGAATTACTCCAGAATTAACACCTCCATCGATCACCACTCATCCTGGCTGATTAAAAAGTCAGGCTTTTAGATTTACTAAAACACAAGGCTGAGAACAAAAACCTGCCTGTTAATTCTTTAGTCCTGCTTTGCTTTACTGCTTTACTAATAATAGCCTAAGCCTTAAAATGCTGAAAATAAAGTTTTAACACAATTTGTACAGTGGTGGTTAATTACATTTTTATAGTTTACTATTTTCTGCAGCTGGAACATCAGGTGGCACAGTCATCCAGAAATGAACTAATGCAGCAAGAATTTTTTTCCTTTTCAGTCAGAAACCTAATGTTATTTTAAGCAAACACATAAACACCTATGCCTTTAAGCTTCAAGACAAAGTACTATTAGCAGACACAGAGAATATTAAGAGACTTCTGCTCTCCAAACAAAACACAAAAAATAGCTCCTTTGTGCATTCATTGTAGCAATTTCATCAGAATGGAAAGAACAGTTTTGGTTTCTCACAGCCAAGACTTGATAAGACTTCAACTCCTCAATAATCCATCATTCCACTTTTATCTTAACTAAGTAGATAACAGGACAGCTATCTTAACTAAGTAGATAACAGGACAGCTGATTCACATGTGATAAGACAACTCAACAGTAATGAAATGTGCATTGTCCTAGCAGTTGCCTATATCTGTACAATTTTCTGATTTAAAACCAACCATGCCACAGGCTTCTTGTATGTGGCAATCCTCCTCTGAAAGTGTCTCTTAAAAATTATTTAACTCTTACGGAAAAGAAGTTTGTTTCATGCAGAAGAGATGTAAGGAAAGTCTGTTGTCACAAAAAGACCAGCTATTTTTCTGAAGCTGGAATACTTTTTGTCCTAAGTCTTTCAATCCACAGAATATCTGAAATAAGAGTGAGTGACAACTGCGAGATCCAAACATAATTCAGGTTTTTCACAGTGAAGTGCAATAGATTAAATACAACTTGACAAAGAGGTGTCAAACTAAATTACGAGAGCTATTTGAAACTGTCTGCAGGTCCAAGTGTGATACTAGGGTGCATATGTATTTCAACACTTACACCTGTAAGAGCAGGTAGTCTTGGAATGTAATATTATCTTGACATTTAGATTTGGTTTAATTGTTTCACAATACACATATTGCTTATGTAAAAAAACAAATCAAGGATATGAATACAACCTCAGTAAAATCCATTGGTTCTGTTTATTTCAAGCCTACACATATAGAAAACATCCTCCTTCCCAAATCCACAGAAACCTATTATTCACAGAACTGTATTAAAACAAGTCAGAAGCGTATTTGTAAAAGCATTTTATCACATTTTGGCAGCTATCATTTTTCAGAGCGGATTAAAATAGGTTTAATCACTTAAATTAAGGAATAAGGGAAAAATATAAAGGTGGAAAACATGAACATGGCACCCTTGTAATTTGTTACAGCAGAGCACAGATGTTCGAGACCCACACAGTTAGCTGCTCATCTATACTTTAGCACTAAGAGTAATGACTGCCTGAAGTAGTGTTCCATATGAATCAGAAACAACTATGCAACACATTCAACCTGAAAGTAGCAGATCTCATTTTACAGCAATGTGATCAGCACCTACAATTTACATAACAATATTACAAAAATCCAGTCGGTATGAAAACAAAATATTCTCGGCCTGCAATAGATGAAGACTCTGTGAATATTTCTATTTTATCCCTTTAAGGGACAGTACTACACGTCCTGTCTCCCTTACAGCAGGTTAGTCTAGCTAAGAATCCAGTTTACTACTCAATGAAAAAACCAAGAAGAAATAGAAACAATACTGCAGCTATGGTTATTTAGAATGAAAACACTTTATTTTTTTCCAACAAGGTTCAAAGTCAAACTTGCAGCTGCGAGTGCCAACTTCAATTAGTAGGTATTAACAAAATTTGTGTGAAAAGTTTTAAGTGTGAAAAGTTTTAAAGACGAAAAGTTTTCACAACTGCTTCAGAATGAATCTTGTTAAATAGTTAGCCCTGTGTTTTGTCTAGAATTCTCATCCTCCCTTTCCCCCTTCTAACAACAGACATTCATAGTATATTTAAACTAGAAGAGGAATAAATAACTTCATTAAGACTTGAAGAACGAGTGTGGAAGCATAGAGAAAAACACTTGTATTTAGTCTCATTCTGAGGCAAACCAAGCCACTAACTCACGGAATAAACATAAATTGTTTAAAGAAGGATAATATAAGCATTAATAACATGCATGCTCAATGTATTTTCTCTGTGAATGCTCATCTGTAGCCTACAATGATAACTGTGTGTAGGATAGTAGACTGAAGACAAAAATTAGACTACGCTGTCTGGCTTTTACAAAGGCTATTAAAAATGGCTTCATTTTTTTTTCCTCTTCTAATGCAACATCAGCTCAATATAAAGTTCCTCACACAAGAATCAACTGCTTTCATAAACTTAAGCATTTGCATTGTGCAAAGCTGGAATAACTTCACACCACTAGAATGATTTGCATGGTTTTGTATTCTGAAATAGTTGACTACGAAACACCTGTTCCACTTTGTACCAGAAAACTCGGCACAAAATATAGCTGCAAATCTCCACACTTAGACAGATGTTCTGTCTTCTGTAAAACTGGAAGATCTGGCAAGATGAACTGGCAAAAGCAACCATTTGCTAATTCAAAATGTAAGCTTAGATACTTTCAAGTTTCTACACACAAAAATGTCCACTCATTCAAGAAAAAAAAAGAATCAACACATTACAAAATAGCACTACAGCATCCACCTTCAATGCAAAATGCGTAAAGACTTCTACCTTCAAGCTTGCCTGCTTCAGATGCCAGAAAATGAAAACACAGCATGTTTTAAGTTATGGTATAATGTAGTGGGGCTGATGTCCCTCTACATAGCGCATGTGTACTTCTTTGTCCTTTCCTATTCTCCCAGCCCTCCTGCACCTCAAGTGTTAAACAATAAAGCAGCCTACAGGAAGGGAGAGATAATTTTATTTATATCTCACTGCAGAAGATAAGCTCCTGGAGGGCTAATGCCAATTTTTTTAATACCAGCAACAATCTGTAAGCACTATTAAGTAGCCTGGAACTGCAATACCTGTGTGATTAGTATTAGAGTACTCTTTACTGAGAAATAGGTGTAACTCCTTCAAAATTGAGACATACATAATCATTAAGACACGCTAACTTCTTACCCAGCTAATTAATGGGGTAGCTTTTTCTATCCCCACTCTTCAGCAAGCTCTCAGGAATACCTAAACTTTGACTCTTACAGTTACAAAACACTGGATTTTTTTTCCCTTTGCTCTGCAGAAAGAGACATTGCCAGAAGGATTCTTCAGTTTCAGTTCAGGGGATGGGTAAGTAGTCCTGTGTCACACTTTAAATAAGTACTCTTTCAGCAAACCAGCCTCAAGTATTTTCAGGGGACATTGAGGCAAAAGACACGCTGTTTTTCAAAGACATTAATTTCATATCAAGTAGTGTAACATGACGAACAACTTTGTGGAGGAATACTTCATCCTCAAGTACATACGCGCTTCTGCATCACAACAACATATACGAACAGGATTAATTCTGCTTGATTATTAAGACATATCCTAGAAACAGCATTTTCAGAAGGTATCACATGATAGCATTTATGCATATGATAGTTCATAAACTTAATTCTTGGATTCACTGAGAAACTATATGGAATTAATGGAGTTATATAGCTATTAAGACATTTTACTCATGTCCTTTGACCAGATATTATACCTGTACATTCTGTAACAGCAAAACTGATTCGTAGCCATTTGAGAACTAAAGAGAATACAAGAAGCTGAGCCTGAATATAGTGTTGAACAGTTTAAATTAAGATCATGACAGAAAAATCATTTCATAATGGAGACATCAGAATCCTGTTCTTACAGTCTAGTAGCTGCCTGAAAACAGTAAGAAAATTCATTTAAAATAAGGCACAGATACTGACAATGTTTAATACTGTATTATTGATGCTGTCAAAATACAACTTTTGGCAGTTAAAAAGAATGCACTATTTTATTAGTAATTCCTCAATAATGATCCTCAAGTCAATCTTACCTTGCCTCTAGAACAAAAGCACCATCCACAGTTATGATTTGGTAACTCCGTGGCCACACACAGAATTATTATAAGCCCATGTATTTACATCTACAGTCAAGCAGTTTTTTTAAGTACTAGGGTATCCCTTTAATCAATTACAACTATTACTTCTATTATCAGAAGTAAATGGCCTTGAGTTACTTTATTTTGTCTATTAAAAAAACCACAAGACAAAAGATCTGAGTTTCCATTACCTTAACAGTATTTTCCTTGAGGAATAATCTAAGAGTTTCAGCAATTGCCACCCAAATTATGAAGCTAGAGTATGTTAACTCTTACATTTAATTCTCAACAGAATAGTAAAATAATACAAGAATGTTGTCATACTGTAATTTCTTTAAATCTTTAACTGACAGCAAGAACATTTGAAAAGTTCTATGTCAAAGTCTTTTGAGCATGAAATATATCTAATGATAACTAACAATTCTAGCAAAAATAATTTGGCTATGTGCATGTCTCCAGATTGTCCCACAAAGTTACTGGTTTTGGGATGTCCCAGAAACTTTTCTCTGTAACTGACTGCCCTGGGAAGTGCAAAACCTTTGGTGGTTTACAGGATATTCAAAGAGGCAAAAGCACCAAGTTCTAAAGGCCAACTAGAAACCTGTCATCAGAAGTCAGCAATAACAATATGTAAACTAAATACAAAACAAAGCAACAGGAAGCCTAAAGTTGTTGACCACTACAGGAGTTTAAAATTAATTTATTTAATCTGTAAAGCAAAAACCACTTGGGGCTATCAAATGACTCTTCTCCTGCACAGCAGTAAAAGTGCACATGCTTAATGCTAGGTATGAGAACAACCCTTGTAAGTACTTAGTTTTCTAAGAAAGTAGATTTGGTCATACATGCTGTGCATGTATATCTATGCTTTAAGTAAAGAGCTGGCACTTCATAAGTTTTAATTGAAAAAGCATTCTTCCTAATCACAAAATTAAAAAAGGCAACAGCAAGCCTAAAATCAAGACTCCCTCAGAGCTATTAGAGTACAGCTTTTAAATTAAAATAAAACAGCAGAGCAATATGACAGCAAAAGAATTTATAGCTGTATTCTCAATGCTATTGTTGGTATAAATTTGCCATCACTGATCAGGCTAGAACTTAATTTTGCAAAAAGCTCTTTGTCAATTTCTTAAAAGAGGTAGTATAAAAAGGGTGTGATTTGAATAACATGGCCTCACCTGGCTGTAAACATTTCAAACAACAGACATAAATATCTACGATAAAAAGTACTGTGGAACAGATTCTAGAAATTGGTATTTTTTTTGAACTTGAAAAGAAAAAACAGTAGATATATTTAATATATTTACTTATTTCCATGTAGTTTAAATGATACAGAACAAGATTACTGTGTTAGAAATCCACATACAATATAAAAACATTTGTTAGACATAAATTCACCATTCTGCTGACATTTGCAATAACTGTTTATCCAAGCTTAACTTCACGTATAATATTTTTTCATACATGAATCTTTGTATATGTGCAATATTTAATTAACTACACAATGTGAAACCCTGATTTTTGTAGTTTTTCATCACAATCTTGAACATAATAGCTAATAGCATCTCAACACATTGGCTTTTCAAAACACTAGTAATTAAGGCATCTTTGCTGTATAGTTTCTATTTAGTGCAAACAAAAACTGTCTTTAATAATTTGATTAAAACACAGAAGTAACTGAATATCCCAAAATTGTTTTTTAAAGGTAATTGGAAGATAGTTGTGCATTTTTGAGTTCTCTTGTGAAAGAGACATTTAAAAGCTCTTAATGCTGATTGCTTTTGTTGGTTCCTTATAACTGGTTCTGCTGTCTTGCCTTCATGACAGAATAATTCATCTTCTTTTATGCGATGTTGTAGGAAAATACAGTAGCATTTAAATGAATATCTAGTAATTGAGTGAATCCCAAATGCAGCAAAGGCATACAGTTTTCATAGTGCACTTTCACCTCACTGAAGTAAAAGTTGCTCCTACTAGACTTTTTTCCACTTCAATGTGAAGTAGATTGCTAGGATTTTGTTAGTGGTTTCATTAAACAGCTTGACAGTTCAGTTCTCTTCTGCCAGTATTTCTCAAAAGGCTTTCAGTACGTATTTCAGGGATACTTTAGGGGATTGTTTCACCACATGAGCACACAGTTTCTCAATCATGTCAGTGTAGCTGTAATAAATAAGCATTTACATCCTAGAAGGGGAAGAAAAAATAGGAGAAAGTGTTTGTTACATTACTTATAGCTGTAATATCAACTCTATGTCTGAAGCAGGGTAACCAATCAGGACCATAACACAAGAATAATTATATTTGGCCAAATTTCAGAATAAGTTATCTTCATGATTACTTTCAATTAATGCTTTCAATGATATTTCTTTATCTACTAAAAAGTCTGCAAGAACAGCAGGTTTAGTTTACAAAGCCATCAATTTAGTCTGTTATCCCTCTGCTCCCTGCATACACAGCAAGGATGATCATCATCATGTAGTTTAAACATGTTAAGCGAGATATTCCTTCCTTCCAACATTCTTGTACTGCTTTTGCTCTCTCAGGCAACCATGGCCACAACCTATCCTGATACATATATTAAGAAGCAGGTGAATGAACATAGAGGGAACCTGAATCCTAGAGAAACAAACTGACACTAGCTGTTATGTTGATCTAGCAAAAGAACTAGGCAGTCAACGTTAGATGCTCTCACAGCTCTACCGGTTGGGAGTTAGAACTCAGTTTGTTATCCCTGCTGACAAACTCTGCAAGGAGCACTTAATTATCCTCGTAAGGACATCAAAACTGAAGTCACAGGTGCACAGCAGTCCCAGAAAAACAAGAAGTAACTTAATTTGTTTGATACATCAAAATAGACCAATTCCGTAAGCACAGAATTATGGATTCCACAAAACTCCTTAAGATATAAGTAAAAGATGGTAAGTTCTCTCCAAGTTCACTCAAATCCTGCACATAACTGTCTGCTGTAAGCCCTTTCTCATTTGTCTACTCCGCTAGGTCTCTCCATGTGGAGAGGTTTCTTTCTCAGTATAACTCTTGGGGCCCAACATTTAGAAAGCCATGTTACTAGAGATGAGAACAAGCAGCAAACCATGCATCTACCAGACACCCTCATTATATTACTGATACCACAACCTACTGAGAAAGCCAAATGGAGATTTGGCTTAGATAGATCTGCTCTTCTCTCTGCAAGCTCATAATTTTCTAAGCATTAGGTCAGCAATAAGCTTTAGAATTTAGTATGTTGTCACTCGCCCTGTCATCTGATGTGCAAATAGTAATGAAATTCCTGGGCTTAGATTCTCCATTCTGCCTCACACTTACAACCATGGATACAACAGATTTCAAAGAAAACATCTGTCTTTTCCACAGTTTCCCTACTCATCTGAGACCTTTTTTATACCACTTTTAAGGCTTATTACTATTAGCTACTTTGTTATTAAGGAGATGCTTCCTTTCCACAGAGAGAAAAAAGGATAAAAAATTATTAGCATTCTAAACTACACTACTATTATCATAGGGAATCCACTCCAGACTTCTATAAAAATCGTGCAATACACTTGAGCATTAGTGGAAAATAAGTAAAGGTGTTTCTATCCATCCAGTTTAGCATAAATAAAACAAGAGGAATACTGCAAGTGATGCAACTTTGTTTGCTACTGAACACAACTGGAACTGGATTACCTTAGCTATACTACCAGTATATCCTGGAACCAGAGTAAGATGATTCTCCTGTTCCCATAAAACACTCAGTTGTTGTTTTAAAATGTGAATATTTCTGAAAAAGAACGAACAACACTTTTTAACATATGTAGTACATTTCAGCAGTCTTTTTGACTAAAATGCATTAGCCTATACAACAGATATTGCCACAAGATCTGAAAAACTTTGATCCAACTTCTACGGCGTTTATATAACCCCTGATATGACTATGTTCTACATGTACTAAAACACCAGTTAAAAAAAAAACAACAAAAACCCAACAAAACCAAAAAACAAACCCCAAAACATTGTATTATCCTTAAAGTAAGCTTCCAAACACTATCTGTGTCTTAAGAACAGAACTACTTCTAAGTACTTTTAAGCTTTTACTTTCAAATTATGGAGTATAATTTTATCTTTTGTAGGTAAGTGCACTCCTACTGATCAAAATTAAAACATATTAAGATGAAATAAGCTACAGAAACACATTTAAATATTTCCCAACACTGTACTCACCCATCCTCTGCCTTTTCTGTATGTGCAGATAGTTCTGACCACCATCTTTTAATGACAGCCTGAAGCCAGTTTAAACCAACTATCACATATCTGTAACAACATATTTTACACATTATGCACTTCATCCTCCGCATACAGTATTTACAGGTCAGATAAAGTGCCCAGATAAATTGGCAAGCAATTAAGAAAGCAACACAGTTGCTATTCTGGAAGAAGAAAAATCTAGACAAATAAGCAAGTTTAAATACTTGCCTACATCTGCCATTTCTAAGTGGTAAACTGAAGTTCTTGTTGAAAAAGTAGAAATTTCTCAGGTGTTTTCCCTGAAAACTCTGCCTTGATTTTATGTTATAAAGCATACTAAACCCTTAGTGCTATTCTGTTTTACTGTATAGGATAAATAAATTTGCATAAGGGCAAAACCAGTCCTCTCCCCCATGTTCTTAACCTTGCAGAAAAGTTTTTGCACCACCAGTTTGTTAAAGGATAAAGGCTCACAGGGAAGCTTCCCCTCAGGTAGGCATTCCTGAGAAAGGCAAAGCTGGGAGAAGGGGCAGAGGGAACAAGAGTCAGAGGACTAAAACCCATTAATTTCCAGGGCTCTGCATAGCCAGGAAGTTAGTACGTGTTTTGAAAACTTCCAGAATTGATACTTACTCTTCATATTTGCTTTTAAGCAGAGATTTCACTAAAGGCAAAAGATCTACACAGCAGCCAACTGAAACATATGGTTTTTCTTCCTGTAAACTTAAAAAACAAGATGTTTCAGAAGTGTTTGAACTCCAGTGTTGTTATAGGAGATTCTAAACCCCCCCTCTTTTTTGTTTGTTTGTACCTGTTTGTAAGCACAGGAAGGCAGTCTACTACTACTCCAAGATCTTGTATCCTAGAAATATTAAGAATAAAATCAGAAATGTTACCAAAGTATATGCTTTCACTATGACTTAAAAAGTATAAAAAAGTTACAACACTTAAGGAACTGCTGAAAATACTGCAGCATATTTGGGATTGCTCTTATTTTAAGAACATAAAAGAGACACTTATTTTACCTCACTAAGTAGGCTACCAGTTCACTTATACTTCTCCTTCTCCAGAAGGTTAAAGCTACATTCAGCCTCAGATTCCTGCTGAAAAGAACTTGAGCCATAGTTTCATGGTCCTGAGAAACCTGTATGTTTTTGAAAATACAAGTTTGCCACAAGGTAAGTAGCCAGGAATAACACAATAAACTGCTCTACTATAGTAATCTAGTATATGAAAATATACTTTTCTACCTGTATGCTGATGAGTTTTAGAAATTTAGCTAAAAATGGTCTTAAATTCACAAATTTCCCTTAGAAGGGGACAAAAATATTAAACCTACTTTACACAAAAGCTACAAGAATAAGGTTCATATCTCTTTACCACCCAAAGAAAGGTATCTAATAATTAAATAGATCATTCATGAGCAAGCTGTAATTCTTATGAACTCAGAGAACTTTTTACTCACATGATTATTAATTTTGATACAAGTATTAATTTAGACACAAGTAACTACATGTTCCAAATTCTGACAGAAAAGGTTCATTTCCGAAAAAAGCTCGTTCTCTGAATGTTCATGTATTTAATTAAATAGACCTTGGATTGGAACGAACACTGCACAGCAACACACATCTCTCAAACCAATTCAGCAGTCATCTGTGTCCAGTGATCTGGTCCTTAGTTTTTCAGAGAATGAATCTGCTCCAGTCTTCATTTCTTTACCCTTCTTTCTGCAACCTCTTTAACTGTAGCTATTCTGCAGCTCCTTTCCTGAAACTATCAAATTAAGCAGTGCAGGATGCCACAGACTTGCACCTTCACCCCACTGGACTCTCAAGGCTCTCTTCATAGAAGCCCATATTTACAGCACCATGAAAAGATCTTATCTTCCCTGCCATGTCTCAGGGACTTAAATAGCCTTCGCTGTCACATAATCCATTTCATTTAAATACATGACCTTTTAGCCAGTTTCAGGAGCCCTGCAAGCATCTGCTACGTTTCCTCAAGCAATCTTAACAAGAAACACAGCCTTATACAAATGCCTAAGTTAGTTTCACACACACAAAGCTGATACTGCTACTGAAAATTGTCCAAGCCTACCTCATCAGTTTATTCCCATTTATACACTTTCCACACTCCTATAAACATGTATGTGGCCATGTGTTCAGCCATATCATGAAACCTAACCAAGTCAAAACAATGTTTTCCTTTGGTGCTGGTACAATTTTAACCCAGTCTAATCTGGCAGACCTTAGCTTCTGACACGACATAAACATGGGGGAAACTGCCAGGACTATTACTGTTGACAACTGTATCACCATAAAATGACAGTGACCGTAAACCACAAGACCTGATATTTAAAGAATTGAAGAAAATCAATCTGTACGAAAACTTTCACAGCTAACTACCAGGAATACTTTTATTTTAAACTAAAGTTTCTTCAAACTTTACTTACCTCTGAAAAAAATCCACTGTATTTGGATGAGGGGCCTTCTGTTTGAGATGAGCCAGAGTCACTAGAATTTAGCAAGTGTGTACGACTGTTGTGAAGTTTTGCTGGCAGATTCCCTGCACAAGCCAGTTCATTTTCTTTATTTGCCATGTCACAGCCCCTAGATTTAGGGCACAGTTTCTTTCTGTAACAAGGCTTTGGAGTATAACAATGAACTTTTCTTTTACAATATACCACTTTGAAAAGAGAGAGGGGACTGGTCACCGTTTTTCCAACCGTTACTCTGCAATAATAAAGCAGTATTTTAGTGAAAGTTGCTCTAAATCTAATCAATAGTTTACATTATTAAGTTAAAATATAGAATTATGAATTCGGTAGTCAACTTTCAGGTTACTGAAGATATTTTTTCCCCTAAAATTCATGACACTTGGGTTATCAGAAATAATGTCACCAATTCTCTGTTTCATCAGTTCTCTGTTTTTATTAATGCAGAGACTTATTATTATGGAAGGGAACACAAGAACCAAGAATTGTCAGTAAAATCAAGACCTATCTTTCATTTGTGTCTGCTTTGGTGTTTTAATCGTTTTCAACTGTTTCTTCCTCCCTACCTCCATTGCACTTGAAACTCAGATACTACAGAGCACAGCTCTCCTACCTGTTTGTGTATGAAGCCAGCTGTTTTGGAGATTTCTTACCCTGGGAGAAAGGAAATAGAGAAGAAAAAAAGCTTTATTACCAAAAAGGTCCAAACACTCCCATTTATACTACTTAACATTAATAGTAACATTTATATTGTGCACCTCAGCAAAACAATGTCACAATCTTTTTTGTTAACACAGAGGATATTGGCATCTTCATCACTGTTTGAAGATACCTTACAGTGAGTTTACCTCCCTAGTGCTTCCTCTTTACTCCACTGCCTTACTCTTCAGCCAGTAACACAGGTAAGAGGTTATGAGAACTGGCTTTGAATAGCAAGAATTCAGTGAAAATATACGTGTTACCAGACAATGTGGTAGATCAAGCTGCACAATTATAAGACAACAGATCCACTTCAATGTAGGTGTTTCACCTACTCCACCTCTCACTTGTGCCATAATGCTCTCTTGGCAAGAGAGTACTTTTTAAATACAGGAATTCTGTCATGAAACACTCTTGGCTAGATCGCAGAAAAGCGGGTATGAGTAAAACCAGATCAGTACCTACTGCTCACCTGGATGATACAATGCACTTGTATGTGCAGCCACTGCATGTGTCTATTGTAACACAGTTTTCATAATGTAATTGCTGTTCAAGCTAAAGTTCTATTATCTAAACATGAAGTGCCTAGTAGTGCTGTGCTTCTAGTTTTAGACTGTTCAGAACTACAAACTTGCTTGAATGTTTACTTCAGTTTCATCGGGTGACATAGAAGAACCCAACAAGCACTACAATCAGCTTACCTCCTTCATGATCTTTTTAGTGGAAGAAGAGATTCCTTTTCTGCGGAGATCAATGGGATGACCTTCAATATGCAATACTTTCTGGTTTTTAACATTGTGAGCTTCAGATGCCATAATCTCTCAAATCCCTGTTCTCAAGGGAAAGATATCTAGTTATATTTTCTAAAACATGCAGTCAACTTTCTTCAAATGCAGCGGGCAAAACTAGGTAAAAGAATTCGGTTATTTGCAAGATCTTCCATTATATAAATAACCCAAGACATCATCCTTTAGCAAATGTTAGCTGGAGGCCTTATCATTAGTAACATGGTGATTAGCATTTCATAATCCCTATTTAGCTTTCGGGAAAAAAAAAAACAAAACCACAAACCCAAAAATCACCCCAAGAAACAGAGGTCTTATTTTCAGACTAGCTTTGTATACACTGGCACTGAGGGGTGCCATACAAGCAAGAATTCAAGAAAAGAATAAGGTAATTTATGAGGCTTTCGTCACACCACAAATTTCATCTGCTGGCTAGAAAAAAAATAACTAGTCCCACAACTGCTTCCAAGAGAGAAAACTGGGTAAAAAATAATTTTTTTCAGGAAGAAGGCAAACTTCATCAAAATAACAAAGGTTAAAAAACCCGGAAGATCTTCCCCTTAATTTATTGGCAAATGCACCCCTACCCATTTTTGTGAACATATGACTTTGGCTATTTTTCATACTAAAACCCATTATTCTATGTCTAAAGTACTTCGTCTTTGGAAGTATGCAAATATTTCTATAAGAATCAACACCAAGATTGAGACACTTGTACATATGGTTTTGCATTTTTTTGAAGTGATCAGAAAATCCATTGCTTGAGACTGGATTCAACTACTATGTCATCATGGAGCACTGTTCTTAAAATGTTTCAGCAAGACATCGTACACTACTTTTAAAAGACGATGACTTCCCCTAATATTACTGTTTTTTCCCCCTAATATTACTGTTTTTCCCCTAAAAGGTAAAACTCTGGTCCCAACATGAGTCTGATTTCTGCCTTCCACCTTTAACAACAGCCCTATCCTTTTTCTTCTATGTAGCAGATTTATCCCACATTAAGAAATTCAGTATTTAAAACACTAAGACACTGAGCACTGAAAAAGACAGATGGGAAACAGCTTATTAGCCATGAAGATCCTTCCATACAGGAGCTAAAGGCCATCAAATAAAATAAGCAGGTGTCAGGCTCAAAACAAGGTAGAAGCTGTACTCTAAACATAAGGCATATTAAAATCTATATTGTAAGGTACAGTGGAAGCAAAAAAAAAAGAATTCTTCAAATGTTTCAATTTTCTTTAGAACAGGATCAGTACTAAAGAATCTCATTTGAGATCTCTCTCAAAAAGGGAAGATGTACTGACAGAATCCCTTACCCTGTAAGATGGGAACATGGAGCCCTCAGACTGCAGCAAGCATCGCAAATGGTAGCATTATTTAGGACAAGACCTATAACAGTTGGTGGTCAATACTTTTCCAGATATAAGGCTGGCTTAATACTGGTTCATTAACTTGACTCTTTTCCACCCTATGGGATCGTTATAACAGAACAGTTATCACAGTTAGTTCTCTATTCTTCCACACCAGGCCTATAAATATATAGCAAAAAAGGGTTTTCCCTTCATGAAGTTTAGGCAAAAAAAACCCAACATAAAACCAAACAACTCCTCCTTTGCTTATCAGACTAGTTAAAACCATTTGGATTCAAAATGGGTTATATATTAAAATCTGAATTTGGAGCACAACACAAAGGTATATGCTGAACAACTGAACTTTTGAAAAAAATCCCAACCCAACAACCCTAAAAACCAAACAAATGAAACCTTACATTCAGGCCAATGATGAAGGTAGAAAGGTAGGATAACTTGGAAAAATCTTGGGTTTTTTTTTTTGCATCCCCTTTTTGAGAATGAAGCTGAGGGGAAAGCAATAAACTCCAAAAGAATAGGGAGGACAACCTGCAACCACCAGAGCTAAACCCCACAGGATCATCTCATCAGAAGCTAAAAAAAGCCATAATCTCTGTGCCTGAAGAATAATTTTCTGACTACTCCCATAACACACTACCAGCTTACAATTCTTCATGCCTAACACTGACCTCTCCTTCCTCTCTCCCACTAAGCAGTACACAGGAATATGATCACCAATAAAAAAGACAGCACTGTATAACTACAATGCCCCTTACTCAACAGAAGTGTAAAATATCAGGTTAGAAAGAAATGTCTTACTGAGGAAATGCAATTAGCATATCAGTATTTAATATTGGGCTCTAAAGAGCCTAAAGCAACATCTCAAAATACCTGATCTGGAGGTATCTGAACTGGAGAGAAAGGACCCTAGAGGGGAAGAAGTTCCCTACCAAAAGTTGCATGTGTCCAAGAAGAAAAATTAAGAGAATAAAACTCTTTGACAAATATGATCTAAGAACATATTACCCTTCAGCCTTCCAGTTTAAACAGGAAGAGACAACAGAACGATCAATTATTTCCTTAAAGACTGGTAACAGAAACTCAAAAAAGGCCAACAGATGGTCAAATATCTTAAAGGAACATCCGATGAAGCAAAGTAGAATTCTTATGTATATAGGAGAGGTTTCCACAGTTTAACCTGTTTTGTGAGGGTCTCAGATCATGCAGAAGCATCAGTGAACATATAAGCAGTAATGAAATAGCTTTGTTGTTAGCCAAAGTGCAGAACTTCTTCCTTGGAGCTGACAAAGCACCTAAAGAAATCACGTGGAAAATACAGTCAGTATTTAAAGACAGCCTCCAGGAAGATCCGGACTGACATCTCTGTTGTGCTAATTAGTAAACAATGTAATCAAGAATAGACTTAGTGGACACAAACAAATTATATACTGGGAAAGATTCAACCTGGCTGTCATGAAGGCAACACAGCTTGGAGAAGAGGAGGCTCTGGTGTGACCTTGCTGCAGCCCTTCCGTACCTGAAGGGGCTACAAGAGAGCTGGAGAGGGACTTTTTACAAAAGCATTTAGTGATCAGCCAAGGAGGAATGGCTTCAAACTGAAAGAGGGTAGGTTTAGACTGGATATTAGGACAAAATACTTTACTGTGAGAGTGGTAAGGCACTGGAACAGGTTTCCTAGAGAAGTGGTGGATGGAACTGTTCAAGGCTGGGTTAGATGGGGCTTTGAGCAACCTGGTCGAGTGGAAGGTGTCTCTGGCCATGGCAGGGAAACAAACTAGATGATCTTTAAGGTCCCTTCCAACCCAAATCATTCTATGACTCTATGAAGTCCTGCCCTCCAAAACTAATGGAATTTATCAAGAGTATGTGATAGTACAACACCAATAAAGGACAGCTGAATGACAGAGACTACTCAAGTTTCCAAAGAGCTTACACAAGTCCCTCACTTGAATTTTGAGGAAACAGTGCTTCCAAGTCACAAAGGGGAATGCTTTAGCATGGAGCAATACTTAAGGAACAGCCATAAACTAAGTGGTTTCCACACTGCAGAGAGTCACCTCCAGATCCCTGCAGAAAATCTGCACTGGTTTATGCTCTTCGATATATTCAGAAGTTATGTCACAAAGGGGATGAGCATTTAATTGATGAAGACTGTTGACAATACAAAGTCACACCACATTGTCAAGATGAGGGCTGACTAAGAATTAGAGAAGGACTGTAATGTACAATAAGCAGAAGCAATGATTACAGATTAATATAAAGCAAAGCCTGTGTGTCTGCAGGCATGAGGAAATTCCAGCTTCCTACAGGGAATCACAAGCTCTGAGCTAATAACTGTCACTCACAAGATCTCGATATACAGCAGTTTAATTTAGATAATTTGGACTGCTCAGTGCTACATATGGATCCCTAAACAGTCAGAAACATAAACAGAACAGTGACAGTGTATAGAACTAGTTTGTGCCTGTGTTTGAAATACTGAGTGCTGATTTAATTATTTCCTTAAAAAAAAACCAACACAACACAATCCCCAAAATAAAAAAAACTTCTGAGTAAAATAAAAAAGAGCTCAGACAAAGGCAACTTAAAAAAAGTATGGAATAACTTTCATAAAATCAACAACTGAATAGATGAGCCTTTTTAACATGGAGTGGAGGCTACTTATAGCTGATGGAGGCTACTTATAGCTGAAAGGGGAACAAAATTAATGGCTCAGAGAAGCTGCAAGAGACTGTTCACTGTCTCGTCCAATATAAGAATACAGAGTCAAAAGACAATAACTGAACACTGGTTCAAAACTAATAAGAGAGGGTAGCTCTTTGTGCAAATTATAATCAAGTTGAACTTGCCACAGGATATCGTGGACCCAAATGTTTAAGTGAGTTCCAGGACAGACTGTGTAAATTCATAAAAAATCCGAATAGACTGAAAATTATTAAATTCAGATACACAATCCAGGTAGTCCAGACAGAGCAGAACACAAGCAGAAGAATTTGGTATATACAAACCTAACAGTGCTATAATAAACTTATTCAATATCTTAAGAAACCAGCTTCCAAAAGCTTAGTAACACCTAACAAAATGCGAGCTGGTCAGCAATTAAAAAGACAAATGCTACATGATGAAAGACACTTTACAGGGCTCTTCACAACTTTCCTATCTGCTACCAGATATCATCTAGGGATTGCTAATTAGACACTACAGCCCTCAGTTATTTTTGATATATACAGAGGGTTTTTAAACTGACATTAGGTACTAATTTATACTGAGTCAAAAAACATAAACCTTAATGTGTTTAATTTTTGACTTTACCCTTGTGATGAGTACAGCTAATGGTATTTGTTAGAGACAATCTGTTATACTATCTCACCAAGGCCAATGCAAGTGTTCTGCTTTATAAAACTTTTTAAACTAAGAATAGAATGCATGTTCCTTCAGCTCAGCCTTAATTTATCATACAATCCTAACTGTTTTACAACTATAACAAAGCAGACTGCAAATGTGAACAGAGATGGACAATTTCATTAAAATGATAGGCTCAAATTACACCAATTTCCCCATCACATAGGTGATTTCTCATAGCAGATGACAACCTTCCCTTCTCACTCTTTTGTTCTCCTCACTTTTCATATATCAGAAGGACTAGAGTAAGCCATATATCCTGATAGGTAAGCTGATTTGCTTCCACAGTCAACAGACAACATCTGTGCAAAGTTTCCTTGATGGTTCTTCTACTATTTTCTATCTCTGACCTTTCCCAGATGCAATAAAACTCTTCAAGCCATACCAGAATCAAGCAAAGAAACTCAGCACTAACAGGTTTTCTAGTGCATATCTATCAAAGGCAAGTATTAACAACTCTGCCACTCCCTCTCATCCTATGTTCTGGGCATGGCCCTCAGAGAGGGACAAACTCTTCTTGGCATGTTATGTAATCTACACAAGTATTAACATAACATTATTTTCTTACAGAACACAGACTGGAGTACTTCACATGGCAACAAAGAAAACACAAAATAGCTGGATATCTTAAGTCATCAGCATTATCTTTTAAAACCAATATTCTTTCATCCTATTCTTTGACCAAATTCTTAGTAGTTATTTTTTCGTGCAGCATTCCATGTGCACTGGCCATTGCAAATGTTCCTGTGATTCTCCCCCAATCCTTATTAACTCAAGTTCAAGGGTGACAATATTAAACTCAGCTGAAAGAAAATTAATTGTGACTCTGAAGGGGAGTGGGGGGGGTGTTCATGCTTTGGAAACATTCCAATGAGGTATACATTAGGGAACCAGTCATGGTCAACTAATGTCTCTGGTCATTATCAGATTTGAAATGTTCACAAGAAACTTCCAAGAACAGTTATTTCAAATTTACTTCCAAAAGGGTAATTTGTCTACAATAATAAATTAGCACTATCTTATGATGTAGAAGTGATTTTATAAGCCTGGCATAATTTAATTTCATTTTACTTCTGACAAATGTTACAGAATCCATCTGTAACATTCTGTTTTAGAAGGCTTCCACATCCTTTGAATATGAAACAGGGTTTTTTCCAAATTCCTTTTTTAGTAATTTATGTACTGACAGTTCACCAGATGTTAAATACTTAATTCTCTTAAAAAAGCAAGCGGAGTTCAAGATTGTAAGGAGTATGTTCCTGCAAAATTTTTCTGCAACACTATAAAAAGTGCCTTATAGGTCAGCAGGACACAGTTTTTTAATGTGCAATACCTGTCAGGTCATTTATTCCAGTTTAAAGTTCCCTGTGTTGATAAAAATCACAGGAGTTTTTTTAAATATGCAGTAAAGACAAAGCTTAATTGAGTAACTGATTAAGTTAGCTTATACTTAAGGTTTAGGCTCATTTTCCTCTTACATATGGAATTTATATGTGGCCCACTGGCAGCCATAATAAACCTCCAAAAATTACCAGAAGTTCTTTCTAGTTGAGTGAACGTAGGTGTGCATTAGCTCTCCTTGTGGAGACAGCCCAGGAGTCTAATAACTGAACCTTATTCACCTTTTCTAGAAAAAAAAAAAAAAAAGTCAAACAAGTACCCAGTTTTCTGCATCTGGAGGTACCGTTTACAGATACTTTAAGCTGCCATAAAGTAAGAGCAGCTGTCAGTGGTTTAATCCTTTCTGAAATCATCCTTTGCTGATGAAAAGATACCTTTACCTGTTCATTTTCAGCTATGAACACTCTAAACATAATAAGGTTGGAGAAGTTCTACAACTAACATTATCTGAGAGTTGCGATAGAGAAAATAAGTTTCCAACACACTGAAGCTCCCATATTAATACTTTTACACAAGCTTTAAGAAACTACTTATAAAATTAAATACAGGATTTTTTTAAAAATTTATTGCTCAATCCATGGAGTTTAAAAAAACTGCAACAAGAATTTTGAATTCAAAACCAGAGAAAGACATATTCAAAAACCCCTCAAGGTCCACCACATCCCCCACCTGACTGAACAGTCTTTGACTACATTTCACAGGACGTATCATGTTACCATCAAATACACTTCTATTAGTGACTATAATCTGCTTATAATAGTTAAAAAACTTTCTTAATTTATAGGCAAGCTCATTACCCTGGGACCAACACACACTTAAAATTAGGAAAAAAAAGCATATTTAAATTATTACAATGAAAACAGATTAAAAAGAGAAGATTCAAAATTGGGTAAGAGAATATATATACACACTACTATATAATAATAAATATGTATTGGAATACTCACATATATGTTTTTTACTATATACATATAAAATACCTTAAAATTATTTTAATATATTACAATGAAACCCTGAGTTATACAATTGAAGAATTCAAATGGTAATTTGAGTCCATTGAAATAACTTCATCAAAATTTTAATCAAAACTACATGCACTGTTAATAAGAAGTTAAAGTGACATCTTTTGACAAGAACAAGATGTTCTTTCCAATCAGCAAGGGCAAAGAGGCACTAGACCACCTTCTGTTATACTTTAATTTTACTAAACATGGGTAAATATCCCTTTTAAAAATTTCTTTCTCTGATTTCAGCCAGAGAATAGTATGAACACAAAAGTGGGAAAATCAAAATTCATGTTCCAAGAAGAGATGGAAGAAAGCTTCAAAGCAGAACATGTTTCAAAAAGAGAAACAATAGGTTTCTAAAACTACCTCCAAATCTCTCTTAATAAATCTCCTTATTCAAAAAGTCATTATTTTAGATCTACATGCCAAACTACTCCAGTACAACACTGGGAAAAAAAAAAAAATTAAAGGCTTTTGAACAAAGTAATTAATGCAGGATCTGATCTTCAAGCACCGAAGATTCCCCCGCACCCCCTCCCCCCTTTCCTCCTTGGAATCTGTCACACCCAAGAAATTAAATCCGTCAGCAGGCCTTACACCCAGCTTGTTGTCTTCCCTTTCTCTGCAGCACAGGAGCCTTCCTCGCTCTCCTGGCACGTATCTGCCACTGCACACGCTTGTTCCGCGCTGGGGCTCATGGCACCATCTTAGAGAACGCCCCAAGTGCCAGACCTCGCTCGCGGAGGCTGTGAGCATCGTACAGGGCTGGGCAGGGGCCGCCGGGGAGCGGGACGGAGCGGGATGAATCGATCGGAGTCCCTGCCGCCGGCCCGCACGCCCGGCGCGGCGCCT
>VYXB01007825.1:2188774-2216095 GCA_013397135.1 Pachyramphus minor | reverse complement strand
CGCGCGACACCGCCGCGCCCCCTGGCGGCCGCCGCGGCACGTGCCGCGCGCCCTGCCACGTGCCGCCCGCGTAACTCCCGTCCTGCCCTGCCGCGAGACAGCCTGGGAATGCCGAGGGATCCCTGGGTTCTTATGTTGTGTCCGGAACCTCGCAACCCCACCGTGTCTGCCGGCTAATGACGCGGCGTGGTTATGAGCATGCAACTCTTAAACTGGCTAAGAAAGCCATGCTCACTCCACACTCTGCTGGACCATGACCAGCAAGACCTTTTTGTTCTGTCTCCTCTTGTGTGGNCCCGGCCCCCCCCCCCGGCGGGGCGCCGGCGAGCCGCACCCGCGTCCGGCGAGGCACAGGGAGGCCCCGCTACGCTCCCCAAAGCAGGCGGCCCCGGGAACCTTCGCGCTCCCTCGCCCCACTCACCCGCTGCTCATGGTCCCGGGCCGGGCCGCGGGCGGGGCGGCGGGATCGCTGGGACCGGCGGGATCGCTACTGCCGGGCCGCGGCGCCCCGAGCCTGCGCCATTCAAACGCCGCCGCGGTGCATGCCGGGCCGCGCGCACCGCGCCGCGCGACACCGCCGCGCCCCCTGGCGGCCGCCGCGGCACGTGCCGCGCGCCCTGCCACGTGCCGCCCGCGTAACTCCCGTCCTGCCCTGCCGCGAGACAGCCTGGGAATGCCGAGGGATCCCCGGGTTCTTATGTTGTGTCAGGAACCTCGCAACCCCACCGTGTCTGCGGCGTGGTTATGAGCGTGCAACTCTTAAACTGGCTAAGAAAGCCATGCTCACTCCACACTCTGCTGGACCATGACCAGCAAGACCTTTTTGTTCTGTCTCCTCTTGTGTGGGAGCAATGGTATTTCTTATTGAAGGTGGTATCCTTGTTTCGATGATGGGCTGCTGAAAGAGAACGGCAATACTTTTCCATAGGAAGGAAAACATGTAGCCCCAGTGCTCCAGGGGCAGATGAAAGGCTGCCCAGGGCAGGTAGAGGGCAGCAAGACCTGGCACCTCTTGTGTGGGAGCAATCCTTGGACGCATTCAGCTTTCGAGGTGGTATTTCTATTTCAGTGATGGGATCCTGAGAGAAAATGACAATGCTTTTCTGAAGAAAGGAAAGCATAGAGGCTCAGTGTTCCAGGTGGTGATGAAAGGCTGTCCATAACCAGCAAAGCTGTAATAACCAGCAAGACTTTGTGTTCTAGAACCTCTTGTGTGGAGTAAGATTGTAACTGAGTATACCAAAGTACACTAGGCAAAACTCAAGTAGATCATGGTTGAGTGTGGATAGTTTGGGTATTCCTGAGGCTAGAGTGTTACTAAGGTTCCTTCTTTGATCTGTTGCAACAGCACAGAACATACCTAAAGCCAGTGAGAAAAATGGCTTGTTTTCATCATAAATGGAGGGAAGGGTGAGATTTATTACACATTTCCTCTCACTTTAGTCCTCTTACCCATCACAAGTTCTGACCTTAAGTTTGTTATTTTCTTATGCAACCTCACAGCATCCCTATAAGATAGAGACTTCATCTGTCACTATTAGAGGCATATAAGATTTGGATTGGCTGAAACTTTTTTACCTAGTGTACCTTAGTCTTAGTTTTGGGGGATGGGAGGGTAGGTGTTGACAATTTACATCCTTTCTTCAACAAGTTAAATGACAGTTTAATTTGTAACTTGATTACAAAAGCATTTCCTTGATGTCTGAACAACTCCAAGACTATCTGGATTTAATCAGAAGCTGTTACGACTTTTTGTGATGTGCTTTTTGTCTTATATATAATATCATCAGACTTTAAAACAAGTTAAACCCATAAGATACCAGTTTATGACACCAAACTGTTATACAAAGAAGGCATTTAATAGCATGAAAATTAAGTGCAAATATATAACAAGATGCTTAAGTCAGGTAATGCTTCATCTGGAAAGTTTCATAACCATATTGATCTTAAAAGTGGTTAGAGTCTTTCGCTTCATCATTCTCCTTTTCATCCAAAATGCCCTGGTGATTAGGAATGCATTCTTATTTCCAGTCTAAATTGATTCACGTCCTGTTTATTTTTCTAGTGCCAATATTACCCTATAGTTTAAAAAACTGTCACCTTCTATTATGTCTGTTTGCTATAAGAGAATAATATAAGAGAATAATTTTATCCTCTCAACGATTTCCTTTCACTTGCCTAATAGTCTTGGTCTGCTGTTGCAGGATAGCCTTTCTGTTTGTTTGGTCCTAATGGCACTCCTACCTTTACTTTTGCAGATGTTGAAGTTTCTGCCCTGTGTGCATAATGTTTAATATTACACATGGTTCTCTTACTCATCTGAGCAGCTATGGATATCCAGGTATATATGGTCACTATGGATTTTTAAAAGAATATTTTCTTTGAGCTGTGTGTTGATGGAAACTTATCAAAGGAAACAGATTATGATATGTTTTTTTTAGAGAAAGGGACCATTGCCAGGTGATGTACACAACAAAATGCCTGGGCTTGCCAAAATAGACCTTTCCCATGAAGGTTTTCAGGAGCACATAGTTACATACCCAATGATTTTTAGATTATTGCCAGTTAAAGCAACTAAGTTGCATGTTTATGCTAGACAGTGGCAGAAATGGGAGATGTGTTTCTTATGTGATGTGATCTTATGTTTAGCTTTAAAGGGAAGAGCAACTGGTTTGTCCAGTCAAGGTGCCAAATATTTTTATTACTGGGCCTGGTTATTAAATACCTCTTCTGAAAAGAAACTGCTCTGCAAGTCCACATAGGGGGCAAATTTTGTAATAAAAATGTGATTTCTGCCAAGGGCGCTGTTCTGTTTGAGGAAGCACAAAAGCTGTGTACTCTGGCTACATAGCAATGACCGTGGACTATCTAGCTGCTAATACTAACAGGTTAGTTAGGGCTATCCTAGGGCTCAGCGGCAGTAATTTCCATTAAAAATCCCCACATCTTTTCCTTTGATTCTGTTTTTGATATGCATAGTTTCACTTGTTTTAAAGTACTATCTGGGCCCAGAAAATCAATTCCCTTAGCTAAATATCCTTATACTTTTTCTAAATATATTCACAGAATCACAGAAAATGCCAAGTTATTAGTGACCCACAAGGATCATCAAGTCCAGCTCCTGGCCCTGCACAGGACCATCCCCAAGAGTCACACCATGTGCCTGAGAGCATTGTCCAAATGCTTCTTGAACTCTGGCAGGTTTGGGGCTGTGATCACTTCTCTGGGGAACCCATTCCTTATCCTATTTTCCTTTAACTTATCTTTTTTTTTCCTTTTTTTTTATTTAATTTGTGTAATTTGTTCAGTAGGATAAAGATCTAATGTTGCTGCTTCTGCACAGAGCTAATAGAGTAGTGCTAATATACGACACCTATAGGATACTTGCAAAGTGTTCGAAGTTTGCATTAAGAAAATGGTACTTTACGAACATTGCCTATTTTAACCCTCTTGAGGCAAATTTGCTACACTGGTAAAACCAGGGGATTTTGGCAGAAGAGCTACACCAGTCTTATTATTGAACCTGAACAAAATGTTGTGCTTTTAAAATAAATATTTGCAATAAATTCAAACCTCAAGCAATTTTAGCTACTGATCTAATATCGAAAATTGTATACTTAAGGAATTTTTTAATAATTTAATTTTTTTGCATGGTCTAATTATGTATTTTCATGAGAATCTCATGAGAGATTCCATTTATGTAATCTACCTTAAAACAATGCTTTTTACTGCTATTACTATGACACAGTGTGATGTGATAGGACAGCTTTATGAACCAAAGATGGAGTATTTTCAGTCCCTAGAAGCATCATAGTTGTAAATGAATTAAGCAGGTTATCAATAATAAAGCAACCAGGAGCTTATATATGCTCTCAGCATGACTTTCTGTACCTGTCCTAAATGAAGTTGCATGAAACATAAAGTAAGGAATGAACACTAAGACACCTAAGATAGCACCAAAGAGCTATGCTTACTCTTTCCCTTCTCTTAAGGACAGATTTTTTTACAGTTACTTTCAAGGTTCTTTGTTCTTTGTGCACAGCTTGGCAGATTTAAACTGTTAAATATTCCAGATGGGTAAGAGTCTAACTAGATAAGGTAATTGTGATGTGGTAGGATTTTATAAGATCATGATATGTAATCTGAATCATGTTTTTCTGCAGGAGTGAAAGAATACAGATCCAAATATATATAGGCCTAACGTGCAGAAATGTACACATACCTACATTTAAAAATACATTTAAAAATAACCTACTAACTCGTTTCTCTTGTATCCTTTTATTTTTAAAATTTATATTGCTGTTAAACCTATTTGCATTTTTAAAGAATTAAAGTGATAAAGTCTGGATATTGAGGAGCTCAGGAATTCTATGAGTTGTTTCCTTTGTAGTTACCTTGAACTACAAATTATATGTTTGGTGTCATCTTTGCAAATGTAACAATAGTTTCTCTGGCAATTTATAGTGTAAAACAGAAATTTTGATGGTGATTTTGGATACCACATAGAAATCTAATATATAAAAATTGGAAGCTTAAATGTGCAGCAAAGCAAAATACTTGGGCAGAGGCAAAGAAAATGGGAAGGACGGCATAGGTAAGTTCACAGAAACTGGTTCTCCTGTTCAGAGCTGACTAAGGTGTTATGACTGTGTAGTATTATACTGATAATATGATTTTTTTCTGAAACCTGCAAAAGGAAATTGCATCTTAATATTTTCTGCCTTTTTTTGTGTGTTTGCATTTCCTTCTTATGATGCCCCCTCACTTTATTTCCAGATTTAATTTCTCACAAACAGCCTACTTGGATATTCTATTTTTCCTGATATTTTGTCCGCAATAAACTTTTTCTTCCAGATGTTGCATAAGTAGTACTGTCCCAACTGATGTTATTTTATCACGCCGTCTTCTTTTTAATTCCTCCTTCAGTAGAATTTAAAGTCAATGAAGTGTACTGACAGGGATCTTCTCTTAGATCTGCCCAGTAGATATCTGGGATATGCAGTAGATGGGATATTTGAGGGGGTGGTAGTTACTTCAAGACTATTAACTGTTTAATCTTTAGCCTGCAGGTTGGAGACAGGACAGCTCAGGCAGTTGGTAATGGGATAAAGCTGAATTGCCAACTCTGGGCAGATTAGTAGGACAGAATATCTCCACCATCTGGTGTCTGGTCAGTGACCCATATGAGAGAGAAATCAGTAGCCATCCCTGCTGCAGGTGAACAGCTTTACAATGAACANAAAACCCCACTATATGAAGAATGATTGCACCACAAACAGCTCCAAATGATCACAAGGACTAAAAATTAGTCTAGGAACCTGATGATCAGGCCTCAGCACACTGAAGGGAGCATAGGAAAATTTGTCAGCATGAGCTGTCAGGAGAGGTGCTGTTTCACTGGGAATATTCAGTTTACAGGAAGGTAGCTTTTTAAAAAGCAAACTACTTAAAATTCTTGGCTGAGAATGACAATAGCTTGTGCAAAAAGTGACATGATTTTTCTCTGATGCAGAACAGCTGGTCTTCTGAGTGCAAATATCCACTAGTAATAATTCTGGTTGGCATATGATGGCAATACTAAAATAAGACATAGTTCAGCTGAAAGAGATGATCTATCCAAATATGTAAAGTTGTTTAATCTGAGATAGGTTAGCTGACTTAATGAAAAAGAAATGAGTCAGTGTGCCAAGTTGGGATTCTCAGTAACCCTTCTAGACACTGCATCCGTTTCCTATATATTTGAAAATATATAATTAGTTTAGGGCTTTGCTTAATGTTTCTGAAGCAAAACTAGGCTGTCAGAGTGACCATTTTGAGAGAAACTAACCACCTAGGCCTTGATAAAGAGTTTTAAGCAAATGTATGAAGAATTTAGTATCTGATTTTCTGGGTTGCCAACAGTGTTTGGTTTTGTTTGAGGTCAGGCATCTGTGATCATGGTCTCAGACCCATAATTTGTAACGCGGTGACACTGTGCGCTCTGCTGCCACACGCCGAGGCCAAGACAAAACGAACCCCGAACTGGCTGTTAAGCGCGGGTTGTTGCTGCCTTCCCGCCGCCGCGCGGGAGGTGGCGCCCCCGCCATGTCGGGCCCCTCACGCCGGGCGCGGGAGCGCGGTCGTTTTTCAAACCTGTTTTCCGGGCTATTTTTCAATGTCTCTGCATAGCTTTGGTGAAAGCGCTGTTATCTTGCATTTGTGAATGACTGCTTCATAATCCCCCACCACAATTTATTTGTTTATGTTTAGTGTTGTTATACCAATGGTTACCTTGTTGGATTTTCATCATGAGCTGTGGATTGCCCAGGCATCATTACACTGACATAGTTTTTCTCATCCACAACATTCAAGAAACAGAGCCTGTAGATTTTTTTTTTTAAAATAGATGTAGTTATAATAATAATGAGTTAATTCTCATTTTTAACAGCTCACAAGGGTGGTATGCTTTTAAATTAAATAAACTTGGCTTGTAAAATGTTGTAACTCAGGGTGGCATAAGGTAAAGATTCAAATTCATTTTTTGTGCATATGGAAGGAATCTTCAGATTTCAATAGCAGGCTATGGTGGCTGTGATCTCACCTACAGCTGTATATGGGGATTTCACTTTAACGGAAGCTACGTAGTACATTCTGGGACATGAAGAAGTTGGCTAAGACAGCTCACCTCAAATATGTGCTTTTCTGGTTAGGTCTTTAATCTCAGAAACATACAAATATTTTGTAAAAAATCTTTGTCTCTGCAGACTCAGTTACTGAATAGCAAACAAATACAGCAAAATCATGTTGCCTTCAATTCCAACTATTTCATTTAACAATTCTTCTGTCAAAAACTTTACTGAAAGTAATATCAATTTTTTTGTGCTGCCTTCTATACCTTCATTCTATTTAATTGAATTTATTTATTTCTCTGTTTAATCCTTCCATGTCCTTAAATCCTTTGGTTCAGCCTAATCCTTCAAATCCTATAATTACTCAAACAAAGCATTTTAACCTTGTGGCCTTCCTGGACTCTTGCCTATTGCTTATGACGTGTAGGCCTCTCTTGACTAATGATGTTTACTGCTGCGTTTTCTTTCCTAGGATTCTCATGGAAAATTTCATGCCACATAGCTCCCATTTATAGCAGGGCTCAGTGTCACAGTATTATTATAAGCATTGTAAAAATAGTTGTGGTTGTGTTCCACTATTAGAACAATTGCTTCTTTTAATCAGAATTTATTGTTGACATTGATGTAATCCCAAATAATCGATTCCAATAAAGCATAGATTTTTTTATTATTTTGATTTCAGGTAACTATTATCAAGTTCTTTGTGTCTCCTGAAAAGTTTTTTTTACATACTGTGAAAGGTGTATAACCATTTTAATTCAGGCATCTAAGAATGACAGCACTTGATGATACTATGTTGGTTTGCCTGAGTATTTTTCTAAACCCTTATAAACATATTATATTAATTTCTATTAGGAAATTCGGAATATTAGGATGATGACACTAGTTTATGGGTCTTATTTTTTTCCTATAAGTTATATTAGTATTATTTTAAAAGAAGTAGTAAAACTTTTCTTTTTTTTTGAGAGTAATGAGTAGATGAGGCTCTGACTAAAATTGACCAGTGATTTTGTTAATAGGAATGACATTTAAAAAGATGGTGAAGAACATTTTTATATAATAGTAATAAGAGGAAATAAAATTATGGCAGGAATTTTAGAAAAAGGCTACAAATTTTAATAACTTAAAGTACTGAAAGCAAATGACTTCTTAATAATGGTGAAAGCAAATGATAATGTCTTAAGGGACTAGGTTTTAGTAAGGTCCAAAAGATGAACAGCAGAAAAGAATATAGAAGAAGAAAGAGACTGGAAAGATATCAGGGTGATGTCAAGAAGAAGGGTATCAAATTAAGCATGTGAAACTACAGGAAAACAAGCATCTGGAATGTGAGTAATAGAAACAAATTGGCCTGAAGGAATAAAGGAACTGTATATGTCTGTCTATAAATTTCGTATGTATTTAAATTGCTGTACTAAATTTCATGATTCTAACTGAAAACCCCGAACTATCCTGTTTTCATTATTAAACAACTGTGTTTGGGAAAAATTCTAAATAGTTCTGAATATCTTGTGTAGTGAGAAAGTTTGTTTTTTGGGGGGTAATGATAAAAAGAAAAGTCATGAAATCTGCATCTTTATTCTGCGTTCAGCTGTTCTGAAGCTGTCATGGAGGGTACGTACACATGCTTAAACAGACATATACAGCGAGAGCTTGAATCCTATAAACTTGACTAGCAGAATACTCTCCTTGTTACTGTTTTTATGACCTCTGAGAAAAATTTGCTAACCAGTGTTTGAAACACAGCTTCTGGTCCTCAACTCTTGCCTTTTATGTGCAGTTAATACATCACATATTTAAAAGCTGTACATTGAGTGATTTTTTCTAATGTACACACATTACTTCAAACTGCCTAAACAAACCATGGAAACATATATGAATATAAGTTGGGATGACTTCTAAGCAGCAGAGACTTGCACATCTGGGCCTGACACAGATTTATGGCGTCACCTTTTCCAACATATCCTTAAAAGAGGTTCTGCCTAAGAAAAAAAATGTTCTCCTTATAAGGCACACTAAGCTGAACTGGTAACAATGAAGCGCCTGGAACTATTTTCTCAGTATGATTTCTTGGGAGAATATTTTTTCTGTGATTGAGTAGCTTAGACCAAGCTATTGAAAATAAAAATGTTCAAAAACAATTTTTTTTTTTTAAATTTAGAATAACCAAAGAGACTCCTAAGTCTGCTTTCCGATCCTACACCATAAAGGACATAGTTGTAGGTACAAGAAGGGGGAACAAACATGACAAGAAATAGGATGTGGGAGAAGATTCCTGGGGAAGAGACATTGGGAAGACTTGCACCATACGACTTGTGGAGGAGACATATAAGCTTGGATTTCCTCCCAGTAAAGTCAATGAGAGCAGAGCTGTCTCATGCCAAAGCTTACTAATTAATGAGGAGCATTAAGACACAATATCCATCATACATTTCTTGTATTCCTCAATACAATGAGAACATTAAAGAAACTATAAAGCAGGAATTAAAAAGCAAATGCTGTGGAAAATATGTAGGTAGAGATAATACAGGGTTTCTTTACCAAGCTAATACTGTTGGAAAAATGGGGATCTTTTGTGCATGTGAACCAAGCAAACAAATGCCTACATCAACACAGATTTATTGTGCAGTTGAGTTCACCTCTGCAGGATGTTACTTGGGTAAACAGCACAATATGATGAACAGGATTTCAGTTAGGACTAAAGTTAAAAAGTTACAAATACTCATAATTTAAGGGATAAGATTTGTCACGTAAGAATGTGACAAAAATGTCACCATTTTAATACTGCTGCCAGACCCATTATTTTCCTCTTTCTTTCAGCATTTGTTGCTGCTGATAAAAATAGCATAGATTTACTGAAAATAGCCTGGACACTACAGGCTATTTAAGAGAATCCGTGGTGACTACACTATCTTTGAGCTTGCTGTTTCTTGTGTGACATTATTACAACTGTGAAAGCTGTAAGTGAATTAAACCAATTTAAGGACCATCCATACTTGTTCACAATGAGCAGTACTGCATCCCTGCAGACTTTTTAGTAATAATTATATTCATTACGAGTACCAGTAGTCTACCCTCATTAGAGAAACAAAGCATCATCCTGGTTTCTTCATTTTAGACTTGCTTTTTGATATTAATAAGGAGTAACTCCTTAAGTAAGCAACAGGTTCTGCAATATTTTCCTCTTTTCACAGTACCTTAACATGCAAAATCATATTTTGCAAAGCTGTCATTCTTTTGAACTTAAATTTTGTGATGATTGAAGAGAAGCTTTGTGGAGACTTCTATAACTATTTCTGTTATTTGCTGGTTTATTTAAAAACATAAAGATTCAAAGCAGATGATTTCTGTCAATCTTTGTTAAAGATGTAGGGCATGTCTCCATTCATGATTATCTACTTGGTGCCCTGGACTCCAAAGGAGACAATTTTTCGTAACTTAAATAGAACAGCTATTCTCAAAATCAGATTTAAATAGATTACATAAGCTGTTTTTAAATGGCAATGGAATTAAAATACGAAATACAACCTAAAATGCTGTGGTTCAGAAAGTCTCCATCCAACAGTGAGCAAAAATAGTATGCAGCTATTAGGCTACAAATGTGTATCTAGGCTTGCAAAGAAAGGACAAGGTGAGGAAATGTCATTTTAACTGCAGTCCTGCAGTACCATACCCTAGCAATCTCATAACTCTCTGTTTTCCTGTGCCTGTGTTGTTTGTTTGTTTCTCACCTCCTTCAAAGTATAGTAAGTTTATTTCTGGGCCCAAATGATCACAGATATGTCAAAAAAAGCTGGTTATAATTTTACTTTAGATTATACTTTACTTCTAAACTTGTTATTCTGCATCACTCCACATGGTGTCTTCATGGACTGTAAATCTTTAAAAATAATTAACACACATCTCATGTCTGAACCATTGGGGCATTTTGCAAGATTTAAACCTTTTTACTTTGAAGACTAGATTTTTTCCATTTCCTAAGGAAGGTGACCTAGTAAAGAAATAATTTAAATTGCTTTAGGGAATTAAGACTGTTAGAAGAAGCTGATTTTGTTTTTGAAGGCTTTATAGTGAGTCTTCTTTACTTTCCAAATACTTACATTCAGAAGAAATGTTGTTCAATATGTTACTGTAGGTGAGATTCCCAGGTAAGTTAGTGGAATGTAGCGGGTGAAGAAATCCCCAAGAAAGGCTGAAGAATGGAGTTTGTTCAGCCTGGAGAGAAGAAGGCTTGGGGGGTTGCTGTTGCAGTCTTCCAGTACTGGAAAGTGTAGCTGTGGTGGAGTGGGAGGTGCTTTCTTCTCCAGCACACAAAGGAACAGGACAAGAGGCAGCAGGCACAAGCTGCTTTGGAAGAAAATCTCTGTGGATATAGGAAAGATTTTCTTCACCATGAGAACAACTAAACTCTGGAATAGCTTGCTTAGAGAGAAGTGGCGGAATATTTCTCACAGGAATTACTAAAATCTTGGCTTGGCAGAGCCCTGAGTAACATCCCTACTTTTGGACCAGATCATCTCAAGAGCCACCTTTCAGCCTGGACTATTCTATGTTTGCATGGTTCTTGTCAAATATATGAAATAATCTGTCTTTAAGGAGAAAAATTGAATATCACTTTTGGTGTGCTGGTGAATTAATGTGATGAGGGACCAAAGCATGGTGATATACGATGTATAGAAAGACGAAGAGACATACAGAAAGTCATGCAGAAAGACATAAGATACACAGAAAGAATATGATCCCTAAAAAGTCATCCAAACAGGCAAAGTCCTACAAAGTCCATCTCCCATTTTGACAGCCTCAGTTTTAGTGAATGTCTTAGTTATTGGGACTGTGATAGGATGGAAATAAGCTTTTAAGGCACTTCCCAGACTTTAGAAAGCCAGAGTAGTTACTGTTTTCATTGGTATTGGAGAAAGTGATGAAGTGTGTGGGATATCTCTTCTACTGAGGAAACTGTAGAAATTTCTTTTACCTAATCTCATAATTTAAATATTTAGTTCTTATAAAGCAGTGAGATCTTTTGGTTTTGCTTTATCAAGACAAAATGATGGTTTTCATAGATAAGAACTGCCTGGAGACCTGAGTCAGGTATTATACAAATAGATGTTTTTAAAGTAGGTAACAAAAAGCATGACAGCTAATATATTCAGTTCTTGGTATACATTGAAATTAGAAAAAATCAGTGTAAGAAAGCCTGGAAGTCCTCAAAAACTCAGGGTATAAATACAGTATTTTAAAACTTCAAACTGAATGTAAATGACAGGTTTTACTGAATTGCTAATCATTAATAGTAAATAAAGAGAAATGCCTATTGCGTTTTTTGGTGTAGAGGAAGCACTACAGAGCATATAGCATAAAGCATAAAACTCTAAGTAAAAGGGAAATGGATACATTTTAAAAAATTTCATCACAGCAAATTACCAAGGACAGTAAAAGACTTGGAAGCTTCAAAAAGCAGGTGTCACTATGTCTTTTATATAGCCAGTCACTGGCGTTCCAGACCAGAACTGTGTGTTATATATGTTGGCTTCCTCTCCAATGTGTGGGAACATCAGAACCTTTAAAAGTTTATTTGAACATTTTTCAATCTGTATAGCAAGCCAAATCAGATGAATAGATAGGCAGATATGGAGAGGTGATTTTCCTTCTCTATTCTGCTCTTGTGGGACCCCATCTGGAGTGCTACATTCGGCTCTAGGACCCTTAACTTACGATGGACATAGCTGGAACGAGTCCAAAAGAAGGTCATCATGAAGGGGCTGGAGTGCCTCTTCTGTGAAGACGGGCTGCAAGAGTTGGGGTTGTTCATCCTGGAGAAGAGAAGGCTCCAGAGAAACCTTATAGCACCTTCCAGTACCTAAAGGGGGCTACAAGAAAACTGGAGATGGACATTTTACAAGGGTATGTAATGCTGGGACAAGGGATAATGGCCTCAAGCTGAAAAATGGTAGGTTTAGAGTAGCTATTAGGATGATATTCTTTACTGTGAGGGTGGCGAGGCACTGGAACAGGTTCCCCAGAGAAGCTGTGGGTGCCCTATCCCTGGAAGTGTTGAAGGCCAGAGTAGATGGCCTGGAAGGTGTCCTGGTGTCCTTGGCCATGGCAGTGGGATTGGAGTGAAATGATCTTTAAGGTTGCTTCCAATTGCAAATCATTCTGTGATTCTGTGATTCTATGACTGTGCTTAAATCTTGTGCTCCAGTGGAGCAAGAGTACTTCATATACATGGTAGGCAAGTTCTTCATATATTTATCTCCAATTTGTGTCTGCCTCTGTGAGTAAGTACTGTGACTGTAATGGTGATAGTGGTAGTGGGTCAATAGTACACATAGTCTTCCCTGCTGTGATAGGCTGTGTGACCCAGCAGGTAGTCTGGGTAGGGGCTAAAGCTGTTATGTCTCCACATTTTCCCAGTGTTTGCCCTGCCGGCATCTAGATATTAAAATAATTGAGCCTTCTGCACTATTTTATCTCAAAACTCTACTGCAAGAAGTGCCTATAATAGCTGCTGGTTCAGAGCATTTTTTTTAACAAAAAGGTGGTAACATAGATTTGGTGCACTTCTTCAGTGAGTGGAGTTGAAACCTACTTTACTGCTCTTCTGAAAAATGTCTTAGTCACCAAATTGTTGACTATGCTGGTTGAAGGGCACTTTGTTGCTCTTCTGACTGGGAAGTAAAAAGAGAAATTCCAGGCGCTGTTACAGAATGAGAAAGTCCAGAAGGAAATATTATTTAGGCAGTTTTCTGGCACTTGCAAGGTATGGGTCCCTGTTTACATCAACGTTTCTGTTTTTTCTATTAAGCATGCATTGACATTTAAAATGCAAATAAAAGGCGTAGAACATCACCACCACTACCACCCCCACCCCATCTCCCCAGCTGGACTCCCACTTTCCTGGTGGTTTTCTCTCCCTGTGAGTCTTATATTCCTTCGTCCATGGAGTCATGCCACAGCTCCAGCAGGAGGGAGGAACACAGTACTGTCTGACAGAGAAGGCAGAGCTGAGTCAAAGCTTGTAAATACTGTTATTAAGGTTGTAAATAGTTTTATTGTAATAAAGCATAAATTAAATTACATGAGAGACAGCAACTTTTAAGGAGGCAGAAAGTGTTTTCTCTCCAGGTCTTTGTTTGAATGCAAAACTAGCTCCTGCTGCTTACAATGAAAATGTTCTGATTTCTTTAGGGAAAGAAACCTACAGTCATGCAGGATTCTTCCCCATACTTCCTTCTTTCCAGGTACTTATAGGATAAACTCACAGCAAATTAGTAATTTTGTTCATCAAGATCTTAAATCCTGCTGGGAGCTAGAATAAAGCACAGTTCGCAGTGAAATAAATGACAAATCTTTCACTGTTATTATTCAATAGTAGATTAACATTTCATGCTTGGCATCTTTCATATTGTATTTTTGAAGTTTGGTCATCAGCTAGTGCAAAAGTCTACGCACAGACATGTCTCATTCCTCTTGTTTAGTGACTGCATATATTCTATGTAGTGTAAGAAATTTGAAAATCTGAATGTATAATTTTTTCTTCTCTTGACATTTCTTTATCATCTGAGCAGACTTTTGGTCCAATTGCTTTAAGTAAAGTGTTTGAAGATCTATAATATGATTTAAATGTGAGAATTGGGTTGAGACTCCTTTTTGTTCTATAGTTTTTAGAATTCCAAGGTTAACCAAGGTAATATAGAAATAAGGTGTGAAGTAGCACCCACTAATAGGTGCTACTGGTTCATGGCCACTGTGTTAAAGTTAAGTTTGCAGATGCTCACAGAACAACCACCGTTCCATGGCCTCAGTCTCCAAAACAACTTTAAAGCTCCACTTAAGCAATATCAGAAAGAAAGAGAAGTGAATCCTAGATTCTGTTGAGTAAGTAAAGTATGTAAATGAGTTATGAGTAAAAGTTTAATTACTATAGTAGTCAATTTACATTTTAATAAATTGCAAATGTGGTCAGTTTTTAAGAGAATTTTTACAGAAAACTTCTTCCGAAGCATAGTGTAAAACAGTGGCCATCTTGTTAAGGGCCTTGAGAAAAAAACAATTATTCTTATTTAGTGAGAATAAAAACAGTCCAGCACTGCATATATTTCACAGTATTCAAATTCTGCTATTCAGAGAAAGCGATTCATTCCCCCATCCACTGTTTTATTGCATCTTTCAATAATGTCTCAGAGGTGTACAGATATTAGTCATTTTCACCACAACTCTGCAAAAGGAGTCATTTTTAACCTTATTTAGCAAAGGCGAGACAGCGATTTAAGGGACTGCATTCACATTATTTATCATGATCTCAATTCAAGGTAACAATTAGTGGGGTAAGACAATCACTCTTCACACCCTGGCTGCCAGTTTTGCCAGCAAAAGGAAGCCAAGACTGTTTATTTGTTACTATGAACTTCTATGAATACTATGAATTATGGCATGATTTCTTTGCTGAACTTGGCATTAAACATTTCTTATGTTTAGACATGACTTCCAATAAGGTAATAAGCTTGTCATCTAGAACCATGCTCTACTGGCAGTCTGTGAAATGTTCTATTTAATTGGTTTGTCAGCAATGCACAGGAATTCATAAGTGTGATGTGGGATGAAGATGAGCTTGAAAAAAGACTATGTAGTTAAAGGCCATATCCTAATGCAGTCAGAAAAAATGATAATTTAAGCAGTTCCTAATTCTGAAGTGATTGATTATAACTCGATATTTTCTTAATGTGTTTTTGTGTGGATAATTTCTCATCTTAAAAAAGAGAACTCAAAGGCCCTAGAAACTCTAGTGCAGCATCATGAAGAAGCACTAGTCCCTTTTTCCTGTATTTCTCGAAGTAACATTTAAACTCATTGATAAATTTAAAGGACGTTTCAAACAGGTGTAGAAGTCTTAAGGACACCAAATGTTTTTCAAGTATTATGAAAATTTGTAGCAGGAGAGAGAAAAAGGACTCACAACTGTAATATTATGGAGTGATATGGTAGAGCAAAAAGTTGTCTTGCCATGTGTCCTACATGTTATCAGAATGAAGTATATCTGCCAGATAAAAAAAAAATAAACCCCTAAAAATGGCTGGATATAATAAGTTGTTATTTCTAACAATTCCTTTGCCTATGCAATCACATTTGCTAATCTAGTTTCTATTTTTACTGATTGAATCTTGTATATACTGATTGAATATATATTCACTATATATATTCACTAATTCTACCTTTACTAACCCAATCTTTTCATTTTTTTTTTACTTACAGTAACATTTCTGCACTTGTGACTTTTACAAAAGTTATATATTGCTATTTATATTTTCTCCGCAATGATGTATCTGGTTGACTATGAAGAACAACATAAATCCGTGGCTAAAAGGAAGATGGGAATTTCTATGCTCAGTGGCAAATGCAATAGTAATAGAAACATATAGAATTATAGAATAGTTTAGGTTGGAAAGGACCTGTAAAGGCCATCTAGTTCAACACTCCTGTAATGAGCAACAGGTTGGGCTGTTCAGAGCCCATCCAACTTGACCTTGAATGGTTCCAGGGATGAGGCATTTACTACCTTTCTGGGAACTCTCTTCCAGTGTCTCACCACCCTCATTGTGAACAACTTCCTTGTTCCTAGTCGAAATGTACCCTCATTCAGTTTAAAACTATTACCCCTTGTCCCATCTCAACAGGCCCTGCTGAAAGGTCTGTACCCATCTTTCTCGCAGGCATACTTTACTTACTGAAAGGCTGTAATAAGGTCTCCCCACAACCTTCTCCAGGCTGAAGAACCCAAAACCTCTCTGTCTTCACAGGAGAGGTTCTTCAGTGCTCTGTTATTCTTTGTGGCCCTGCTCGGAACTTGCTCCAGCAGGTCTGTGTCTTTCCTGTGCTGAGGGCCCCAGGGCTGGAGGCAGTACTCCAGGTGGGATCTCATGAGAGTGGAGTAGAGGGGAAGGAGTCATCTCCCTTGTCATGCTGGCTGTGTTAGTCCCCCATTGGTCCCCCATTAGCTGGCTTTCTTCTAGCTTTAAGTACGCAGAACATCCTGGGGAAGATCTCTCTTTCGAGTGATGGGAGAAATAAGCACTTTCATCTCTAACAACTGTTAAAGATGAAAGATTGTTCAAACAATATGAAACACCGTGAGGCAACAGCCTCTTAGGTCAACGGCTTTTCCCTTTCCTTTTTGATTTGTTGCTTGGAAAATTCCCAGGACTCCTGAAATGCTTGTGGTCATTTTGGTATTTCCGTATAAATTGTGTTTTATAGATTACCTGTCCAACCTATTTAACAGGTACCTCTTTGACAGACAGTAGACTGTGTAACACTGTATTGTGGGAAGTCAACTGGGACTTCAAAAAATATAAAGGATATTATATTGATTTATAATGCTGTGCAAGTAAACTCACCTTTTGCTTGAAATAGTTTTATATTCAGCTTAACACAAAACTGTTTGAAGTTGACCTAACTATATATGCTCTGGGAAAAATGTAAGGATCAACATGTAGCTCTTCAGATAGCAGTCAGGGAAGTAATATTTATACAGTCTTCTGCTTCCTGCTTAAAAAGTCTATGCCTTTTCTTCCCCAATGCCCAATACGCACACATTCTCAAGAAACAGTATGGTTTACAGAATAGAGAGGTGAACTTTTGTTATGTAAGTTTTTTATATTTTTGATGTTGTAAAATCAACAATCAACTTTCTGAGAGAAGATCTGAGTATTTAATTTAAGGATTTCTAACTCTTCCCTTTCTTCTGTCTGCATTGCTTCTCTGTTGTTCCTTTTGTACTGACTTGTTCTTCTTTTCTTTGAAATTAACAGCTGTTTTGAAGGTGGGTTATTGGGAAATTTGGCCAAGTGATTGCACTTTATCCCCACTATCCCCTTTGTAACTTGATGTTTTTGCACAGTGGAGCGCATATCTATTATAGAATAAAGAGCACACAACATTTTATTTTATTTTTTTTTAATTCTGTATCTTTTCCCATCTTTAAGTCTACAAAATCCTAAGGATTTTTCCGGTGCAAAACAGAAGTCAAAGCAATGATAGTATTTTTTGATGACATTTACTTTGGAAATTAAATCATAGACATTGTTGTTAAACTTGGCTGTTTTAACACATGGGATTTCATTTGGATTCCATGTGGCCAAAGCAGTTGTGTTTTAATAATAATGCAAGTTGATTATGGATTTGTTTTGTCTATCAAGTAGCTGACTATTTTCATTGATGTTTTGTAGTTCAAATTAAATCTAGTGACTTGCCTCAGAAAGTTTGAACACCTCTTTTAAGGCTGAAATTGTAGAAAACCCTCTGAAATAGTCTTTGATGTGATTTTTCAAGCAGTTACAGGTCAAAGTGACAAAAGGGGACTTTCTTTGGAGAAGTTAACGAGTTTTTTCCCATTCTGCTCTCATTTACAGTCTGCCTGAAATTCTAGGAAACTTACCTGTCCAGCTGTTGCCTTTTCTGTAAGACAACCCCCATGGCTACAATCAGCATGAGTTTTATAAATCCCTTTTATAATGAGGTGTGTTGTAAAGAAGCAGGAATTTCTATTGTGAACTTAATGAACTTCACTGCCAAACCCCTGGAGAAAAGACAGCAAACACAGGGAAAGAGCCAACACTTCTGACCCTATTCAATTTCTTAAAATTGATATTCCCCAGAAGTTTTACGGGAACATTTGTATTTCTACTCATTAAATAAATCTTAGTAAAAATAGGAGACTGCGATAACTGTCCATTCATACTTTCCACTACAATTTTAATTTCCCTAATTTGTACCTGCATGTAAGTCTAGATCCAGTGAGAAATAAAGGTACAATTTTACAGCTCCTATGTTGAATTTTGAATTTCAGAAAGGTAAAGGCTCTTTTCTTTCTTTGTGGGTTTTCCTCTTATTGTCTAAAACACAGCAAAACAACAGCATCTTTAACATCCTCGGGGGGCTTTGCACACAGACTAGATTAGTGTTTTCATTCATACTAAATGGCTTTCATGATGAGCCTGATATGGTCATTAAGTCTTCATTTGTGTGGAAATGTTTGGGCCAATACAGAAACCACTGGTAAAGTTGCTGTGAATGCTTTTTACTGTATATTTTCTAGTGTGTTTTGATAGTTGATTTTGATGTGACACTGTTTTGTTCTTTAAAAGTCCTTGTTGTAACCTTTAAAGAAAGTCAAAAGCTTTTTCTATGATGGTGCTCTCTAACACGAAACACAAATACTGTTTCCTGGAATATTTGCTAAAGTACATGGGATTTACCTTTTTAATAGTTTGTTTTGTGGAGAGTACTTACAGGAAGGTACATGTCTTCTTTCTGTTTGATTTTTCATTCCTGAAGCAAAGATTTTAACCTCTTTATCTACCTAATTGAATTTTCAGACAAGTAGCATGGTTCATTCATTGTTGAAGACCCTTTAACCTCATTTTTTCAAGTGAAGTCAGCTTGTGTTTCAACACTGAGGCTGAAGAATAGATTAAATCCTTCAAGGTGGATGTATATGTTTTCTAATACATATTGAAATTTGTGTTTATGTATTGTATGCATTATTCTCCAGCTGATTTGACAACTTGCTGACATATATATTATATATTATTAAACTAAGAAAAGATGTAGTCTTTATATAGACATTATAATGGCTGCCTAACCCTAATCTGAGCAGAACTACACTTTACAATTAATTATTTGCATTCTTTTCAAGCACAAAGTGCTTGTCTTATTCTACTGCCTCTGATATTATCATTAAAACTGTCAGCTTATGTTCTAATGCAGGCGCCTTTCATAAAAACTCTCTATATTTAGTATGTGTATGAGGAGAAACTCATGACAAAGAGTTCTTAAAATTTTCCAAAATGCTACATGTAATTTTTATTACCCTAGAAAATGTTCTATTTTAGAAATTCCTGAAGGACAAATATTGTGATGAATTTAATTTAGTTTTATAACACCTATCCTTTGAACAGTTGTGAAGAAAACCAGAAATTGTCCTCTAGGTTATCATCATGAAACAGAATTTCAAGTAATTGTGTATCTTTTCATTCTTGTAGGCACCATGATTTGCAAATTTATATTACAAAAAATTGTATATATCACTCTGACATCCTTATTTACCGAAATTTTTCAGATAGTACCATAACATTTTTTGGGAGCACAGAGTTCTCTTTTTGTACAGAACGATGACTCATTTTAACCTACTGCAATTGTAAACAAGAAGAAATTGTTCTAAGAGCACACATGCCTTCATGGTACTGTTCATTTTAAGATTTAAGACAGGGTGGAGCAGCCACAGAATTTTCACTGTCAAATCTTTTCAATTGCTGAATTTCGATCTTATATTACATGTCTTTTATAAAAAATTTACACCTCTGAGATTATCTTTTACAAAACTATTATCCAAATATTTTTATTCCACATATTTTGTTTATTTTGTGTCTTCTTTTTATATAAAGAAATCAAGACTGACCTTAGGAAGGAAAGCATGTGTGAGTCTGCTCTAGCTGATTTAAGTAATAATAAATGTAGCTTTATTTCTGTGCTGGAAGTATCATCATAATTTGCCTTTGATGTTTTTATTTGGTAATAAAAAGAAATTAGAGGCCAGATTCAGTAAAGTTTGACACCATAAAACATAGTTTGTTAGGCACTTTATCCCTGGATTACACTTCAGAACTCAGTTTTTATTACTATGCAGCCCGAACAGTGGGTTTGAAGTGAAAGGTTTGCAAAGCTTGACTGCTAAGAAGGAATCTAGGCCAATATCTAAACTGAGGTGAGGGGAAATCTCAAATCCCCTTCCTCAGACTATTTCCTCCAGTCTACAGGGATACATCGAGCCTGCAGCAAGCACGGGTAGTGCCCTTCGAAATCTTCGTTCACGAAGCCAAGCCATGACTGACTGACTGACTGACTGACAGGGATACATCCATTTACACAGGATCTGCAGCACTAAATTCCCTCCTGGAGTTAGTTGCTGATGTCCCTTTTTCCCTCAAAGTGCAAGTTATACTTGGTCTTTGTTTTGTGAATAGAAAGTGGTAGTTGGAACATATTCTGAATTTAATTGTCAGATGTTCTTGAAGGTACTTACACCAACATCCAACAGGATTTCCTGATCAGGACATGAGAGATTTCTGCCTCATGACTTGCTACTTTTCCTGAAGCAGCTGTGCAAAAAGTTAAGAGAGATTAGTCAGGGCCACCCAGCTGAGAGATGGGTGTTTGCTGAATTCCTGATTCAAATTATGCTTTCAGTTGTAGCTCACAAGCGAACACAGAAGCAGACAAGACTGACAGTATCACAAATGTACTTACTGCAATTTATTCCTATTTGGATATGAAGCATTGGGCATACAACACTTTGAAGGAACACAAAAATTTAAAATAAAATTATGAGACACAGTTCCTCCAGAAATTTAGGGCAACAGCAATCTTTGCTTATACTTGACTGGATTCCATGCATTGGATTTTAAGATTTTTTGTGATGCAGATACCATTCTGGCAGAAAAGGCAGAGCCATAATAAGCCAAATGCATATGGAGTATGAAGGAATATTTTTTTTTCTCCCCTCTAACAAATCTTCCAAAATTGATTCCAATTGACATTGTCTTTCTCAGAAAACCTCATTCAGAGAATTTTTAGAGATACATTGTCCAAGAAAAAGTCCTGCTGCCAAGTCAGTGCTTGCTGTCAGGAGCCACAGCTATTGTCATGATTCAGTCTCTCCTCAGATGCAATGTGATGGAGGGGCCAGTCTTCCTTAAGGGATCTGTGGAAGTTTCCTGCCAGAGCCTCCTCCTGGAAATTTCATAGGTGCAGATCTACTCCTCTTTCCTGGTTTCAGGGAAGGCTAGATTTTTACTGCTGTTATTAAAAACAAATTGTAGGTTTGTGACTTTAGCTATAGTTACTTAGTGAGTAAGGTCAAGGGTTTTAGTGAGAATAACAATACAATGTTAGCCAAGACTTTGGTTTGTGATAAACAACTGAGGATTTTTTCATACTTAAGGTAAATCAAATTCAGAACTTAGTCATTCTCTACTTAAGGCAAGAGCCTTCATATATACAGAGTCAAGCCTTCAGGGAAGTAATAGTTGGCTCAAGGAATTCTGGCATAGTATATAAGGAACAGAGGGTAGTGACTGGCAAATAGTAAATAATTTAATATATACCTCTCTTACTGCAAGCCTAGTTTTCACTGCAGCTGTTCTAGTCAGCACTGATCACCCTAAGATGTATTTCAGTATCTGCCCACCCAAGTGATAAGTCATTTCAGGAGCAGCTGTTTTTCAGTATACTTATTTTTCATGACATATTCTTAATCTTGGCAGATTTGTTTCCTTCTCTTTTGTTTAAGAACAGAGAACTGTTTATGTGAGTGCTTGATTTTTAATAGCTTCCTATCTGCTTCTGGAATAAATCTTAGATTATTTAATTTACAGCTGAAAGGACCCAAATTCATATTCAAATGACGCTGTCAAGCAGTGCAAGGAAACTGTTTTACTTCTTTCTTAAAAATGCTTTTGTTTTGGCATTTCCCTCTGTGATAATGAAATGTACAAACTTAAATATTTTCAAGTATTTTGCTGTGAGTTGTGTACAACTCAGAGAAAACATCTGTGAGTTTGATAAGCACTACTAATGTATTAGGTATTTGATAGGCTGGGGTTTTTTTCCTCTCAAAAATAAGACTAAATCTCACCACTATAAATTTAGAACTCGTTGCTTATTTGAATACAGAAGAAAACCATTAATAGGCCAAATCTTACTAAATGTGAAAATCTAAGTAGTTGCATTTTATTTTTTTAAATTATTCTTTTGATTACATCTGGTCTATAAGCAGCAATACTAAACAAGTACTACTCTGTTGGAACATGACATTTTTTATGGTATCATGTGAGTTGGAAAAGACTTCAAGAGATCATCTGTTTCAGTCTCCTGCTCAAAACCTGTCTAGGGTCCTATCTCTCACTTGTGGCATGAGAAGTGCTGGATGTTCTGGCAAGCCACAGTTGAGACACCACTGGCTTGGTAATAAGAGCAGCACATTGGTTTTTCTATAAGTGTTTGCTTCCCTAGTTTCCATGATCCTTTGAAACTCTGTTTCTTTGAAACTGGTGCATACTTGTGATCTTGACCAGAATCATGCAGAAAATAAGCAGCTGAGCAGTATATAAAATTCGGAAAGCTGACTCTTTGTTCAAGATGTATGCTCTTTGGACTGCTTTGAAATTCTTGGAAAGATCCTTATGGGATTTTGTCTGAGGCTTGTGCTGAGGCATCAAACACGAAAACCTCTGTCTATCATGGAAATAATTGCTGCATTATGGCTCTGCACCCCAAGCAGCAACATGTTCAGCTCTGTACTTATCCATAGCATTCATAAAATGTGAAGAAGAGATATTTTCTGTTGTCATCCTACTATTATTGATGATCTGGAAAAAGTAATGTAAAAGGGAAAAATAGATGATCACATTTAGATACTCTTTTTTGACTTTGTTCCCAACACAGGACCCATAGTATAAAATACTAGACCTGAGCAAAAATATTAATCTGAGCAAATTTTTACATTGGCTGATGGTCAAAATGTAGATTAACACTGCTTGTTCAGCAGGTCTTGGTGAGAATTAGTTTTGTCATGTAGTAAGTGGATAAAACATAATTTTTGGATAGACTGAGGAGAGTTTAAGTTTAGCACTTTTATTATAGATAAAAAAATAATTTCCTAACTGCTGCACTTTTGTTAGTTATTGGTTATTTCAGCAACTTTTTTGCTCGTTGCAATGTTTGGTCAAACAGTACCTCCTAAAAAAGGATGTTCAAATGATTTTTATTCTGGTGACTGCAAAATGTGAGAGATGAGGTGTGGGTGAGGATTAAAGGAGCAACTGCTCTCTGCAAAGACTTTTGATGGGGTTGTGGAACCTGCAGCTTACAGGGTTCTGTTCCCTCTCCTGCATGGTACTTTAAGAGCTGTCATCCAGTGTGAGTTAGTTAGTTCTCAGGAATAATGCATACCATTATGCTGCAGGGTACTCTCTATTTCAAGTGCTGTCCCTATTGATTGTTGGGTGAGAGGTACTGTTTTGTGAGAGGATACTTGTTAGCAAAAGCAAGCTAAGATTATAATGTACAAACCTTATTTTTATGAATATATGAGTATTTTTAATTTTTATTTTTTTATTATTTTTTTATTTTTAACCTTAGTTGAAGAACTTAACAAAAACATTCACTATCTGGATTCTTTGCAAAATAGGTCTAGGCATCTGATACTAAATGTATATTTTTTAACTATCCTGTTTTCTTTGAGGAGATTCTCTTGTGAGTGATTGCACTGAAGAGAATTGTGAGGGCTCTACTTGATTACAGAGAGCATGGTGAGCCCTTCATGTTTTCACACTTCTTATTTTTAGAATCTTTCATCTTCAGCCAAAGTCTGAAAGTTCTACTCACATCTCTCTTAAAAATCCTGGGAGGACAGGTGGGCATATTTCCAGCATCCCTTCTAATCATACCTCAGTGTAATCTCTAGTAACATCAAAGGAGATGGAGTATGATGACAGGAACAAAAAAAAAAAAAAAAAAAGAGTCAATTAAAGTTCAGTCTCTGAATAGGCTGCGTTTGCCTTTAGATTTGTGTGTGAGGAGGAAGGAGGTGGTGATGTCAAACTATTCACATCGAAAAGTTGGCTTTTCCTGAAATCAGGTCCATATACAGTCGGAAAATGAACTTTTCAATAATTGTTTGCCTTCATTGATGTGAGGTGAAACAGTTCATGTAGGAATCCAACCTAGTAATTTTTAGCCTTTAAATATCAGATACCTGACTTTCATTTCCAGAAGCAATGTCTGACTTGCTATGTGGCATTTTTAGACAGATTTGCAGTGGATAAATCATTTGTGTGGCATCTCTGGGACTCAAGTGTGGACTGTATGTATTGAATTGATTTGTGGAACTAGAAAGGAACTAATGCCAGATGTCACTTGCATGAACACTTTGAAAATCAGTCACAAACCGTTTACTACGTCCAGTCAGGGCACGTAGGAGAGGACATTATCCCTTGCATAAAAGCAGTAAGCATTAATTGAAATCCCTCTCAAGAAGCAGCAAATGAATGCTGAGACCATAAGAAAACAGACTTCTCCCCACATTTGTTCTGTTCAGTTTAACTCCTGGTGAATTGCTTACATAAATTCTGCTTGTTTTTGCAGAAGACTTGTAACAAAGGTACTACTTCTAACACTTCAACTCCTGCGAAATATTTTCTGATGATCATGTCTTGTTTTTTTGCTGCTTTTTTGGAAGGGACATATCTATTAGAACATGATATATTATTTTCTTTTACACCATAGCCCAAGAAAGTGGTTTTTAACTTTGACTCTTGTCTATCTCTTTCTTATTTTGTCAGACAGCCTTTCACAGGGGCATCCTGAGCAGTACCAAGCTAGTGCTCCTGGATATCTGGTTACTTAAATGTTATTTATCAGGGGAAAGGACCAGCATTCAAAAGAAAGGTATGTAAGATGTCTTACTGTTTTGTTTTCTTCCCACTATGATACTTGCCAAAATCTGATCTTCCTGATGGTAACTACTTACGAAAACCTTTTACCCTATTTTGTGTACAAATCTTAGACAGTGGAAAATGTCAGACACATGAGCAAAAATTATTTTGGATTCTCTAAGAATGACATATTTTGCTCTGTATATTACTCTAACAATTTACAGAAAGACAGTTTTCCACTACAGCAATTTAATTGAAATCTATTAAAAAATTTGTGCATGAACAACTTCACCAACTGTTGCTTCTCCCTTGAATGTAGCAACAGTGTGAAGTAAGATAACGTGCAGGTACACCAAAATACTAGGCAGTGGAAGGATTGTAGGAAAAATTATTTCTGAAGTTGAGAACACTCGACTTAAAGAACATTTACCTTAACAACATTTCAAGCACTGGGCCTGGGGAAAGACATGCTGCTTATTCTTCTCAGGGCTTTATCCTGGCCCCCCTCTCTGTGAGGACATTTGAACATGCCTGCAAGGACTTATCTTTTTCTCATACCAGCTTCTCTGGAATGTAGGTGGAGAAAACATCTAAAACTGTCTCTGGGAAAGGTGCCTCTTCCAGGCAGGAAAGTCTTCTGAAGCAAAACAAATCCTGATCTCCTTGTCTTCTACCTTTACAATCTGTGACTAAGAAAAGGCAATAATTTCTTATTTATCATCTGCAGATTTATTTGCATGTACCCAAGTACCAGCAATGTAGGAATAAACAAGTCTTAATCAGAGATGTGAGTTGAACACAGTAGGTTTTCTTTCCTATACAAATCAGATGCCTCATTCAACTTGCTAGTGCATAAGTACATAGAAATGTGAGGTGGCTCCAAGTGCAGTTTAAGCTTTTCATTGGGTGCAAGTAGAGTTCTGTGAGAAGACAGGTAGTGAAGAGGGACCAAATATTTTCAGAGCATAGATTTTTACTTATGCAGATAACTGGTGAATATTGTAATGGTTACAAAAATATGAATCAAATCCAAGCAAACAAACACATTTAACTCCTACTTGAAGTATTTCTCAAACTATTCAATTTAGGTCCATAACAGTGGGTTGCTGTGACATTCTTTTAAGCAAACATTTGTCCAATCAATAGTTATGACTGTAATGCACATTTAATGTTCTAAGTGTTCAGGGCTAGGCAGCTTTACTTGATATAGATATTTGTGAAGCAATAAGACAATTTGGTAGTTTCCTTTTACAAATAGCTTTTCCATTTAGTTGGTCACAAGGAAACCAATGTCTTCTGGAGCATTCCATTATATAAACATTCCCTTGCATTTCAGGTTAGAAAGTAGTCAAAGGGTAGATTGAACCTACAACTTCCATTGCTTGATGTCAATGCACTGGTTAAGAAAGTGTATTGTGAGACTCTATCTCAGTTTTACATGTCATTGTTTAATGAGACTAAGTGTGCATTCATAAATATTTGCACTTGGTCACGTACATGTAAACAAAGTAAAATAAGTTGGATATGTTAGTTTTGTCTTATTTTGTATACTCTGAGTAGCTTAAACTAAAATTTTTAGATCTTGTCAATGAACCTTAAACAGTACTGGAATCACTGCTATTCATCCTGGCATGTGCAAGTAAAGTTTATTTCAGACTGACAATTATCTTTCTGAACTGGAAAAGTAAAAATAATAGCTGCCTTTTTTTTTTTTTTTTCAAATTCTGAAGTTTATGTTATGAAAGTACAAACTTCCAGTCAGCTGTTAAAACATTTCCTAAGTGTTAAGAAAGTAAAACGCTGGAACAGGTTGCCCTGAGAGGTGATAGATGAAAACATACTGAAAACATTCGTGGTCAGATTAGACAGGACTCTGAACAACCTGATGGAGTTGAACATATCCCTATTAGGGGGGTTGAACTACATGGCCTTTAAAGGTCCCTTCCAACCCAAACTATTCTGTGATTCTATGGTTTCCTATAGAAAGTTCCTATAGAAGTTCTTCAATGGAGCAATGATAAAGTCCAAAATGTCATTCCTGAGTGAAGTGCTGATGAGAAAATTTTTTTCTGTATTCTGTTTGTATGGCTATAAAAGTCTGCATAGATAATATGAAACTGAGTGTAATGGCAATTTGCACTTCAGCAAAAGGAGTGGATAAAATTTTTGAATTCTAACTTACCTAGACAGCCAGAACCAAGTGTCTGGTTTAATTTAAA
>VYXB01007825.1:2099337-2188744 GCA_013397135.1 Pachyramphus minor | reverse complement strand
AAAAAAAAAAAAAAATTATCCTATCTAAACTGGGTCTTATTCCATAAGAAGTTGAATGAACATCAATCTTCTGTACCAAAAGACAAAATAGTATTTTCTTAACACTAGATTTTAGGAAGCCATATGATTCAATATGAAATCAATAGTACTTCATCTATAATTTCCTATAATCTGCTAATAACATGGACTAATTAAAATTTTGGAATTAAATGACCAAGGATAGATTCATATGGGATTATGAGAAGTTTTCACACTGTAGAGAAAGAATTCAACATTTGTCCTCTTCATTGCAGCCTCAAAAAAAAAAATAAAAAAAAATCCAGGCAATACACATAGTTGTTATCTTGGCTGTGGATATTATCTGTAGTCACTTAAAAAATATACCAAGTAATACCAAGTAGACAACCTCATAACAGAGGCATAATATTAACCCTACTATTCATTCAAAATCTAAATGTTGGATGAAAAATAATAGAGATATTTTACATTCTGTAATTTTCTTATAACAAAATTTATTTATTTTAGCAATATAAATTTATTATTTTAATACAAACTCAGGTGAACTGCAGTTTGAGGTAAACCTTGAAATTAAAGAAACCCAGAAAGAGGACTGAAACTAATAATGTGCATATTACAGTATGTATATGTAGTAGATTTTCATATCAGAGCTCAAAAGACCTCAGAGTCTGGGGAACTGTGTGCCAGTGCTGGACATTCCACGTCAGCAAAGGAAAGTGAAATGTTAGGTTAAGTTGATGCTTTGGGCAATAATATTTATAAGTAGAAAAGCACTCTTTGATATCAGATTTTAAGAAGTATCAGAGTTGCAAGCTAACAATCCAGGTTTCAGAATTTCAAGTTGTAAATTAACTAGAAGATTGGGGAATAGAAAAACTCATTTGTTTACTACTCTATATTTGTCATTGTTGGAATATGATTAACTTCTAATACTATGAATTTATTTCCTATAATAATCAAATGCTGGAAAATAATCCTGATATTCCAGCCCTGTTAGACCTCAGAACTAAATAGTGTCCTTCTTTGTTGTTAAAACTGTAAATGCTCCTTTCCCAAACAAAAAAGCACTTGCTAACTTCTGTTTCAGTACTTTTTAGCAATGATGCACTGATTCCAAAAATCCTGTTCTGACACAAGAAGACAGTGTGAAAGTTTGGAAATTCCTTAATATAATTCATAGGCCTAATTTAAAAGTATACACTCTCTTTTTCCTACTAGTTCTATTTAAATCAATGGGGAAAAGGGTTTAACCCCTGGACACCTGAACATATTATGCCTCAACAGATAATTTTTACACTACAAATTTTTAGTTTCTTTCCTCCTTCATATACAATTAGATGATTATACCACCTTGTTCCCCCTTGATCTGGATTTTCTAGGACATACAACAATCTTATTCTTCCTCACAGGTAAACATGTAATGCTTGATAAGGCAGCATGTCTGAAGATATGGATTTATGAGAAAAAAATTTTTTATGTGTTAGACAGTTGAAGCAAAACAAACTTGGAGTCAATCTGAACAGTTTTCAAGCCCCACCCACATAGCTGCACATCATCCTCATAATCAATACCAAGAAAAGTGGCTCTGTAGGTTGGACAACATCAAATTTTAGTTCTGTGAGAGTGCTTTTGAGTGTGAAAGCAAGTCTGTATGCTTAGTTGTTGGGCATCTCTCCAGCCATTTAATTCATGAAGTGGCCTTCTGCCTGCTTCAGGTGAGGTGCTCTAATGCCTTGGTTGGCACATGATGTGCGCAGTCCCAACCAAAAAATTATGACATTTGATTTTCTGCCTTTGGATAGCAACTGTAACACATCTCCAACTGAACAACCTTCTGTACATTCCTCTTTGCACAGTGCTGTGTTGTTGAAAAAACTAAACTGATGACATCACTTGATGAGTTAAAAGTACTCAGCACCCAACCATTCAGGAAATACTCAGGAAAGACTATTGAAAAATCAGGTCCTTAATTACAAACTTCCATGCAGTATTCTTGTTCTTTTCTGCTATTAATCTCCCATTTCAGTGGCAAATTTTTTTTTTCTCAGTAATCCACCTCTGTGACTCTAAATATTCTCCAGGGACAAATAAGGCTGTTGCAGAATGTAGGTCAAGGTTCCATAGTTGAATTTCACATACAACTAATATTATAAGGTTTTGACAGAAAAAAATGTCTGTCTTGTAAAATGGTATTGTTTATCTATGAGGATGAATAGATTAGAAACTCATTTTTATGCTAGTCTGCAGAGTAATGGGCATGACAATATAGAGATCAGCAAGCAGCCTTTTGGGAGTTATTGCACAGAAAACAAGCTTTTTGATGGTTAGAAACAATTTTTTTTTAAAATTATAATTCTGGATAAAATAATTACAAAATTTTTGGTTCTTTTACAGGACAATTTCTAAGAAGCATATGAGAATGACACAAACTGATTTGAAACTGTATCTCTAGAATACCTACCCCAGAAGTTAGAAATACTGTATAACTAAATAACATGAATTTTAAAATAGGTAGCTAATGCATTATAATTTTGATATAGGAAGATAGAGGGTTTGTCAGCTATTAATAAATTATTTTCAACTTTTCAAGCACTTTTTCTCTTGGACCAACCAGCAAAAGGACTGTGACTTTTCTTTTGGCTTCCTTCAGAACTGTACTGGCACTATCTCTTACAGACTATGATTTCTGGCATAAGTCTGGTAGTCTAAGCACCAAGGAGAGGAACAACCAAAGGCTCTGTTCATTCTCCATACAATCCTGCTCCCATTTACTGACTGCACAGAGTTCTATCTAAAAGTGGGTGATATGATGAGAGACAAAGAAGAGAACTGTGGTCTATTGTAATGTCCATAGTTCCTCTTTGGAAAGAGGCTTGTCATAGAATGCCGTATTTGCCTGTATAAACCTGGCATTTACATGACTTTTAAGGCTTAATTAAGCAGTTGAAATCTTTAGGAATCACTGTAGAAACCCGTAAACATAGACAGTCTATACTTCTATATGATTGTACTCTGATACCTCTTAAACGCCATCAAATCTTTTGTTATATCCTTTTCCAAAGAGTTGTCCATTTTTATATATGTATGTATTTATTTTCAAGAGCTTGCACAGAGGGGGCTTGATTCATGTGGAGGTTGTGTTTGATTCTGTTAATGTGAATAATAGAAACTGAAGGTTCTGTGGTTAAAAGTAGTATTTGAAAACTACATATACTTCTCTCTTTTCCCTTCTCCTAGCTCTTCTGTAAACAAATATTTGGAAGTAGAATGCCTTATACTATAAATATATGTTCCTGGTACCCATTTTCTTCTTACAGTCAGAATCCAGGAAGTACTTCAGCTAAAGACTCCAACCAAGATGGTGCAAATACTAATTCTTCAGTTCCTGTACATGCTATTGAGGTACTGGTGGCTCTATATACACGTTGAAATACTTGTAGCAGATGGCTCTGCTACAAGTCTTACAGCAGCTGAAGAACACCATGGCTTCAGGAATGCTTTTAGCTGTATTGTCCCTACTATGTTCTCTGACTTGGTTCTTGAAGGATGCGCACAGAGTTTTCAAAGAGTATGAGCTACAAAATACTGTGTGAAAATTTTGTCCTATATCTTCTCCTTGACACTGTTAGAAACTCAGATGATCCAAAGTTTTATATTCTGTCTTCTATAATGGCACATTATTTTCTTACATTTATGCACACAACTCTTCCTCTGGTTCAGTCTATCCCATGCTGCCTGGTTTGGGGAATGGAACACTTGCAGTTGAGAATGTTTTATATATTTTTTTGTCATGTTATTCCTTTATTAAGTATTTTTAGAGATATCTTAACCCAACCATCTTCTTAAATCCAAGAAAGTATTGTGCAAATGGGAAAATAAATGGCAGAAAAGAAACCTCTCTTATGAAGCAGTTATCCATCCTATTTTCATTCCAATATTTCAATGAATGAAACAGTAAAGGAATAAAAATATGGTAAATATGTGATATGTAAAAGGAGAGTTCATCTGATTTTTTAAATGATTAAGCAGGGGACAGCTGTAGACACTTAAGGGAAACACAAAAAATACCTCTGAAAGTAATTAAAAACATGTTTTAGCAACCTTTTCTTTAGAAAAGGAGAAAATATTTCAAAGGTAGATTCTAATTCATGAAGCAGATCTGTCCTTTTTTGCTTTGTAGCTGTGAGTCTGGTCAATTCCTACTGCTAAAAGTAAACACAGTAACTCATAAAAGCTTTCTTGTCTTCTCTTAGTTGTCCAAGAAAGAAGGTCTGTCAGACTTCTGCCTTTTTATTCTCTGAATTGTTTATCTGTCAGAGTAAAATTACTTCATTTAGCTATATGACATTTCAAATCAAATATTGTGTCTGGACACTTGGCAAATATTAGGTCAGTTATTTTCCAGGGTGCAGTGTCTACTTGATATGCATCTTTCCATTATCATAGAAAAATCTTTCATTTAAATTTAGGAACTCTGTATCTGAAAATGTTACCCTCACTGCTCACTTTCATTGAAATTTCTTATGCCCAGGGACATTGAATGGCCTGTTTTCTTCCATGATAGTTGTGTTTCATTGGTGAATGATCAGTTCAGGTCACTTTGTATCTTTAACCTAAGCTTTAGAGTTTTTAGAAATGAGATATTAAAAAAACATAACAGGAGTATAGGACAAGAATCACACACACACACACACACACACACACACAGATGAAGCTAAGCTTCCAGAGCTGCCTTTCTGCCCTAACAAATATTCCACCTATCTCGTATATGGCACTCTTGCTGTTACTCAGCTGCTTACAAACTACATTTCAAAATCTCTCTATTTTATTGTCAGCGAAGTCTTGCATTTAAACCCCAGCAAAATGCCAATCTGCTGAGAATACAGGCTTCAGGTTTATTCACCTTCATAATAAGCCAATAGGTATTCTAAATAAGCTTTCAGTTAAAAATGTTGAACACATATTTCTGTCTGATAGGCCATTTTTAGATAATTGTAACTATATTACTATATAGTATGACAGTAATTTAATAACATTAGATCTTGGTTTAGTTACTGATCTCTTTTTTCTCCTTTGAGCACTGAGAAAGTCTTAATTTAAATTTTATATTATCTGGTATTTCTGTTTTAAAGGGCCAGAGAAAAACTAAACCAATTTTTTTAAAAAAAGTTTTTAGGTCTTTTTACAGGGATTGGCAAGTTAAAGATAATTTCTTAAGTTCTGTGGTCACATGTTAGTTCAAAAGTAAAGAGGACAAAATGACATAATTGTCAAATTTAAACACTGTGCTAGTCCTGCTAGCCTTTTTGGCTTGTTATTAAATAAACAGTTGCATTTCTCCAGTGTCTTTCATCCCAGAGACCTCAACAAAACTGTATTAATACACACAGCAAGCTCTTGAATTTAGCAGCTTGCTAAATTCAAGCTTGCTTGAGAGCTTTGATAGCAGAGTGTAGCGCTGTTAGGATTAGCTCTTGCACCAAATACAGCATCCCTTTACAGAGTGCATGCACAAAGATCCTAACACATAAAGTATAATTAAAAATGCTGAAAGTCATAAGGTTAAAGGACTGCATTTACTGAGTATCCTTTGATGTGACAGCCCAGGTTTTATATATTTCACCCTAGATTGTATCCACTGTCAAAGTGCACTTACATGGAACAGTATATCTCGTAACTGAGCTAAAACTCTTGGTGTCCAAAATCCAAACCAACAATATACAACTTTGGAGAAAAACATAGTCAGACTAAGAAGGGATGTTTGAAACAGGGAAAAACTGGAACACAGGAATAAACAGATTTAACAAAACCAGTGAAAATTTCAGCATTTTTCTGAAGTGGTCATGCTGAACGTCCGGTGACCTCCTAAGCAGCTGGTTGAACTTTGTGTAGGCACATGCATGGTCCTGACTCAACTGGGATGAAATTTTCCGTTATGAATCTTGCCTAGTTTCCCCATATGTGAAAATAGGCAGATCCCAGCTATGTGCAATTCTGCCTAAAAGGCTCCTAGGACAGTTAAGAGCATAAATAATACGTTTATCTGAAAATGATCCAAGTTCAGACAGCTGTGTGTAAAGGTTTCCAGCCCTCTTCTGAGAGAGGAATAAAAGTAAGAGTAGTTTCTTGTGATTTATTAACGATACTTTTAGTAAATTCCAGGTCACAGCAATAAGAGATGGTATATATTTTAGCAGTTATGGGCTAGGGCACATAAATAAGAAAACTGTTCTGAGTGAAAGAGTAAACAGCTTTATTACAGCTATGAATCTCACTCAGTGGTAGTTGATGTATGGCCACAGAAGTTGTTTTCAAGAGACAGAGTGCTGGACAGGAGCTAGGAATGATCCTCAGCTAGTTTCAAGAAATTCCATGGCTGTTTGATTTCCATGTAAACAACTCATTAAAGATGAATTGCAAGACTGTAGCTTCTATGATATCTCAAGACTGACAAAATTCAGAGCCTTTGATGTCTACACTGCAGTTCTACTGGGACTACTAATGGCAGAAACTGGATTGAAATTGTGGTATAGAATTAGACAATATGCCTTAGCTTTACCACAGCATAACCTTTCCTTTAACCCCTGCAGAAGATGCCTTTTATTTATTTTCTGCTGTTACCCTTGCCTGACAAAGCAGAAATGTCTACCTTAGCACTGCAAGACAATCAAATATGGTGCAAGGCTTCATTTTGATTGTCAAAGAAAAATTGTGCATCTACGACAATGAACACTTTAGATGAAGCTCTATTAATCCCTTTATTTAACCTTCTAAATCTGGCAGGGGTGTCACAGACACGTGGAAGGACCGTTTCCCACATTGTCTGGCCAGCACATCTGTAAAGTGACTTGGAAATAGCACCTTCAAATGTATTTTAGTATTTCTTGTTCTCTCTGCAGAGGCTGCCAGCCAGTCTACAAGTAATGTCAGCCGAGGATACTACGTTTTTGATAGTTTTTGCTTGTCTCTGCAAATGAAAGTTATTGTTCATCGCCGTTGCAAGGAAATGGAGATGGCTCCTTTGTTTTCAACCTGCAAGCAGTTCTGCCTTAGACAAATGAGGCGTTCTGTTCCTTCTGTTTTGTCTTAGATGGTCTTAGGCTGGAAGGTTGCAATACAGGATGAAACTACAGAACCCTTGTTTTCTGTTAAGAAAACATTTCCATGGATCAGTGAGAGTCATGCCCTCAAGGTCACTGTTTTGGGGAAAAATGTTTTGAGGGAAATATGTAAGAAATTATGCTTATTCTAAAAGAAATTACAGGAAATGTATAACTTAAATACTGACATTTCAAAAACATAATCTTTGAAAAAACAGACTTTAGGAATATCCTGGACTGGAAGAGAACTTAATCATAGTTTGGAAGAAACAAAAAGCAAAAAGATTTGAACCGCTAAAGGAGAAGGACACAAAAGAAGGTAAAACTAAGAATAACCCTGGCAGCACTCCACGTGCAGATTTTGTGGGGCATCAGGCCTTCTGAACACACCTTTTGGAAGGCAGCTGCAGCTCCTGTCACTTTCCAACATCTGTCTTTAGCTCAGAGATACTACAGAGCAGTCAAGTATTTCCTTCAAGACAGTCACTGAGCCAATTTGTCCTCTTTGTCTGGTGCTGAAAATATTGTTCTATCTAGTCTGTACTGCCCTGGTTTACCATTACATTTTTGACTTCTGAACTAGATTTTTCAGTCTGCAGTCTGATCACTTTAGCAGAGTTTATTTTGTGAAACTGGCATTTTTATGCCTCTTCTGGGCAGCAGAATTTTTCACTTCCTAGAGTCTGCACCTCCCTCAAAGCCTCCTTTAAATGTCCCTGGCAGTGAAAACATAAGGACTAATTTATGATTTTTTGACTAATATTAAATAATCAACTTTATAGAAAAAATTTCAAATAAGTGAAAATATTTTTTTCTGACAGACTATATGAAAAAGTATTTATATCCTTTTCCTAACCTCTAATGTACTTGTCAGTTTGCCATGTGGTCACCTAAGGACAGGGACTGGACATTTGTGAATTTTTGGAAAGTGTCTAACATATTATAGTTGTTGCTGAAAAAAAAAATCTCTGTATAGCATTTATAATGCTTTTTAAAACAGTATGTTAGTCTCATATTCAATCATTATTCAATCAAATTATTCAATCATTATTGATATTGATAATTTACTCTTGTCTTTTTGTTAGCTTTATATATAGTGAATTTTTTATATATGTGTGTGCTCATGTATGTGTGTGTACAAAAATGTGTATTTTTATCTTTATATCTGTGTAAGTAATAGAAACATATTTACCATCTCTCCCCATAGTAAATCTCAAAGTGCATTACAAGGCATAGGTCCTCTCCTTTTCTGCTGAAATCGCAGCCTCACTGAATAATATCTGTAGAAGTAGAAAGAAGCAGTGCAGTTAGTTTTGAGAGAACAAGATTAATTACACTTAGAACAGTCACATAACACATATCTTTTATACAGCATGTGAATGCACACACACTGTACATCTTACTTCAATGCAAAACATCTGTGGGGCAGATATGTCCTTGGAAACTTTTGGAAGATTCTTCTTTCCTGTGGAACAACATTATATATGATTTGTTGTTCATGCACATTTACTTCCTAGATTCTGCTTATTAATTCCTTCAGACATCATTTTTAGTGCTTCTGTCAGATGTTGAGATCAATTCTGTGCATGCTGGGGAAGCAAGATGTTGGAACTGCAATCTGTTGTTGTCCCTGAAAGGAGAATTTTATCTCAATTAAAGAACTTGTTAGTGCCAGTGAAAAATGGATATTGTGAAATAATAACACTTGTACCCATAGGTATTCTTTCATAATTAGAATGCAATTTAAGATGAAAGTGATCGTCAAAAATCTAGAAGCTTTACTCTGCATCCAGCAGCCAGGGAGAGATTCATTCCTTGTAGGCAGCTTTCTCTGTTCTGTTGGCTTTGTCCAAGTGTGTATGAAAGAGATATTCTTTAATCTTTTCCATGTTGCATCTTCAACTTGATTTATAAATGAGGTAATTTTTCTTCAAGTAAATTCATTTGTATGAAGGCAATGCATCCACCAAATCAGTGGAATTGTTATCATTGGAAATGCCTCTCCGCTATGCCTGCCTCAAATAGAGAAATGATAAGTCAGTTCCAAGTTTTCCTTGAGATAAAGGTTAATGCTTCCTGAGTCACTTGTGTTATATCTTCACTGAGTGCAAATAATCTTTACTAGATGATTTTGGTCAAAATGCCAGATAATTTTTTTATACTAGCTGTAATATCTTTGTTGAAGTGACTGGCTGAAAATAATTAAGGGTTTTTTTTTAATTAGAAGCATTTTAAAAAATATTTTATATGTATAAAATTAAAAAATTAAGATTCTTGGTCACAGTAGATAATTTACTTATGTCTACTGAGGTTCAATCATACCAAATAAATAGATTTATCTGTCTGTATCTGTGCAAATTCAAGTACACAAATCCACAACCAACACTCCTTCCTGATAAGCCATGCACCACTCTCTTGAGACCGTTTCTTGCCAATGATAGATAGGCATTCAGCCTTCGTTCTTCTTGCAAGTTTATGGCATACTTATTATTGGCCAGACTTGTCTCCCGAGGTGATTCTGCTCTCCCTAGGTGAGTCTCTATGCAAAAATTAATCTCCACTGTGACACCTGAGCTGTGTAGTAAAAAACACCCACTGGGAAATGATATCTTTTCCTAATACCTCCTTGAGAATTTAGCATTGTTGTGAATCTATCTGCGAAGCTGTGGTAATGGAAATGTTAACAGAAACCAGACAGCAGTGTTTAGGGAGCTATTATGAAATTTAGCTTCTGTTCGCACAGTTCTCAGCAAAAACAAAACTTTCAGTTGCTGAAACTGCAGTCTGAAGGGGGTGAATGTTTACCAGATTCTTTGTTGCCGGCCAAAGAATCCACAGAAAGCATATTCCATCATATGTTTACATAGCAAATCACATCCGCATACAAATGCTGCTTTCATCAGTTGAACTCCGACTTGTACTAAAGCATATTGAAGTCAGTGGAAATTTTCACATTGACTGCAGCAGGCTTTCTTTCAATCAAGGTTCTAGCTCCACCTTTAGCAGTTAAGCTAAAGAAGTAACTCCATGACTTATAAGATCACAGTAGACTGAGATCTGTGCCAGACTCAGCCTTGTGACATGTTATTTATTATCATGCTGCAGTAAAACAGTGGTGAATATTGCACACTTTCTGTACATAAAATCTTATGAAATTTGCATTCCTGTAGAATAAACCTATGCATATCTAAAGTACTACATAGAGTACTTTATAGAGTACTTTAGGTTCCTCTTTTATGCTTTTATAGAGTATTCCTCCTACTTTTATAGAGTACTCCATAGAGTACTTTAGGTTCCTCTTAATATGCACCAATTGTCCTGCTCAGAAAGGATGGTTTGATTTGGCTTCGAAGGTCATATGGATTATTAACCAATTTCTTTCATAAAGGTTGGTTTTTTTTTCAAGCTGTACTATACAAGGGAAAACAATATAAATGGTTATGGTAGGGTATGGCCTGCAGTTCCACTCCTATGTTTTTTTGGAGACTAGTCTGGTATGGCAACTTGAATAAGGAAATTTCTTCAACTGATAGTGAAAAGCAACCTCAGCAGTCCTGTGCTGAGTTTGTGTGATGTGTATTTGTTGTATCTCTCTGTTGGGAACCTGAGAGGTTGGGTTTTCTTCTAGTTTAAGCCATAGGTATTTTGCTGCATGAAGATGACAAATGCCAAGTTTCAAGTAGTGAGTACATTATTATTACATGAGATTGCTGAAGACTGACATCAGAAGTCAACAAATAATAGAATCATAGAATGGTTTGGGTTGGAAAAGACCCTTAAATATCATCTATTTCCACCCCTCCTGCCATGGGCAGGGATATCTTCCACTAGATCAGGTTGCTCAAAGCCCCATACAACCTGGCCTTGACTATTTCCAGGAATAGGGCATTCACAGCTTCTCTGGGCAACCTCTTCCGATGTATGTAATACATATCCTTCTCTCTGATGACAGAATGGGTAAACAGAGATTGCTTAGAAACTAAGATTGGTGCATCTGTGGCAGTTGAGATTTCAGGGAAATTTAACAGAAAGTGTTGAGAACTGTTGGCTGACCCAAACAGCGTGGTGGTGTTACCGGGCTACCATCTATTCACTGATCCTGTTATTCAACGTTTCTCACTGTGTTTCTCCACAGGAAATTCTCACCTTCATGACCTGTCAGGCAATGCAAAAAGAAATGTAGATTCATATCCAAACTGAAATGGGCAATGGAAAATTATTTTCTTTTCTGAAGAATTTGTGAGATTTTAAAAGACTTTTTTCATCTTCAAAGTTTAGTAAAAGTTCACTGTAAGAACTTTGGAAAAGAAAAGATTCTATGTTTTTTGTATCTGGCTCAAGTCAAATGGTGTGTTTCATTTAAACAGCTTATCTTTGGAATATATGAATAATTCAAATTGAGACAAAGTGACATAGTCACAGAATGTTTCTGTATATAAGGTTGTTCTAAGGTATAAAAGACAGACATAGAACATGACTTCAGAAAAACAGTCTGCTAACGGGCTTCTTGGGGCTGAACTTTGCTCGCAGCATGCTCTAGGGAACATAATGACACACAGTGACCTTAGTCACAGAGAAACATAGAATACATTTTTTCAAAACAAGAAATAGTGGTAGCTCTGCTGTCAGTTTCTATAAATGTGGGAACAGAAGCTGTGAACCAGACTTCTGTCAAAACAATCTCCGAATAAGCCACCAAGTGAATGGTGTTTGTTATTCCATTTTAAATATTCACTTAAATTTTTACAAAAATGGGCACAGTACTTGGACTTTCTGTAGGCCTCCACTTTATGTTCCATATATTTTTTCTTCAAAGCATGAACACTAAATTATTAATCTAAATTTCTACCTCACATCTTAGGTAAAATTAAGGCTGCAACTGGATCCAAAAACTGGGATCAGACTCCCCTGAAGCCGCAATCTTAAATTAAAACCAGATCAAATTTTATAGGATGGCTTTCTTTTTCCTTAAATTGGGCTTGTTTGAATATCTGCGTTTTATTTCAGTATTTTTATTTTAAGTCAGAAGTCAGGTTGGGCATTGGATTTAAAAAAAATCTTAGTCTACATCTGAGTTTTGTCACTGACCTAGCACCGGATGGAATGTCAGTTCAGATATTTCAGTCAGGTGCAGAGTTGTCTTAAAAATCTGAATTCATGTCTTTTGCACTCAGAGACCAGTTTAGATAGGAGATCGCTTCCTAAAAAGGTTGTTGGGGAAACAGAACACATTGTATAACAGGATTAGGATCACTTTGAAAGTTTGAGCTGTTAGTGGTTACTTCAAAATAACCCTGTGGGCTTGTAATTGAAAATTCCAGTTGTATTTTTAACAGTAGGTGTTGCTGTAGGAAAAGAGAACAAAGCATGCAAAGCAAACTGAATTCACAGGAACAGCACATTATTGAAGTGAAAGGGCAGCCAGAATGCTTTACTTAGAATTACTTTAAAAAGGACTGCACTTTTTGTGATTTAAGATTTGACATTATGGCCTTTTCTCAATCAGTTCTGATTAATTGCTTGTTAAAAAAATTAAAAAATTTAGCATTTTGAATATTTTGTCTGTTTATAAAATTACCACTGCAAATAAAACTCTCCTTTTATTGATATTTTTATTGATACTCTCTCTGCATGAAAACTGAATCAGAGACATAGATACACTTCTGAATATCACTGAACTGGCTGATATTTCAACCTGGTGGTATAGACAGATCAGAACAAAAGGCAGGATTTATATTAAATATTTATGGTGCACTGCTTACCCTTGTGTCTTAAATAGCAGATACTACTAACAAAGGTCAGAAAGTCCCTTTAGGTACCCATTTGGCATGTTGAGTTAGCAGCTTGGGTTAGCAGCATGTTGAGTTAGCACCCAAGATATGTCTTGGGTAATGCTATCCCTTTCCAGTATGTGGATATAATTTACTCATTTGTGTTGCAGGGCTTCCAGACCCTGACCAGAGAGAACTCAATGTGCATATAGTGTATGCACAGCAAAAAGCTGTGTGTGTCCTGTAAGCCTCTGACCTGATTTTGAGGTACTGAGATAAACACTGCAGTGCCTGAGGAGCAGCAGAGCACAGGAGAAAAATTAGCACATTTATTAAATTTGAGATCTAGGAGTGACTTGAGAGACTGCTAAGAGGCTGGTGGAAGCATGGTTCGCTGAACAAGGAGGGGAGAGAAGTCACAGCTGTGCTTGTGCCAAGTGTCACCTGGCAGGAGAGCATGCTCTGCTCCAGCTAGTGCTAACAGAGGACCGACCCTCTTTTAATCTGCGCTTTTTCTCTCAGGTTTCCCCCTCCCTTACTTATATTACCGTTCAGAACTTCAGAAGAGAAAAACTGTTGCCAGTTTTGGCAGGTTTGGCAGGTTTGGGTGAAGGATATGAGTTGTAAAACAGGCCTATGGAGAAACACTGCGTGAGTGAGGACAAGCTGACAACCTGCTGAAAGCCCAAGGGCTAGGCTTGCCTCGTGCACTGTGCTCAGCTTAAAGTGTCATTAGTATTCCAGCTATTGGCTTATGGAGAAGAACAGAGAGCTTCTTCATTTCTCATTGTGTGGAGGTATATAAAAGCTGGGGTCTCAGATTTTATTTATCTAACAACACTGTGATACTATTCAGCAATGAGAGTTCTTGGTTTGCTGGCATAAATAATTCACCGCAATATAAAAGCTATACAAAAAGAAATGATTTGAAGTGAACCAAGATGCCTTATAAGGATATAATTGTAAGTACCAGACCCTCAGCCTGCTCCTAGGTCAGACTGCTAGATCCGTCTGACTCTCAAACTGGAGCAATGACTCAGTAAAGCTAGATTCCAAAGATTTGATCAAGTTAATAAAAATTTAGGAATATAGCAGAAAGATGCCTTCTTTGATATATCTAACTGAAGATTTAAGCAGTGATATCTGCTGAGGAATAGTCAGATGATGAAATGTAAATTGCAACATATTTAGAAGTCATTTGAAGGTCTCTTTTTATGGCATTAGAGATTTTACTATGCTGAGAAGTTACTGATTTAAGGTCATTTTATAGTAATCCTAGGTGAGGCAAAAGGTTTTGAGCTGTGCTTAAAAATGTATAAAGTTTATATATGTGATGTTCAGGGTCTAAAATAAGTGAGTGAATGAAGTAGTTCACTGTTGTGTGGGAATACTTTCTAGTCTCTCTAACTCACGCTATGCAAATTTAGAGAAGTGAGAGGGTTTAATGATTTAATTACTAATGTCTTTCTTCATAGTTTTAGTGCTATTAAGGCATGAGCTATTGTCCTTGGAAGAAATTAAAAAAATATTCACTAGGAACAGCTGAAAAAAAAGTATAATTCATTGGACAAGTCCCAATCCAGGAAGCAAACAGTAATAGCACTGGCAGATTAACAATGAAGGATCTCATTAGTTAAATTTTTGATAATATTGATATCAGAAAGGATCAACAGGTATTGCAATACTAATAAATATTCTGACCAAAGGGTTAGAGATGTAACAGGGGCTTGTGAAGGGAATTGCATTCTTATCCTAACCTTCCATGGGTCTGTTCTTTCAGGGGGACCTTGGCACCCACATGGTAAATGAAATGGGATTTTTTTCTCCTTTATATCTTTAGAGTACGCAACCCCCACCTACCTTGTGCTCTTCACAGCATCCACAGATTGCCACTATTTCCATGCATGCAGTAGCATTATCGTGCCATGCTCTCTGCTGAGGGGAGGAGCATCCCTAGCTGAGGTGCAGAGCAGAGCTGCCTCTTGCTTCTCATGCTTTTTGTTCAAGAAACACTAGGAGACATGATGAAGTAGAAAAATAATATAGAAAAGGGTGGAAAACTAACATCATAGGTAAATTGTTAGCACTAGCATGTCAAAGTTTAGATTTAATTTTGCATACCTTTAGATACTATTTCTGTATTATCTCGGTTTATACCCTGTAGCATTTGTAACCACAAAAAGCATGTAGACAACATGTTATAACCTCAGATAGGTGTAACCAGAATAATAGGAAATCCTTGATTAGAACATGTAAAAAGTGTTTTCAAATNAAAATAATATAGAAAAGGGTGGAAAACTAACATCATAGGTAAATTGTTAGCACTAGCATGTCAAAGTTTAGATTTAATTTTGCATACCTTTAGATACTATTTCTGTATTATCTCGGTTTATACCCTGTAGCATTTGTAACCACAAAAAGCATGTAGACAACATGTTATAACCTCAGATAGGTGTAACCAGAATAATAGGAAATCCTTGAGTTAGAACATGTAAAAAGTGTTTTCAAATGAGGGAACAGGATTTTGTTTTCTCTTTACTGAAGGCATGCAGTCCAGATATTACTCTAAATTTTGTCTCCATGTGAAAGAATGGAAGATAACGTTAAGTCTGACAGAGCTGAAATAATGACTGCCAGCCTACAGTAAAGTTTCTTGTTCAAGTGATTTTTTCCTGGTATATTTTGGAATACTGCAGACACAAACCAAAGTTTTATACTTATTAGCATCTCTGTTACACATCAGCCTTTGCTTACAGGATAAATTAGAGTACATTCCCATGCTATGCTTGATTTTAGACGCAGAATGTGGGCAGCAGTGCTATAGGTTGAAAGATATATTTGAAAAGGTTGCTCAAGGTTCTACTTCAGTATCTACTCAGATCTTTTGAGTAAATCCTGTAATTAGTTTTCATGTAAAATTATACACAAGTATAAACAAATCACATTTTGCGCACTATTTCGAAAGATAGAACTCCCTGTGAGGAGCAGGGAATTAGGCTTGATGATCCCTTCCAATGTGAGATATTCTATGATTCTATGATTGTAATTTTCTGGAGTCCAACGCAGCTGTGTTTGAAAATAATTCTGTTTAGGAGTCCTTATTGCTGGTGCTGTCTATACATGTTGTTAAAGAAACCTTCTCCCTTTCCAAAACTAGCAGTGGAAATTAAAAAGGAAGTAAGAGAAGAGTAAAAAGATGAAGTAAGACTCCCACAACAGATAAAAGACAAAAAGGAGAATATCTTGCTTTTTCCAAGACTCTCTATACAGTTGACTGACAAATTCTCTCAAATACTTCCTTTCAAGCAGTAGTAGAACCTAAGAGAAGTAAAACTGCTGAGAGATCGAAAGATTACCATTTAAAACATTGCTGAGGCCCTATTATGAAAAGTACTATGTAAAAAAATAAAGGGCCTAAATGTTTTTCCCTCACTGATAATAGCAATTAACGAATTTAAAAGAACTGATTTTTGTTACTTGCTCCACCCAGTAAAACAAATTTACAAGTGTTTAAAATTCTTCCATGTAAGGACTGGATTCCTGTGAAATTAAATTATATAAAAATATGAAAACAGTCTGCGTTTGAATAATTCTTTTTTTTTTTTTCTTTAATATAGGTTTATTCAGCAAACTGGCTACCAGTTGAGGGCAATGGTTTCCATACTATGATTTGTGGTGTATTCAAAACAGATGAAAGCATCTCAAAGCCTGCTTTGTCCAAAGCCAAGAACATTTTTCGGCAAGAAGTCTGAATTTGTTGCCACATAAACAACATGAGTGATTTAACTTAGTGTCTACATATTTTGGATTGGCAAAAACCGCTAAAAAAAGTAAAGCCAGAGAGCAGACTCTATGAAAATAGGAAAAGAAAGAGCAAGAGAAAGAGGGAGATACACACACATATGTGTGCACCACACACACAAACACACCCATCCTGGCAGTTGTCAGCTTGAAGTGTTTGTGTTGTAAGACTCTAAACAAGTAACAGGGTGTTTTGGTCCATCTGGAAAAATTCTTGCAGTTTTTATTCTGTGACTTCAGGCACCAGTCTAAATACTGAAGGAAGCATATTTGCATGCTTTCTATTGGCTGTCCCTAAAAATAAAATTAAGCCTTACAATTTCTTCAAGCTTGTTTATGCTGTACAGATTCAGTGAGATACTTTCCAAAAGAACAAATGTGTCCTAGAATTGTGAAATGTAGAAAGGTAAAGAGATAGGTAATAATCTTAACAGCTGTATTTGTGTATATTTGTTGAAAGGGGTCAAAGATTTAATTTTGGACTAATACTCATGCTGAGCTGTTTGGCCTGAACTTTACCCACATGATTTTGTTGTAGAGACTGTCAGTGGGTATTTTCAAATCTGCGGTTTCTGTAGACACTAAAGTTCTGTCCTGGAAGTGCACATGGAAGTAGACTGAGTATTGGAGTAGACATAGAAAACTGTGCATAATTCTGCCTCTGTCATTAACGTCTTTTGGTGTTCTTGGTGTTAAGTGTATAGATGTAACTCTCCAATTTTGTTTCCTTATCTGGAGTAGTATGTCCAGTTAAAGTTTGCATTGGACTGTTTTCTTGAATGTCTTCTAACTTTGCTTAGTTGTTCCTCCAGCGAAAGTGGTGATGGTGACATGAAATGAGAAATTATTATGAAAAAGATCAGACATTGCATCAGAAACAAACAGATGCATTTTGTGAGATTTCAAAGCCTATATGTGAGCAATACAAGAACAAGAACAGACCAGGCAGAAAAGTGAGTTCCAAAGGTCATCGATAAAATCAAAATAAATTTCTGATCAAAAGATCTAGGGCAGAACAGGAGTGCTGCTGTTTGGTTGTACTATATTCTTAATTGCAGAATTATGTTTTTACTATATATGTCACCATTTGAGAACTATGAGGCACACAAATGTACTGTCAGTACATTTGGAACAAGGAAAAATGTTTTTTCAGAGACAGAATAATTAAATTATGTAACCTATAAATAATTTGTAAGCAGAACTATTCTAGATCCAGAAAAAAAGGAAAGACGTTAATATCTGATAGCAGATATTAAACTGCAAAAAAATCTAACCATGTCAGCAAAGGTGGTCTAACTTAGGCATCTTCATCAGACATGGAATAGCATTTGTCTGCAATGAGAACATGGTGGAAGATTATTCAGAACTGGTTCAGTCGTGGTGAATTGATTCAATGTCCAAGACTACCTATTAGAGACAAAGCTCCATGTTTGGGTTTGATAAGAAACAGAGCAATGGATGGCACCATGAGTGGTAATTGAATTTTATTGCTGATGAGATTTTAGAGGATTGTGAGAAATAGTCTCCAGCATAGGATCTGACAGGGTCTGGCTGACCTCTGTAAGACACATCTGTAAGAGACAGCAGCTACAGAGGCACTATGAAAGTGGTTGAGGACTTCCTGCCACACATTAGGCTGGTGATGAACACATGTCCGAGCAGGATTGTGATTCTGTGTTGCAGTCAGATGCAGGTGCACATCTCATCATTCACAACCCTGGATTTCCTTCAGAATTAAATCTAGATGTGCAACCGAGAAAAGCTGCATTTCACTCTGGACAGATACCTGATTTGGACAGATGGGGAAGAGATATCCTGAGATACATGGCAGGGTGCCATTGCTCTGCATTTTAGATCACCTATGAGAGGCAGAAATCAGAAGAAATAAAGCACTTATCTGAGTAATGAAATCTTGCAACTAAGAAAACATCTGTCTAAGAAAAAGCTAAAGGGGACATGGCAGAACACCAATGATATATTTAATTTTTTTTGATCACAGTTATCATGACTTCTTTTCAGGGACATTTTTGGTTGTTAGACATAGCAAATTCTGAACCTAGATATCTTCTTGTTTTTCTTATATGAACGAGATGCATTTTCTGAGTGGAATGAAGGTTAGTCATGATTGTCCCACAAGTCTTTCACTATTTCATACTTATTGGGCAAGTAGATCAGGAAATCACCACAAATGCAGAAGACAAATTCAGAATGTGGGGTACAGTTTGAATCACTGATATCTTGTCTTCATATCACCCTTCTTTTATCTGCTAGCATTTTATTAGCAAAAAGAGGTCAAATTTTCTTTTGTGTAGCTCTGTTAAAAAAATCAGTGAACTCAGAAATATGGACTTGTGTGACTGCACTTTTTGGAAATGTGCCATATGATTAGAGAACAATTTTTGAATGTCATGGAATGAAAAAGAGCCATCAAAATTCCTAGGATTTTAATTTGATTTGTCAAAAAAAGTGCATTCTACAAATATATATTTGTAGAAAACATTGTGTCTTTCTCAGTTATGTATTCTCTTCTGGGGTATAACACAATGAAACAAATGCCAATATGTTATCAATCACAACAGCAATTTAAATATGATTTAATGACTGAGAAAAAGATGGCAGTTCCTGTCCATCACAAACAGCTGAGAAAGCACCACAGGGGCTCTAAACTCATATTTAAAAACTAATGTGCAGAGGTTTTTATACTTTAATTCTGGATCAATTACAATAAAATATATAATATATACTTAGAAGGATAGTGGTTTCATTTTATTGAAATCAGCTATTTTATTAAAGGTGCTAGCTCAAACGTACAGTAAAATTTACAGTTCATGTAACAGATAAGAAAGTAATAAATTCTTCGGAATACACCAAAGCTTTGAAGGGTTATGCAAGTACTTTCTACAGAGAGGAGATGAAATGGAATAGGAACATAAAACAACTTTTCTCCTCATGTCTGTATTTCTGATGTTCAAAATGATAGCTTTAAAAAAGTAGCTGCATATGAAGCTGGCATATGAGGACTTGTGATTTTAAGCTGCATTCCATTTATATTAGGTGCTCTGTTTGTAGGTTTCTGACATATCTAGTGCTTTACTAATACTATATTTAAAATCAAAACCAAAAACAGGAGCCTTTTAAGGATTCTTTTACTTTGTGCTCCTTGTTAGATTTTTGTGGTTAGAGAACCACATTTTTGCTTCAAATCCAACAGCTCTGTTATGAGAAAAAACCTAATGATGGGGGAAAAGCTTGCTCAGGGATGATTCCTAGTGTATATCAAATGGAAGAAATATTGCTTATAGAAAAAAATGGCTTGCCTGATTTCAGGCTTTAGATGCAAAGTAAAATTGAGAATCTGCAATCTGGAAGAAGCTTAACTGAATTAATAGTAAGGATTTTAACACTGCATCATCAGAGAAGTACATAATTTCAAATGATTTACCTCTGTGTAGATGGTCCATGCTCATAAATTGTCTGTTTTAATTTTGACATAGGTCTCAAAATTGTGTCAGAGATCCATCATAGTAATAAATCTGGAGTCTAAGATTGCAGCCAGCACAGTGAAACGTGGAGGCAGTCAGTGAATGTGATCAGCTTATTAGCTACTGAACCTTGTCACCTGGGAGTTTTCCTTACATTGGGGCAAGTCCATCTTTAGGATTAAAAACACAGACCTTTTGTAAGAGTAATGATTTTTTAAGTAACCATTTACTGGTCATTAAAAATGGTGAACTGGCCCAATGTTTCTCAGCAATGTAGAAAACCATGAAACCATTTTGCAGTCTCAGGAAGGATCCTGCCACAGGGAAGAGTGGGGAATGATGTCCAGGAAGCCAGTTATAGGGAAAGACCTTGGATAATAGGGATTGCTGCTCCCACTGCAAGGGGAAGGATGGTCAGAGAACTGCTGCCTGTGGGGACCTCTCCACACAACAGAATAAGCTTATGCCAAACCCACACTGGTTTGGAAGGGGCCAGACTGGTTTTCCATAGCTTAGGTGTGGGTAAAGGAAGCCACCAGGCCAAGGTTATTGCTAACAACCCAGAGTTTGCTGCTTTAGAAAACTAACTGCTGTTCCTGAGCCTACAGTAAGTCCCTATTGACCTATGCAGTCAGTCATAGCATAGTCATACCAAGCAGATGAAATCTGAATTATTTAATAGCTTCTCAGGTCTCCGGTTCCTTGCTGATTACACAGTATTTCTCATAGCAAGCTTACTTCCATATCAGATTCTGCTTGGACATACCTATGTGTCAGAACTTCACCTGCTTTCAGAAATTACTACATTCCTGAAGGCCAGAAATTATCAATGAGCAGATGACACTCTGACAGGTGACATATTTTTATATTTGCTCCTGCAGATACAAGATTTCATCTGGATGGACAGTGGACTGAATTTTTACCAACATCAAAAATTCCCTTGTGAAAATTGAAACATATGGATGCCCAATGCATTGACTTCATTATAATAACACACATTTTTTTAAAGTTGACTTTTGCCTGTGGATTCTGTATTTATATATTTGAAGAGAATCTGTAGTTCGTCATGCAGCTGAGATCCAGGAATTTCTGCTTTTTATTTTAAGCTTGAAATGCTGTCTGTCTCAGTGGTCTGGATAAGTAATTTTTTAATTTTTCTGCACCTTTTTCTAGTTTCAGAACATGTCAATCATTCAGAAGACTATGGCTACGATTTGCCAGTGTCAGTAAAAGGTTTTAAAAATAAAGTCTAATATAATGTGGAGTGTAGCTGTTAGAAATTAGTACAAGGAGTGTAGCTGCTAGAGACTGGTTTTGTACTCACTCCAAAGCAACTGTTCCAAGACAGAAAGAGCCCACCATCTCAGTTGAAATGGTAGCATTGCAGCCACTGCAGAGAATGTCAGGTAATGGAAAATCTTTGAAGAAGGATTTCTCCTCATCTTGGCTAAGATTTGTATTGAATATTAGGACCTCCAGGCCAGAGGATGCATGCTATTCTGAGAAGGGCCATAAGAAGTCTCCTGCTAGCACCAGAAGGCCTGGAAGAGTAAGTGGCTGTATAAGAGAATGGAGTATTCTGGTTTGAAACTGTACCTTATTAAACACGTATTTCAAAAACAGAGATTGAGAAATTATATTATTAACTAATTGAGATTTCCAGGTGAATAAAGAACTCAACTGAGCTTTAAAAGATATCCAGTATTCTTAACAGTAATACTTTCTAATTGAAAAATACTCTTGATTATACTTCTGGAGATTTAACTCTGAAAAATATCTGGTTTATTTTTAGACCTTTAGCATGAGACAGATAGATGACTTAATTTAACTGTGATGTTTCAACTCAGCCCAAGACTGAGAAATCTTGGTTTTCCTTCCATCTGTTACTTCCAGTATCAAAGGAAGTAGCAACAGGTATTCTATGTATGCTCTTTGAATCCTAGTAGTGTCCTAGTTGTCAAACAGTATGTGGTGAGCACCAAATCACTTACCAAATAAAGCTCTCAAGCAGGTAAATTGAGTCAGTTTTATTGGGCAGAGAAGCATGCCATGCAAACCCATTTTGAATTGCAGATTTTCATAACTAACCCTAACCGGTCTTCCAACACTTTAGAGGTAAGCCTGGTTGGCTATAATGTCTGTTAGCCTTGGTGGTCTATAGTATAATTTGTAAACACAAAGTTAGAGGGTGCATGGTCTCTGAAAAGGGATTCTTTTTGTTTACCAAGATTTTAAACACTAGGGCTCAAAAGAGAACCCCAGGACAAAAGGAGTCACTATGTTCAAGGAGAGATGATATCATTTGGAAGTCATTTGCTCATGGAAGAGATAGGAGGGAGAAACCATCTGTTGATTGTTGGGAAGCTTGCCAAGCAAAACAGGAGTTGCGGTTGATAGTTAGGACATCCTAACAAAAGCAAGGAAAGTAATAATTGTGTATAGAAGCATACAAGATACATACTACACATAGTTTTCAAAAGATGACCTTCAAACTAACACAGCTGGAAATTTTCTGTGATACAAATTATATCTGAAGGCTGGTTATCTATCTTTGCTTTGAATGAGGGAAGAAAATGGAAATTAAACCAATTTTTCTTAAATATTTTATATATAAATAAAAGAAAACTCTGTCAGCTGTTCCTCAGCCTTACAGATAATTTGGAAGACATATTAGTACTGGAACTAAGAGAGAAAAATCTGTGAGACAGAAAAAAAATACACTTGTGTTCCATATATTACATAATCATAGAGCAGTTAGGGCTGGAAGGGACCTCTGGAGATCATCTAGCCCAATCCTCCTGGCAAGGCAGGGTCACCTAGAGCAGGTTACACAGGAATGTGTTCAGGTGGGTTTTGACTGTCTCCAGAGAGGGAGACTTCACAACCTCCCTGGGCAGCCTGTTCCAGTGTTCTGCCACCCTCAGTGTAAAGAAGTTCTTCCTTATGTTGAGGTGGAACTTCTTGTGTTTTAGTTTATGGCCGTTGCTCCTCATCCTGTCTCTGGACACCACCGAAAACAGTCTGGCACCATTCTCTTGACACCCGGGTTTGAGATATTTGTGTGCATTAGTGAGATCCCCTCTGAGTCTTCTGTTCTCTAGACTAAAAAGGCCCAGCTCCCACAGTCTCTCATCATAAGAGAGATGCTCCAGACTCCTAATCATCTTTGGAGCCCTCTGCTGAACACCCTACAGTAGCTCCTAGTCTTTCTTTAACTGTGGAGACCAGAATTGAGCACTATACTTCAGATGTGGCCCCACCAGGTCTGCATGGAGGGGCAGGATAGGATCACCTCTCTCGACCAGTGGCCACACTCTTCCCCATGCACCCCGGGATACCACTGGCCCTCCTGGCCACCAGGGCTCACTGCCAGCTCATAGTTAACCTGTCATCCACCAGGACTCCCAGCTTCTTCTCAGCAGAACTGCTCTCTAGTAGGTCAGCCCTCAAGCTGTACTGGTACTTGAGGCTATTGTAATGATTCTTTTCTCTTAAACAAATCCCCAGCTCACAATATATTGAGGTGGGAAAAAATAATTAGCATGAAATGTAAGTACTAAAATTAATTAAACAAATTGGATGAATCCCCCCATGCTGGATAATATAACAATGGAACCTCAGATCGAGGAAATAGGCAGCTGGCACGTCTCTTTATTCATATCTGTCTGGCCATCTCATCAGTAGAAAAATATTTCTTGCTTTATTTCAACACTCCACCTGTGGTCCCAGATGGTATCAGAAAATGCAGAAGCACAAGAAAAATGAAAGCAGCAGTCTATATAGTTAAATAGACCAATGTGTCTGTTTAAGGATTTATGATAGACTGGCTCTCCAAAAGGCAGGATAAGTCTCCCATAACTTTCCATGAAATCTTAAAAAAAAAGATAGCGAACAAAAGGAAATTAATTTCCCTTGAGCTTTAATACTGCTAAGATTTATTACAAATCATCAAGAGCTGAGAAATACTGCTTTAGTTCCTCGACAGTATTCCTTAATTCTTGTATCTTCTATCTAGTATTTGTAATGCTGGAGTCTGTATAAGAAATAAATTTCCTAACTAACTAGAAAGAATTTTAATGAGTTAAGTCTTCCTACTTTCACTTCAGAGATGTTCTGAAGGTCTTCACTTTTTTATAGAGAAGATATAAATATGCTTTTAATAGACCCACTGCTACTTAATCTCTTGGGAAAGTTGTGGCCAAATAGAAAATTCAGGGAACGTTCACATTTTTTAAAATCCCAGAGACCATGAATATTTTAATTTTATAATTACTCTTCCTGGTACAGAGGTATGTAGATCTCCTCCATATCAGGGTCAATGGAGGAACTAATTATGTCCCCAGCTTTACTGAAGGAGCTTTACTTAAAAACAGGTGCTATTAAAGAATACTGCCCACAAAAATACATGGACAGGCTCAAAGAGGCTTCAAGTGTGAGACCAAAGGGACAATGTGAGGATTCAGGCCAGTAAGCAGGGATGAAGGTGGATCTATTTTTCCCTGTTTCTGCGGAAGAGAAGTGAGCATTCTGAAGACAAGGAGCCAAGAACAACCGAATCCCAGGTTGGACAGAGACCTAAGACTGATTATATGATCCTCTGGATTTTGAGGAATGACTGTGAACTCTTTGTTACCTCTGAGAAAGGTGGGAACTCAATCACCCCGAGCACTTTGAGCAGCCTCTAACTTCCATTTGGTAGCAATTGCAATAAGTGTGTTTTTTTAAGAAAAAACCCCATCACTCAATTTTTACATACTCTTCAAACATACGTTATATTATATTTTACATAATTGCTGAGTTTTACTATTGTTATTTTCATTTCTTCAGGGTGAAACTCTTACCAAATGGTTTGCTTGCAAAACCTGTCATCAAGCATAGCAGCATAAATAGCTATGGATTAGCGACCTTTGTGGTGTTTTGGGTTTACAGATCCTCTAGAACTTTTTCTTTATTTCATAATCCTTTAAACTGGTGAAATATGCCAAGTCTTTTCTGCCCTAATTTGATTTGCTTGCTCGGCCAGTGTATTTGTAAATGGATGGAATCGTGTTATTTAAATAATAATTTCTGTCTGAAAGTAATTTCTGTCTTGTTTGTGGAAGAACCGTTCACACAAAAACAAAACCTGTGGTAGTTTAGGATTCCTATTTGAAATCCTGAATGGAACGAGTGGAAATAAAACCCCAAAATATTGTGTGTTGTAATTCCTTGTTCTGTTCTAAACATAGAACCCTGAATTATTAAAGGGTCCAAGTTCTGGCACAAATAGTTTTCTCCTTCCTTTTAATAATTGCCTGTGTTAGCCAGACATGATGACAATGAACTTTGACCCTTACAGTTGTATTTATAAATCTCCAAGCTACATTCAGTCACACAGTTTCAGGACTGGTGAAAATAAGTTGGTGCTTGCTAGATATACATAGATTTATGACAAGAAATAAAAATTTGAATGCATTTTGTGTTGTCTCATGTGAAGGAGATTTGGAGTGTTAGAAACCTGGAAGATTAACCTTGTGGCTGCCTTCTTATCAACAGTACTTTAGAAAACCACCAGTACTTATTCAGTAATGAGAGCAGAATATGCCAAATAGCATGCAATCCTTGGTGTCAATATGCTTTGTTTAAATATTTGCAGTAAACTATTTCTTCATAATAGCTTGTATATTATATACATATAAAAATATGCATCAGAATGCTGGAAAAAAATCATGTTTATATAGACTTCTGTAATTTACCTGGGACATTTTTTCTTCCTTCCTGTCCAGGTTTAGAACTATCTCTGAAGTATTATCAAAGTAATAAAGGAAATGGCTAAAATTCCACTAACGCAAGGTAAATATTGTTTTTAAACATTATATTAGAGTAAATCTAATCCAGCCTGCACAGTTAGGGATTCAGCGCTCTCCACAGCACTACCTCAATTCCCAGAAAGAATGATTGTAAGCTGAAATATAATATTCTGCCAGGAAATCACTAGTTCCGAGTTATTAGATTCCAGCCCTGGTTGAGACTGAGGCAAGGAGACAGAACAGGAACCACTCAGAGTTCTTCGTAAGTGTGATTCAACATTTTTTAAGTAGTCTGCTTCCAAAGGTAATGGAGATGATGGACTGCAGCAACTTAACCGCAGGTGCAGAGAGACCCTCCTATAAACTATGATTATTTCTTCTTTTCCTGTTGAAAGTGTAAGCACAAGTATTTAATTTTGTTCTCTAATATTCAGACTTAAAGTATTTGTACTTCTTGAAGTTTGAAGTAACCATATCTATTTTTACATGAATCCCTGTGTGTCAGATGCAAAACATTATCTTCTCTTTGAGCAGAGTCCACAAAATTTCAATCTTCATTAAACAATTTCAGCCTCAGTCAGAAACTGGGAACAAAAAGCCTCTAAGGTTATTGAAGTGGCTATTGTCTACATGTGTGAAGTAGATGATTCAAATCTGAAAACAAATAGTGTGCAGTGTATCAGTTGTGATTTTTTTTTCTAAATCAAGGGAATACCACTATGTTCTTTTTCTTTTAAAAGTTAAGGAACTTTCTTTTGGGAAAAACATCTGTTTAGTGAAGGCCAAGACAAATATTCTGTAATGTTGCTCTTCTGTCACAATGGACCTATAGTTCAGGGTGTTTCTTGTTCTTCTTGCTTTCTCTAAGGTGGGTTTCCCAGCAGACAACATCCAGCTCTTTTATTTTTCAGGATAATTCCTTATTGGTTATTCTTGGGACAGTTCTGCTAGTTACATTTGACTAGTTAACAGATCAAATTTTGTAATGGTCACCCTTAACTAGAATATGAAATATTACTGAAAGGCTGTTTATATGGGTTTATAATAATTTTATTTCACTCCAGTTAGAAGTGGGCAGCTGTTTTAAAACCCCATAATATGTTTCCTATCACAGCAAACACTTATATTGTTAGTTTTAGCAGGAGTAAAGGACTAGAAAACATCAACTATAGAGTTCCTTTCTATGATATGACTACATAGGAAAGAAAAACAAGTCCTTTTTTCCCTGTCTATAACAATCAAGTTATTGATGCAACCATGCTCTGGTGTTTAGGTAACTCCAGGTAATGCTGTGAGGGAACAAGTAAGGTCCTCCTAATGTTCACTATTTCCTCTGTAACAACTGTTCCTGAAACTGCCCTAATGATCATTGCATTTACACAAATCAGGAGGATCTTAAATAGTATTTACTTCGGCAAGTGTCCTGCTCTAGAGATTTGCTATCTTTGATGGCAACCTCTAGACAAGTCTGTGCCAATGTTTAGCAGATCTGACTAGTATCTTAAAATGGTTCATTGAGAGGTTTGGACTAAATTTGCAATGCAGTCCTTCTGGCAGACTGAAAAGTAAATCTTGGAGTGTAAAGAGCAAGTGTGTGAATTCACAGAGTAAATTCATGAGGGAGATATTTTCAAAATCCCAAGTAATGCAGAAATTCACATTTCCATAATTTCCTTTTCTCCACAGTATTTACTTCATGGGGTCCAATCAACTTCATGTCACAGTAACCATCAATGGGGAAAATGATAAAATAGTCACACAGATATAGTTCAATAGAATGTCTTTCTGACTAAAGTCCCCTCTACTTTTTTTTTTTTTTACTGGAATCTTTACCAGAAATTGTAGATTTAGTAAAGGTAAAATATTTGCAGAAATTCTAATTTCTGTGACCCTTGAGTTCAAAAAACACTGGAAAAAAACATAGCTCTAATTTTCTTGTTGACCTGAGTTTTTAATGAGAAGAACAGCTGAATAAACTTTTTTGCTCAAGTTAATAATATGCTATTAGAGGTATGAGATGCATCTCCAACATAATCTTCATTAAATGATCATGTTGTTTTCGTCAGTAATAAAATTCATGCTAAAATATTTGGGCTTGCCAGTCAAAGCAACAGAAAATAAAATAAGGAGCTTAGAGAAAAACATAGGAAAGTTTCAATTTTTTTGGATCTTGTGGAAAGACATTATTTTTAAAATTTCAGCTCTGCTACCTCATCTGTCAGGTTAATTTCACCAAAGTTTTCCATTTCCTTCTGTTGAAAACCATTAAAATGATGGTGTTTAACATGAAGCCTCATTTTTGTACACTATTTAAGACAACTGATGCTAATGAAAGAATTTGGTTCTCTTTTTCAAAAGTTCCTGGATTTTCCCTGTCCAGATATAGCCTTCCTAAAGTGACCTGTTAGTTAATTTTGGATAATGTCATAAATGTTCTTTCAGACTCGTTCTTAAGACTGGATTGAAGGTTGTAGGCTGTTTATTCTCATTCTATACTCATTTAGCACAAAATACTGTCTGCTCCCTATCTCCACCTCACTCAGGTGGACAGTGTTCTGGACGAAAATTTATTTCCCATAATTGTTCTGGTCCCTTTATCAAGATTAAGAAAACAACAAAATAACGCAATACCCGACTTTGAGTACTGGCAGTTGCCTCAGATGTTTTGCTGAACGAGGGGCAGAGAGAAAGCCATCATCTCACTGGCAGGAGTTCCAGTGGTTGCCAGCCCAGGTTTGGTTTGGCTGAGTTAAGGTGAAATGTTGTATCTTGTGTCTCCTTAGGCTAATTTCTGGTATGGAAGAATCAGACGACCTAAGAGACCTGATAGCTTGAATAGTTTTACTACTTGAATTTCATTTGTTGAGGCTTCTGCACTCACTTGCAAGGTAAGAGACCAGAGATACGAGGTGCCCAGTGGGAGTCGTGCTTAGTGCTCTCTACAGGTACTGGGGGCTGCCCCGGTGGGACCACTGAGGGGGAATATGGACGCCTGTGCGCACTGGTGCACCCATAAATTTTTTAACCCCACAGTGGCATGCTCATCTCTTATTTACAACAGCTTTACCCTTCACTGGAAGAGAAAAATATATATTTTATCTTTTAACCCACTGGTAACGCCTGGTAGTCTTTGCTTGCCAGCTCCCGCCTCCCCCGAAGGTTCAGAGAGCTGCCAGCTCCTGGCTGGCCCGGATCGTTGCCTTCCCACCCGTGTCCCGGGTGCCGCTACCCCGGACCCGCCTCCGCGGGCACCGACGGAGGGGGCGCTGCCAAGGAGCGGCAGCAGAGGGCGCCCGTGCACCGCCCGCCGGGGCGCGCAGCCCCCGCGCAGCCCCCGCGCAGCCCCCGCACTGCCCCGCATTGCCCACTGCCCCCCGTCCTGGCTGCGGGAGCAGCGGCGGCCGAGAGGCCGTCCGGGCACCCAGCTCCGGTTGCGGGACGGCCGGAGCCCTGCTCAGCCATTCCGCCCCGGCAAACCCACCGGGGTGGCTCTCGGTGCAGGTAACTCGCAGAGGGGCTGTGCAAGGCAGCCCGGCCACCTTCCCCGCTGGCTGCCCGGCATATTAGCAAATGGGAAACACCTGAGGGAAAACTGTCTTTTCAGGTTTTGAAATATTTCAGGTGTAGGTTTCAAAAGGTAGGAGGGAAAAAATGCACAGGAGGATGGGGGCGCAGAAATGGTTCTGCATTGGTACTTTTTTTTTTTTTAAGTGTATACCTAGACGTTTAAAAAAGGTACTCAGTTAAGCCTGTATATGAGCAACATTTCTATGAGTGTTGAGAGGTCTGCCTATGTATTTTCTAGTGTTAAAATATTGTTTTATTTAGAGGTATACTAGTTTATAATGTAGAGAAAGTCGCAATATGGCACTTTCAATATCTTGGATCTGAAGTGAAAGAATCTCAAGGGAAGCAGCAAATACTCTGTCAAATGCAAGAACTTTCCAGTGCTATAATTTTCTTTTTAAATACCTTTTTCTCTAGCAATGTGCTAGATGACACAGTCATGGGAGGCTTTGCAGAAAAAAAACCCTTCTTTCCTAAACTTGAAAAGTGTTTGCTTACTTCTGGGCAGGGTTAGTTCTGACTGGGAAAAATGTCTTCCGTTTTGGAAACAGAAGTACGAGAAGTTTGTTATTGAGACATTAAAGACAGAGGGAGATATTGTGGTCTGAAACAAGTTTCAGGGCTCTAATTCCACATCCTCTGCAATATTTACAAGGCAAATAATTTATATGTAATCTGGCTTTTCTCAGTGGAGCTCCTCCTGATCTATACACTGCAGTAGAAATCAGAAACAGATATTCCCCATCTGTTTCTAGTTTGGCACATGGGAAAAATAGGAACCAAAACCTGACATCTAAACCTCAGCTCATACATTTTAATGCTTTAAATGAGACATATGTCCAGTAGTGTCTTGCCTGCCGTGGAGTGGATATGGGTTAATTAATTAACATTCTTTGAAGACACTTTTTAAAATGCACAGCACCAGAAGTACAGAGCTATTGATTACTTCAAAACACCTTCAGTTACTAGTGCTTTTCTGTCTTTCCTCAGTGATCAGTTTTAAAATCCATGTGTTTTCTGTATTTTTGTCTCAAATGCAGTAAAGCTGTAGCACTGGCATTGAGATGTACCATAGCAGGGTTTGTGGCCTTTCCCAATGACTAGGTTATATCGTGGCTATAGTTTTAGATGTTAATATATAGAATAAATGATAAGCCCTGAAGTAAAACCCTATAAACATTGACCATTGAGAGGATGGTGACATCGTAATTTAACCAGAAGGACAAGGCTCCATAGCTTGCTGGTTGTCACCAGGACATTCTGTAATTACAGCTTTGTCCATGGTATCTTCCTGTTTCACTTTCTTCCCTTTATAATTCAGAGAACCATTTAACATTTTTAGTAGAAAACAGATTGCTGGTAGAGGAATATAATCTGACAGCTAAAAATTGTAACTATCAACATTGGTATTTTGCAGACCCTAAATCATTATCTGCATCAAATGAACTTGAGTGAGTATGACAGTTCTGTCAACAGGGGATTAATGCCCAGGAGAAGTTCTTTTTGTCAATCCTACTTATTCTTCCACAGAAGCCAGAGGTGGCAGAGAAGGTAATTCAGGGCATTTTAGTTGTTTCAGAACTTGAACAATTCTCTTTGCAAAGAGGTGATGAGGTGATGATTGTATTTGGAAGGTGTTTCAGGATGCAGTGTACTCCCTACCTCAAGCACAGTAAGACCCATCTTCATTAACTATATAAAATGGAAAACAGGGGTAGGGCATATCCAGACTGGTAGATTTGCTGAGTTGACAAAGTAATTTTGGGACTATAGGCCTCTCAGAGCTGTTTTTTTGCTGGATGCTGGCTCCCTGCATCTGGCCTTTAAGAAGCATGTCCAAACATCTGTACTTGTGATTAAGACATTTTTAGAGGTAATAATTACCTCTGAAACAAGGGATAAGTAATGAGGTCAGATCAGGTCATATCCTGATATTCTGCAAAATACATATATGGGTATTTAACTTCAAGATAAGATTTCTGTGTTAATTCAGACAGAAAGAATCGTAGAATAGAATCACAGTATATCCTGATTTGGAAAAGGTCCACAAGGATCATCAAGTCCAAGTCCTGGTCCTGTACAGGACAGTTCCAAGAATCACACCATATGCCTGAGAGTGTTGTCCAAACTCTTCTTGAACTCTGTCAGGCTTGGTGCGGTGACCATTTCCCTGGGGAACCTGTTCCAGTGGCCAACCATGCTTTGCATGAAGAACTTTTTGCTTATATCTAACATAAATTTCCCCTGGTGCAGCTTCACGCCATTTCCTTGGGTTCTATTGCTCTTATGACTTGTACTATTTTTAATTTTATTGTTATTCTTTATGACTTTTAGCTGTTTCGTGCCTTTCTATTATTCAGTTATTTCATCTGTGCTTCTAGCTTAAGTTAGTAATTTTAGAGACAACTTCGTAGGAAATTGAGGATTTTATAAAAAATGTTTTTTTATTTTCCTATCCTGTCAAACGGAAAGATACATATAAAATTCTCTGCAGTGGTATTATTAATTAATTACTTGTTTTTAAAAAACTTCTAGCAACATAACCTGTGAGCAAGTGTGGCACTTTATCTTCTCAGGAGGCTTGCATTTAGTACCTTTAAATACCAAAAAATAGTGAAGAGTTAGTTTTTGTAACCCAGTGTTCTTGGAGTTGTGTGGATCATCTCTAAAAATGAGTATACACTTTTGGAATTATTGCTGATTCCAGTGCTGTATTCCTCATGTAACTCCAAGGCACCTTACCATAATTAGTAATCTTACCAACAGTGACATTAACTTTTGAAGCAAACATACTCTTAGAGTTCTTTTACCCCAATAAATCAAGATTGTTTGCCTTCCTCCTCCATCTACATCCATGCTGTGGATGTGTACATGGTGCAAAGGAACCTTTTAAATAGTAAATACATCTAAAAGGAAGAACAAAAAATCCCAAGATTTTAGCAAGCAGATTTTTGTATTAACTCTGCTTTATCTGCTCACACATAGAAACACAAAGCTGCCTAGCAATCTGACTATAATTATCACTTTGTTGTCTGCATTGCGACTTACATGAAAATGGGACTGGAGAGAAGAACCACCTCATAGAACAAATCTGCGAGTGTCAGAACAGATGAAGACTTCCCAGTGTGAAATGGGAGGTGGCAGTGTTGGCATCTTGACTGGCAAGGAAGTGCTTTGCTGCCCTGTCACAAGACTCAGAGGAGCCTTGCAGGTCTCCATCCAGAGGCAGTAGCATCAGTTCTTAGCATCCAGGAATGAAGAATTGGAGTGATCTGGTCATCGTTACAGCAGACACCCATAAAATGCAGGCTGTATTGGAAACAGTTTTACAGGATTGCAAAGTTTTGGTTTATTTCCATTAGCATTCAAATCTACTTTACCTACTGTAAGGAGAGAAGCTGAACCAGTTGAGAAGTGCGCCAAGTTCTAACAATTTATGTCAAACGATCTAGACCAAACTAATTTTATGGATGCATTCTGCCCATCCCTCTGAAGATGGATGTGGCTGTAATATTGGCCCTTCTGATGGGAAGGAGGGGTTGAGTGCATAATGACTATGTAAAACATGCTGATGGCTTCCTTCTGTAGGGCTCTAACCATGGCTGTGCACGCAGGAGTGGCTGGGACGCTGCTGGAGCCGTACCAGTGTCAGTTTGCATGCAGTGATTCTGAGCTCTTTTGGGTGACAAGGAATGCAGGACTAACAGTTGAAAGCCCTGTAATGAGACTGCACAAAATATGAGAAACTGTCCACAATTAGTAAAGGTCAGAAAGGACATTAATTGTGCTTAGTTAATTAGAAACAAGTGAACAATAACCCTTTTCTTTGACGATACCTGCCATCATTCTGTTTGACAATTTAATAGGACTAAAAACCCAATGTAAGAGCCATAGAGTTTGCTAATTTTGAGCGTTATCTTAAAACTTACATGAGGTAATGTAGCATGTAATGAAATTACAGCCTTGTGCTTTTATTTATAATATCCATGTCTGTAATGTAACTGTGACACCTAACATACAGGCTTGGCTGTCTCTGTAGATAGATAATCTGCATAGCAACGAGAAGAACTGTGCAATATGCTAATCTGAATTCTCTTCACCTCTCTTGGAGGTGTCACTTCAGAGGTGTTGGAGGTGGTGATTTGCCCCTAACTTGCCATTTGCCTGTATCCTGTATTTTGCTGTGTGCTGTAAAGATTGATTCAAACAATGATCACTTGTCTGATTCCATTATCCAAGCCACAGAGATAAAGACTCTGAATGTGATGCCTAGTTTTTTCTTGTTTTGAAAAAAAAAAAAAAAAAGATTTGCTGATTTAGTTTTTGTTACAGGAAAACACATACTCCGACTGTGTTATTTAAGCAGCAAGCACAGTGCCAAAACCAGGGCCATCCTGAGGAACGCCTTCTCTCCCCAGCCTTTAGTGGTTTGTGTTAAATGAAATTTGGATTCACAGCTCTTGCACTGAGGTTTTCAAAATCTTTCTTAAAATCGTCTTTTGCCATTTTTGCATTTGCTGAACTGATGCTTTAGCGTTAGAACTTGCCAGGGCTTTTACTACTTAATGTAGTCTCTAAATTGTCAGTATCATGCTTCCCTAAAGTACAGTACTGTAATTACACTGCAAAGTAACATTAATCCATGTTTTATGACAGACTTTCAGTGAACCAACAGTAAACAATGTATCACTTTGTGATGTATGTGTAACTGTGCATTTCTCTGCTCTTCCACAAAATATTTTTCCATTGTTACCAGTATGTTCTACACTGCACAGAAAATCAACTTGTCCTTCATTCATTCCATTAATCCCTTCAGTGTAATTTGAGGCCACAGTCCCAACCTAAAAAAACCCCTCCTGATGTTGCAAAAAATTATTTTAATGTGAAGTTTCATTCCCACATAGTTGATTGCATGTGAAAAAAAGTAGTAGTGTAAACATGCAACACAATGATGTTTGCTTTTTGTTTCAAAATATCTGCTGCTGATTTACCCCATCCTAGTTTTGTGGTTTTGGCATGATAAAGACGGTATTAAATATATGCCAAATGCATTGAGAAGTAAGCCACAAGGTCTTGTGGCAATGGCCTCGTTTCTTTCTATGGTTATTGAAATAGAGGGCTGGATGTAACCGGGAGAGATAAGGGTTTCAATGAACTATTCAACAGGCAAGTTAATCACTGATATAAACTCCTGTTTCTTTTAATCCCATTGTGTAAATATAAAGAACCGAGTTGCTACTGAACAGAAGTCTCAAAACAGTGAATCATCTGCCAGAGAGCTCCATCCCCTCTCTGATATTTTGCAGTATTTCATTATCAGGCTGCAGATAATGCTACTATCCTATTAGTAGTGACAGCTGGGGTGGAAGTGTTCCTGCCTCGTAAAAAGTCATACTGGATGGCAGCATTATCCTCGTACACCAGTGAGGGCTGTGTTTTGCCCTCTGTTGCCTCTACTTGTTTGTGTAAGATCAAGCCTTACAAGGTTTGTTTTTTTTTAAGAAGGACTAAAATGAAGCAAAAGTATTTTGTTTAACGAATCAAAGACGTGTTTTAACCTACAAAAATGAGTACAGAACAATCCAATTGATAAACTCCAAAACTACTACAGACTGAAAGTTACTTCATTTATCATACAAACGTCTCTAGCTATTGCCATAATTAGTCTTTTTTTTTTTTTTTTCATTTTACAGAATGATAAAACAAAAGTTTCTGGTGATTTTGCAAAAATCAAGCAATGACTTATATGATTCTTCTTTAAAATGCATAGCTGTAGACTAGGCTTTATAAAAATACTAATACACTTTGAGTTTCATATTCTCTGCACTGGAAAAATGGGAGTAGATTTTTATGATAACCAGAGAGATGAAATCTGTGAAATGATTCCTCAAGTTTACCTGGAGTTGAAGTGGACAACTGTCTTAATCCAGTAGGGGCTATAATACTTAAAATGCTGGGTGCTCCAAGGCTGAGTTCCCCAGACCACAGAGTGTCCTCTCTGTTGAAGAGGTTTGCACAGAATGCTCTTATTTTTCTGGTTGGAAGAAGGACATCTAGTCCAATCTAAAGATGTCAGTGTTAAATTAACTAAATTTACTTAGTGTAAAATAATAATTAAATCGGGGACTAGAATGTTTCTCCACTGGTCAGAAAATACTTTAACTCCCCTCCAACTAAATAAATATGTAAATACTTTTTTTCAGGGGGAATAATTTCAATGTTATTTCCTAACACTGTTACCTTGCTTTTTTTATTGGTATTTGGAAATGCAACATCTAGGAAGAATTGAGTCAGTTTGTTTTCCTAGTCCTCAGTATTTTTTTTGCCATACTTTTTATACTAGCTTTCATTTCAGATCAACTCAAAGTTGAAATTTTCTGTCCAATTCTGTAGCTAAGTTGACAATTTAGTTATTTACAGCTTCACAGTTACTCTTGACTTTTTCTTTCTCGGAGGCTGAGGCTTAAAACTCTATTGCTGTGTTCAAGTCTATGTTTCTAGTAAGCTTTGTAGTGGCTTTGTGCATGAGCTTACAGCTGTGCCCTTTGCTGTGATATTCTTTAGTGCTGAAATTTACTTTTGCTTTTATACAATTAGCAAAATTACAATTTGATTAATAATGAGCCTTCACGCTTAATAATACAATGTTCTATTTGTGCCTTGGCTTGTATTGTAACTCGTTCTCTCCAAGTGTAAGTACATACCAATTCTGTCTCATGGAGCATTTATAAGCTTATTAGTAAGGCCAACTCTTAACACCAGAAACCTTGCTGCAATTTACAGGGCCTTGCCTTTTTTCCTGCCTAAGGGGTGGCCTTTTACTTCTGTGAGGGCCCCTTTGCCCTTTTTGAATTAGACTATGGCTTTGCACATTAGACAGTAATCTCAGTTAGGAATTCTGGTGAGTGTTTTCTGAAAATCCAGGTGCACAGTACCCACAGCATTCCCTGTGTTTGTGTAGGCAGCCACAGGCTTAAACAATTCCAGCAAGTAAGCGAGGCATGCCCTTCCCTTCCTGAGACCATGTTGGCTATCCTTGATTTGAGATGTGTTTTGCTGACAGGTTTTTTTTGCTCTTTTCCAAGGCTTTCCTGACAACTGATCCGAAACTGCAGGAATAAGTCTATAATTTCCTGATCAATAGATACCAAAAATTGTCTTATTTTGATGGTGTGACACACTTTCAATTCTTTTCATTCTGCATTCCTTGAGTTTCTTTTCTTTCAGTTGCAAAAGGTATAATTTCCTATCAAACTTTCTGTCGGGATAACTTTTTTCAGGATTTGCTGCCTGATAAATCTTCAGAGCTTCAATACAGTCACCTGGTCCAGTGAAATGGTGAAGGGAAGACAAAGAAATTAAACAAGTGGATTTTTCACTGGATGATGAAGCAATTATGCCTAGTAGGATGTAACAAATTTCTAGATCTTATAATGAAAATTGATGCTTCCTCAGAAACCCGCATGTCCTAGATCATAAAATCTGCCAGCTTCTTGCTCTGTTGAAATCTGTGGGCTTTTGCTTTCATAACGGAATAATTCTTGCAGCTGAAAATAAGATTTTTTAAATAAAACACTATTCAGAATAGAGGCAGAAATAGCGTCTTTGACCCATCCATCTTTCATTTCTGCTCATCATAAAAAATCAGAAACCTTGTAAAGCTCCCTTGCCTATACTAAAAATTGAAATGCAGATTTTTGAGAAATAAGTATGATGAAAAAGAAGTTAGAGGTTTGCTCAGCAGTAAATGAAGAAGGCTAACATATAATTTTCTTCTCTGTTAATTTCTGAAATAATTAACTTTTTTATCTTCTGCAAACTTCTCTTTTGTTAGGAGAAGCCCAAACAAAAAAGAAGAGATTGCATATTATTAAGTACAAGTTGCTCTTTGGTGCACACCAAGGTATTTCCTTAAAAATGGGCTTTTAATTTTCTGTATTAAAAATTAATACTAAGCTTTTTCCTTACCTAAGCTGTGTTTTTTTAAGTGCATTTAGTGCGTGATGAACTTCAAGGAAAAAAATAGAATTACGTACTCTTGCCATGACTGTCCATTGATTTCTGTAAAATCTAATTCATATGACAGAGGATGAAATGGCAAAATATAGAACATGCAGCTAAAATATGTGATGTTATACTAGTACTAGGTTCTGCTGCAGCTCAAAGAGAAAATAACTTGACAATTTCAAGGAATTGTCCTTGGATTTGTATTTATAATAGAATAGCTACAATATTTTAAAATTAAAAAATACATTCTACTACTTCAAGTGATCAGAAAATTCCTGAAAAGGGAAAAAGAAGTCACTTTTGTTTCAGGGTAGAGGCAACCCACGTGCCTCAAAAACTAGCTTCTCCTGCCTGAGGTCCACTGTTGAGTACTCTTCACATTCTCTGTGAAGGCCTGGCCATTCTCCCTGCAGCAGTAGGCAGCCTACAGCATCTTTTACTCTGAAAAACTTTGTTTGGCATCTTCCTTTGTTCTCACAAGCCATTGGTAAAGTGTTATCATCACAGAGAATAAATAAACAAACTAAGAAGTTGTTTGAAGTTGACTAGATCTAAATCAAGCTAGGAAGCTAAGCATTGCTAAAGTCAAGGCTTGGACTAAAGTCTCAGGATAGACTGTTGTCAAACTGTTAACAGGATCTGTGTCATGGAATTGATTTGCTCCACCTAGAACTCTCCCTCCTACTTTCCAGACATGCTTTGATTTATTAGGTGACTGAGGCCAGTTCCTCTTTATCTGAGTCACAATTTTAGTAAGCTGTAACTTTGATGATTATCTATGAACCTGAAAATATTTTATCTCATAAGCCTTAAGGTAGACTAATTTTAATCTACTGTTCTATTGCCAGATGTTTCAAGTTAGAGCTAAACCTGTAGGTAGGTGCAAGGTCTTGTGACTGCTCAAAATCTATAGTATTTTGGTTTCAGAAAGATGCATTATCTAGGAAAATAGATCATAGCTTTAATTCATAAAAAAAGTGACATAAATTGAGTGTCAAAAATACTTTTCTCTCATAGGGAATGTTTCTAGAACTGGTGTTGAGCTAGTGCACTCACCAAATTTCTCGACTGGGAAAAAGGGACATGATAACATGAGTGGACTGATAAGTAGTATGATCATGTGGCTGAACTTTGCCTGTGTGACAAAGAAAGTGCATTTACTGACAATAATATATGGATAGACTGCTTTCTCCAAGTCTTACTGTTCCAGGACTGACCCACTACAGATAAGTTAACTTCTAACAAAATTATTAACAGACATTTGGGAACATTCTGAGCATTGTGCTATTAATTCTATGTTGCTTGAATAATATTTTGAAATAGAAAAATAATTGTTAGTGCTTGATATGCAATATTTCTTAAAATTAAAAAGTCTTGATGGCAGTAACAAAAAACCGAAGAAAACAGATGGGAAAAACAGTTTAAAATTTGGCAAAGTAGAAGATCTTTCTTTTCATAATTTTTGTGATAAATGGAATTAAAACTCACAGTTGCTTTGCATAGTATTCACACAAGGCCTTTTTTGGCCATCTGGTGTTACCAAGTGCTAGAGATCCACATTTCATTTTTTAGCACTGGCCTGCCAAGTTATATAAAGGAAATGTTTGCCCTCAATGTTGTTTTTCCTGAATTATTTGGAATGCTGTGTTTTAGTGTCCTTTGGGTCTATTCATTTCACAGAGGTTCTGTATTCTGTCCCTTCTGTTCATCTTCCAATAATAGCAAATGTCTTACATCCAGAAATCTTTTGTTCAGTCAATGCAGATGTATCCCTCAATGCCTTGATCCCCAATACTCTTCATACAACCTACGTCTTCATTTCCCTGCCAGGAAAGAACCTTTTAGGAATCTGTGTTTGCCTTGCTGTTTACCTTCATCCTTGGTCGGTTTTCCTTCCTTGACTCACTTTTTCTCTCTCCCCCCCTTACAGTGACGTAATACATGCTTAACAAAAAAGGGCATCAGAATTTATAATAACAGTGGACCAACTGACTGTTAAGAAAGGAGTCTGGACTGGCAGGTGTAAAAATACACTTTGTCTGTCAAAATAAACCTGATAACTTTCTGTGGAACCTTTTAGAAGTGAGTAAAATTAGATGTTGTAGCTATTTGTGGTCATGAAATGTTGTCAGTCTGTAAGTGAAGAAGCAGAGAGCAACTGGCCTGACAACTCACTGTTTCCAGAAATGAAAGGCTATGTAAATTAATAATGGAAATGTAAGGTTTAATGTACCTTGTCCAAATCAGATCTTTCCTGCACACAGAGAACATTTTGCTGTGTCTAAGTGGCTGCATGTATATACTGAATGGGAGAAATCACAAGATTAAGTTACACAGAACCATCACACATGGTGACACAAGGGATGTTATTAATTTCTATTTTCTGAGAAAAAGGAGTGATTCAAGAGAAAACATTCTTGAGCTACAGTTAATGACTGAGAAAATAATTTGGCTATTGTGTTTAAAAGGCTTATTTCACAGTGTTTTTCACTTAATGATCCCAGTTTCCAAAAGAAACCCATGCAGCTCTGGGACTTCAGGACATATGGGATCTTCATCTTTGTTTCTGACTCCCTCTTCTGTTTTAGAAGGCAGCAAAATAAACAGATGTGGAGCAGGACTTATGCCATGCCACAAATGTCCCAGACTTGAGGTACAGTTATATCTGTGTTAATCTAAGCATTACAACACTGTAAACAATGGTATGTGTGAGTAACACTGGAGCTTTGTTGAGAACATTTGTACCAACTATATTATGAATGATGGAATTTCAGGCACGTGTTTGGATTACCTATCCGTTTCAGTCCTTTCCTGTTGTTGATTCTTTCTAGCAGTTATTTTTTCCAATTACAGGAATCATTAGTTTTTTCCTGAAGACACTAGGCCTTTAGTATAGGTAGGAAAAGAGTCTGTATGGTTTACATAGCCATATCCTCAAAGGGGCTGCTGCATAGAGTATCGTTCAAAGCTCAGCAGAGTGCATACCAGAGCTAGAGGATGTAGAACATCTCAAGGGTCCCTGTGGCTGTTTAACTCTTTGAAATAAATGGCTCCTTCTAGCACGAGAAGGAAAAAGCCCACATTGGCTTGCCAAAGCTGTGCAAACACATTCATCCAAACAACACTGATCAATTAAATAAAAAAAATGAAACATTTTAGGAGCAAGATGCAGATGAAGGGAAAGAGGCACAGTTTATTTATTTAGTGGTCATTTTTGCTAAGAGGCACCCTATACAAGGAAAGATCAGCTAAATGTCTGCTAAAAGAGACATTCTGCTTATGCAAACAGAGAAGATTGTTTTTTTCTTTTTTATTTTGAGAACCACAATGTGCAATTTTGAAAAACAGACCAATTTCCAAGAACACACACTTTTTCCTTCACTGGGAAAAGGTAGAAATACAATGTTTTCCTAGAAATGTTGCTTACATTGCTTGTGGATTAAGGTATTCATTTGCTAACAGTGTCAAAGACATGATATTTACCATAAACATGAATGAAATTTCAGGTATCAGTGGAAATTATCAGCAATCACTTCAGTTTGTAGAAATACTATTCTATTCCTAGAGTATTACAGTCAGAAGAGGCTCAGCTTGTATCAAGATGAGACAAAACCAACCTTCCCTGTGGGAGAGATAAAAACCATCTTGCTAAATTTAGCTGTAAACAATAAAGCCATTCCATCAGCAATCCTGTGTGTCTGAAGCCTAATCTGCTCAAGGACTCTACGTCCACTTTGGGGAGTCATTATTTCCTCTTCAGGTATGTGTGGTTTCATAATGGAATTTGAGTTCACCTAATATTTATCTTATCTTCCTCTTGAGGCAGAGGAACTTACAAACTAGGGGAATCAAACAGATTAAAAGCAATTGTCTTACATGTTACTAATTTCTTCTTGGTATTCTTAAATCTTTTTTATCTCTCATTTTTCTATTCTTTAATTTCTTGCCCATGTTTTTCTTGCCCACTTTTTGCCCAGTTGTTTTTCCAGGGTCTCATTGAGGTTCCATTTTCTTCTTACCATAATTGGCATTTATATAACACTCAACAGTACTCGATTCTTTGCAGCAGTTAAATGCTTTTACTCCAGGATACAGATAGGAAAGTTAAAGGGAAAATGTAAGCAATTTGTCAGACTACTTATGAGTCAGAAATAGAATGCAAAAGGCATAGTTTGTGCTTCCCCTGAATTGTCCAGAAAGTAAATCAGATATTTGTCAAAGGAGCTTTCAAACTGAAAAACCAACCTTCGGAATAAGAATTTAAGGGATGCTGTTATCTGAATAGCAATTGAGGAAGAATCTCTTCCTTTATGCCCCACAGACGGTTTTTACTCAACCGGAGAAGTCTGTGTTGAAGATCTGTTGTGATAAGTAAGGATGAAAAACTATATTTATTTTTAATGAAGTCCTAGATACTATTTACATGTTTCCTTTCAAGTGTGATTGTGTTTAAAGTACTGCTTCGTATTACAGTTCTCAAAGGGCACCTTGGATGGCTCCATCATTCCTTAAGTGTAGTTAACATTTTCCTGTCTTTTACATGTCTAGAGGTAGTCCTGAACAACCAATGCAATACAACAAATACTACATGTCTATATGTTTACAGAAGCTTAGACTATATTGCAGCTAAGTAGCACTCAAATAATCCTCAAACCATGCTGTTCAGTGAACACCATGGAATCATGTCTTGGAACATAGAGAACACATATATAGCTGAGCTGGTGGACATTGATTCTACCTGTTTCCAGCTGCATGTGGAGAGTTAGTGTAAAGAAAAAAACCCTTCTTTGAAGTGCTGTAAGTTCCTACATATTCTTGAAGTTCTCTTACAATAGTGTTATGAGACATGGACTGTTGTTCTTTATTCTTAAACAAAAATGAAGGTTGTAAACATCTTTTTAAACAAGGTCTTAATGTTGTCCCAAGTTTCATAATGAGTGAGAGGAATGGCCCTGGAAACTACAGGCCTATCAGGCTCACGTAAGTGCCTGATAAAGTTATGGAGAAGACTATTTCGGAAGGTATTGAAAAACACCTGAAAGTCAATGCAGTCATTGGTCACAGCCAGCATGGCTTCATGAGAGGAAAGTCCTGTTTATCCAATCTGATTTCCTTTTGACAAGATAACCCACCTAGCTGATTAAGGGAAGCCAGTTGATATAATCTTTCTGGATTTCAGTAAAGCTTTCGATACTGCCTCTCATGGAACTGTAGTAGGAACTGAAGGATTTCACTTCTCTGCAGATAAAGAGCAAAAGCAAGACAAATAAGAGGTTAAACATACTTTTAAGTTAATACTTATTCATTTATATGATTTAAAAGCAATAAGGCTTTTTGAAGATTTGCAGGCATACTGAAAATTAATTTGCTACCTCTAATTGACCGTGGAATGTTCAAGTAGGGAGCAAAAGCAGCTCTAGGGAAAGGATTTTTTGATTGCCTGATGAGCAAAAGATTTTTAATTGACTAGTTGTTTATTGTTATATAAATCTGTTTGCCTGTACTCTCACCTAAATGCTTAAAAATGGTGGGTACTTTCTTGCTTATTATTCATGTCAACAGCAGCTACCCACCTTTTCCTAGACTTAGAATTGCATTTCTAGTAGTGCATTAACTTTTATTATCTGAAATTTTCCTCTAAAAAGAAATGAACATTTCTGAACTTACGAACACTGCTCACTCTTATTCATAGATTGAAGTAGAAAGCAGAAAAAGGTCTGTTCAGAGCCCAAGCATTAGATGAACCATAGGAAAATAGTGCAAATGTTTGCAGATCTATTTTGTTAATTTTTTTAATCAGAACTTCTCAATGTACATGAAAATAATCCATCCATGACTCCTTATAGGACTCTGTCACTGAGTTGTAATTCTGTCACTGAAATACTAAGAAAAGCCATTTTTTTCAGATAAAAATCGTTTGTACTTTTCTGACAAGTTGGTTCTTTTCCCTGTTGGGTTGGAAAAATCTTATTTTTATAACTTGGATTTTTCCCTAAGGAAGCTTTTATTTAATTTTCTGTTATGTGGATCTCCTCTGCAAGAACCTATCTGCACAGTCTTTGCAGAATTGGCTCTTTGGATTGTTGCCTCATCTGAGTACCATGCCATACAACGTTATTGTTTCTTAAATAACCGAGTATACAAAGAACATGCCATTCATATGGAAAATATAACATTAGGCATTCTTTACTAAATAAATATTATGAGAGGCTGGAGCTTACTGGGTCTTTATAACAAACTTTTGAAGGGTTCTAGCCACTTAATGACTTATAGTAAGATTTAATCTGAAAGGTTATATTTCCTTTTAAAAATTGACAAAGAAATAGAGACATGCTACTAAAAAGAAAATTGTGTTATCTGAACCAACTAAGGCAACATGGAGACCTATCGTGTGGATGCTGCTTCTGTGTTTGCATGGAGCACATAATTGTCTAGGACTTTGTCTTGACAGGAGACAAGTAATTTGAACTGTTGGATATAATCTGCTACATGAACACTTTTATTAGAGGAGAAGAAGCATTTGCTTACTTTAGCTTTGAGATCTTTCCATGTGATGCAAACAAACTTAAAAAAAATTATGTAGTATTGTAAGCAAAACATCTGCATACAAGACTGTAACTGCATTATTTCAAATTTATAATAAAACTGTACCAAAACAATTCTCTTGTGATGACAAGACTGTTCTGCAACCTCACGTGCATGGTCAGCAAAAAGTAGGAATAGAAAAAGCTTTCTGTGCTCCACCAAATGAGTAGTTGGGAATGATGGATTTGAAAGAGAGTAATCCATGGGCAAGAAAGAAAATCACTACCTAGTGGGCAGGAGTAAAAAAGGTGTAAAATATGACTGTTTTCAACAGAAGAAGTTCTATAATTATGTCTTATATTTACATGTCTGTGGAAAAAGGAAGATCCATTTAATGGTACATAGGTATCGCTTTCACAGAACAAAGATATATGAAGAGAAATAAATAAAGAAATGTAAAATACATAGCAGACTGAAAGTTAAGTATTACACATTGTGAAAGAAAAATAGGAAAATATTTTTTGACTCTCTCCCTTTAGGTCTCCTGCCTCAGGATCCAGCCCTTCTCCTTCTAACAATGTACATTTTAACTATCTGCATGTTAATGTAGATGTTAAATGCAAAATGTAATTGAATGTATAGTTTTATAAACAAGCTAAAATAGAAAATTCCAGAAATATTGCCATCAAGAATACTTTGCACCACTCTGATACCTGATATTTTTCTAAAATTGTGGGTGGCATGCCTTCTAGCAAAGAACCAGAAAAATCTGTATTCTGTCTCAGTGCCAGTGTCAGCATGGAGCTCTGACTGATGCTTTCCTGAGTCCCTGTCAGCTATGGCCACAAAGGCAGCTCCTTTGGAACCTCACCAACTGGTACAAATTAGAGCAGCCCTCAGGACATTAAAATTTGTACAGAAAAGTTGGCCACGCACATGCTTGTACCCAGACAATGAAGCAGAGAGGTGGCTTGATGCCTCACTCATCCTTTTGAATCCTTTTGTTTAGGCTGGTTTAACAGGACTGATCTTCAGACTTCAGTAAATTTGAACATTGCAAAAACATGAGCAAAAATGTCTATGGATAAAATCATTTAGCTGATTTCCAATACAGAAGGTTTTTTGTGATGTTTCTTTTAGAGTGGATTTGTTTCCATGACAATTTCTAAATATGTCATTTTAGTGGTAAGTTATTTTTTTATTTTCCCCAAAGCCATATGGAGTGAACTTATACTGAAATGATGTTTGATAGCAACAGCTTTTACATGGCTGCGCTCCTGTTAGTTATTAATTAAAAGATGTATATATATATTTTTTGCTCATATCTCTGTGCATTTTGTTACTCTCCATCTGGCAAATATTGTAAAAAGTCACAAAATATGCCTATATGACACAAAATTGGAGTAATTACTTGAGTCCCAAAGGAGAGATGTAGTAAATAACACACATCCTGCAGTTTCCGTTTGACCAGTGGACAGGAGAGAACAGTTAAGTTATTAGCTCCTCCATGTCCCTAAGGTGAAGAGTTTTGTGTTCTAACGATTATTACCTAGCTATTTCATGGGATTTTTTTTTTTTTTTTTAAATTTAAATATCAAGTTTGTGGAGAAAACGCTTGAGAAAACTGACAGACAAATTACAGTGAGCAATGGCAACCTGTAGAATATACTTTAGAGAGTCCTGGAATGTGAAGCCATCTCATGTGGTGTCTCAATGTCACGTTAAATGTTACAGTATTTTTGTTTTAATTGAGGAGCTAAGTCGGCTTGCTTCTGCATTTCTTATGGCACTGAGCTGATAGTGACTATATTCACTCCTGAGCATACCATTTATAGAGTTTACAAATGAGCCATGTTCTGGTACAGACATAACCCTTTTCAGTTGGAAAATGAAGCTGAATTTTATGTCTTCAATTAATGTTTGTTCTTTACAGGTGGTGCTTCTTTACAATACTTCCCTTCTCAGAGGAGACCTTAGTTCAGTGCAGGGTTCCTGCCAGCTGCCACTGACCAGCACCACCACAGGATGCTATTTAAGCATTGAAATAACAGTGACTGTTACACTGTAACTAACTGCTGGTTTGTTTTCTCCTCAAATTTCAGAATTTTCAGTCATACAAACAAATGGAAATGCCTTGTTTAAAAATAGAGTTGTAAGATGTTTTCTCTTTAAGATGGACTGAGGGCCCAGAGGACTGCTTGTGTGCAAATGGCCTCTCAAGCCAAAACATGTGTGACTGGGGATTTGCAAAATCTAGAGTCCTACTGTGTTGTCTAATTCACCACAATTAGTATCAGGTTTTCTGAGATAATTTCAAGTCAATTCTGCATGAGGATTAGTTTATACACTTACACAAAAAATGTATTACAAGTTTTACTTTATTTTTTTCTCTTGTTTTTCTGTATAAAAACTGTAAGTTCTGAAATGTTTTTCCGTAGCCAAGCTTTTGTGTTTGCCTTGTATGCTCAGGCAACTGACTTCAAAGTTTCCCTGTGATGTCTGTTGTAACACGTGCAAGACATAAGACAAAGAAAATTTTATAAGTTTATTCTTACAAAACACAAATATTTTCAAGGCCCAAATTTAAAGACGTATACAGATTCAGCACTGCCAAATGCCAGCTTTATTTTATCTCCAGGAAAAGTATACAAATCTTTATAGGGAACTCACAGTTATGTGCCAAGAATAGAAAAAGAAAGGAGGAAGAAGGGAAGGGAATAATATTGAAAAAGAACATATAAAATAATATGTTATAAAATATATTGCAAAATATTATTGTATATAGAGAAAAATAATATGTTAGGTGCTGGAAGTCAGGAGAAGATAAGAAGATAAAAGAGAGGTGAGCAGGCAGGAAAAAGTAATAAAAAGAAAAGGCAGAAATTAATTTTGATTCTATTATTTGTGACTTTCAGGTGAGGAATAAAATATTGCAATTATGAATATGAACTTAATGATTAATCTCAGTCAAAATATTGGTCACAGGAATGCTTCAGCGAGGAAGCCAAGGCATGGATGAGATTAATTACTGTAAAAGGCATAACCATCTATCCCTGCATGAAACCCCAGTATTTGTGGTCTCTGGGGAAAGTGGGAATGGAAGGGGTGCTATGATAGCCCATCCTGAACCACCTGTGTGCTTCTTTTGATGTATTCAGCACTGCTGACCTTTTCTGGGCCACCTTCACTTTAATGTTTTATCTCTGACTCTGCAGAATCTGAGGAGGAACCATTCTTGTGGCATGGTAGGGATCTGTTCAAGCTGCTCCACTAGTGGTTCCCAACAATGACTGCATTAAATGGTGGCAATACACTTGCTTTGTCCCTTTTCAACATAGTTTTACTTCACTTTACCATAGGGGAAAGACTCCAGCAGAGAGGAAATGATGGCATCCTTATTTAGACCCTGATCGAGAAGACTACTAATGCGCACAAGTTTAAACATGTACTTAAGTACTTTTCTGGGTGAAGGCATCAGTTTACATCTCTTGAAACAAGAAATTTATTAAACTTGAGAAGAGAGAGTATTTTATACAGAAACACATGGAAGTAATTTCTGGCTTATATTAATAGATCTGGTTTTAGTGTATGAAAATATGTGATGCTATAGTAGTTGGAAAGTCAGATAGTAAAGGTAATTCTTTCAGCCAGGCCTCTATGGAATATCAGATATCCTAACACTTTTTATTTAGATGTTGGAGTCTTTTCCTGTATAGATGTGATTTTTTTTTTATTTATGGCAAAAAATTTCTGTAAAATTAATAGAAATTTTTTTCCCCACATTTGTATAGAAGTCTAGAGATAAAACCAAAACTACCTAACGATCTTTTTCTACTCAGACCGATAGGTCTCTAGAGTACATATAGGACCAAAGCATTGTCAGTCTGTAGTAAATTATAGAAAACTTTTTTAAAGCGACTTTATGGGAAGCCATGTGCCCCTTCCTTGCAGAACATGGCCATGAGTTGGACGGGACACTACAACAGTGGATCATTCCTCTGAGACAGGTCTGCATCCTCTGGAGCTGAGGAAGGTACATGAAAACTCACTCAAACAGTGTTCCTTCCCTAATGAGAGTGTAATTTTTTTTTCAAAAGTATGTATTTGAAATGCTGACATTTTCAAACTGAAATGCACTTGTATTCATCTGGTCAACAAAACAAGTGCTTGTTGATATCTTTGCTGAGCTGGCAGGCTGGCAGTCTTATATAGTATCAGGAAAAAGAAAACACCACTTGTAATAACAGATTCAGTATGATCACCCTTCCTTTAAAGTGAAAACGAGGAATCATACTTCAGCTTGAAAGAACCATCCATGTAATTATCATTCCAGCTGTAAATAAATATATCCCAACAGCGGTTAGGAGAGGGTGTCTCATTGTACAGACTTTATGTCCTCAAATAGACAGTGATCATGCTGAACATTCTTCATGTTGGCTGTCACATCCCCAGAGAGCTATCTAAGTGGCAATCAGAAGTTACCCTTAAATCTCAATAATACTCTGTGCATTTGTTCCATACTTACTCTCTTAACATCTTCCAGAACTTCTGCTCTCTTTACAGGTCAGATAGACAAAACAAACGCTAAAGATGTAAAATCAAAGTGATAGTAAATAGGGATTTATTTACTTATTTTGAAAAGCTGTCATGGGATTTCTTGATAGGAAGGTGGCTCACATTTCTTAGGGAAATGGTGTTCAGGTTACTACCTGTCATTTAATTGGGATGAGGTGGTGTCAGGGAAGGTTTTTATTAGTGTAATGCTACCAATGGAGATTACGTTGTGATGCCAAAGGGAGTGAACACAAGATTTTATGCAATCTAGTACTGCTTTCATTTACAATGGAAATGAAATCAAAATAACTGTACCTCAAAATTGTAGGGTTTTTTTGTCGGACATTGATTGTTTGTTTTTTGTTTGTGGTTTTTTTGGTGAAAGTGTTTAAAAACCCTCATTCAGATCATCATGTAATGACTGAGTCAAATCTTTGAAACATACCATTCCCAAAATACTTGATTCAAAATTCTCAGATGCTGGACTTACAAATCCTCATCTGAATTTGGACGTTGTAGCTCAGCTCCAGATCTAGAGGTAACTGAGTGCTATCATAGTTCTCTAACTTAGTCACATTTCAAATTAAAGTTATGTGCTCCCTTTCCACTGAAATTTCTGCTACTTGAAATATCACCAATTATTTTGCAAATACAGTAAATTTAAAGCAAATCTTCACTAATTTGAAATTATGAATATTTAATACACTTAATGTCAATCTTGCATTCGTTCAAAGAGTCAAAGGATCTTGTGATCTTCACATCCAATGGAGTTCAAGAAACATAGATTGCACTTAATAATGATTGGTTATGATTTCCCAGGATTGGCTCAAAATCAATCCACAATTTCTTAAGTATTATACAAGAAATAATTTTGTGATTAATTTGAAACTATTATTTGAAACTGTAATTATGAGAATTCACAGCAGGAATAAAACTGTCAATCATTTGCCCCAATTTTTTCTGCCCAGTAGCATTTGTACAATGGTGATTTTTCCAGATGACAAAACTTAGCCTACAATAAAGGTGTTAGAAAGCTGCCATCAGGGAAGGATCAGGAGAGAATGCTCTTCCTCTTCTCAGCACTTCAGAGCGGGTCTGGAGACTGAAGGCCAGAGAGGGACTTCTTTTGTTTCATTTCTTTGGGTATTGTACTTTTGGCAAGAAATATGTATTTGTCCTCAGTTGCTATGCTCCAACAGTAAACACAAAGTATAGTTGTGGGACTGATGCCACTTGACTCATCCTCTGTTTTGTGGCAGATCTGACTTTCCTTCTGGATCCAGGATCCACTTGTATTCATTTTATATTGAAGAACTGATGGTGGCGCTGTGGAGAAACTGATTGAACTGACCAATAATATTTACTCACTCTACCTTAAGCTAAGTCTTTTTGAAGGCTAGTGTTGTCCTCTGAAAAGAGCTGCCTGGGAAATGTTCTGTGTAATGGAAGCTACTGAGTTTTTCTACATCTTTCTACTCTTTATGGGGCAAGTATTTCCAGTTTTACTTTTATTTGGACTTTTATGTATTTTGAGAGAAGGAAGTTCAGTAAAGGAATGCCAGTGCTCCCAGTAGTGACATACCTTACTTGCAAGAGTCAATAACTCAACAGACAATACTAGGAAGTGGGAAGTACACATGGAGTCCTTGTTTGCCTGATTGGATGCAAGGACAGAACACTTTAGTGTCTGATGAATGTTTCAGCCACAGGATAACTGGAGTGTCTAGTGTGAGGACTCTGTCTGATTTACATCCTGCATCTCTTAGAAACATTTCCTGGCAAGGTTGAATTTCCACAGAAAATTTCCATTTGCTTAGGAATAGGCACACATGTGGCTTGCAAATGATTCTCAGTGGTCATGATAAAATAGTTACTAAAAAGAAAGTTGTTGTATGGACACAAATCACATTCACCACCTTGAAACTATGCTGTTTTTCTTAATGTGGATAAAGAGTTGTAGTGAATTCTAGACGAGATATAACTGGTCTGAGACTTCCTTCTTAGGAAGCTACCATAGCCAGGGTGTGTTCCATGGCCTATATCGCTGTTCTGAACCAGCTACAGTATTCATCACTGTAATTCAACTCTACTGGAAAATAGGAATAGTAATTCTTTCTGGGACACACATTTTTGTTTCAAGATCATCAAACTGAGATTTGTAAGTGTCCATGAGATAATGCACAAGGATAGTTGTGTAGTATTTTGATACATGCACACAGAGTGGTGCAATAAGTCCAAATCCACATCATGAGCGCAGTTACCACAAATTTTGAGAAGCTATGTTGGTACTTTGGGTTTAGCCAAATGGGTGGTGATTATCTAAATACAATAAAAACACAATTCTGTGTTTCCCTCTGATTGACGTTGCAGTTCAGGTAGGAAAAATTCGAAAAATAATGTATTGCTGAGAGTAGGGGCTCTAAAGAAATGCACTGTGTGCCTCTTAAAAACATGCTGAAATAATGACACTAATTTGCCAGAGAAGGACTGTAACCTTAGCTGACTACTTGGACAGTGCCAAGAGTGTCTTAAGCCAAATGTTCCATATTTTGAGACATCTTCTGTCTCAAGGTTGCTTCAATGAACATGCACCCTAATATGTTACTTAAAGAACAGATGGGTTCTCAAGCAGAGGGGCTTTGACTTCAGTGTTCTTGCTTGAACACTTGTCTCACCTCTAGAAATACTTCTCCAGATTAAATCTCCTGGAAATGTGTCAGATCTATTATTTGGTGATAGAAACAGGTTGATAGACTCTGCATATGAAACTGGATAAATCTTTCTTCATGAGAAAACAGATTCATTTGCTGAATTTATGATTTAAAATGTGAGTGCTCTTAGAGATCACACACCAGGTTCTGGAAGAAACATATGTGGTACTCTTAATAATATTCAAAAAATAATCCAAAAGTTCAGGAGTTGGACTGAATGATTTTTATGGGTCCCTTCCAACTCAGAACATTCTACGATTCTGTGATTTTAAAGTGCTGAGTCTATGAAAAGAGACATACTCTGTTTATTTTCTTTTTAAATTTTGGTAGCTGTTTTGACTTTTCTAAGTTTTTTGGTTTTTGTTTTTAATATCTTTATAAGTAAATATTTTTTTAAATGGCATTTGAAAAGGAATGTTTTTTAATTTTGTACATTTACAATGGAACACATGTGGGCTGGAGTTTTGATGCTTTCCTAAACAAGGGATGCAGGAGACACAAGAAACAGCAAATTATTCCCAGACTATCTGTTCTGTACTGTGATGAAGGCTAGCAGCCCCAATCATAAATCAGATACTCAGCAAATAAAGAGGAAAAGTTAACACATGCCAGTGTAAGGAAAAAGTCAGAGGAATGAACAACTTTGGTAAATAAACACATATTAGAAAATGTATTTTCCTCTGGGCAGGTTCTCAAGGAATGGGAGGTTCAGTGCTTTCCTCAAATGCATCTTTAAACTACCGGATGTCAGACACCAAACATCAGATAAAGCAAACTGTTTGCTGGAATATGGTTTTCTTCTAAAACTCCCCCTTATCACCAGTCTCCTGAGAAGGGTGTAAAGTAAAAGAAGAGTGTTAAAATCTCTTCTGTATGAAGTCCATATCCATGCATTCTCTTTTCATAGGAGGAAAAGCAATGGAAACATGAAAGCAAACAAAGTTTAAGAGCAAACACATGAATAAAGGAAGAGCAAATTAATATAACCTTTAAATACAGAAGTAAAAAGTAAGTTCATTATTTCAACTTCATCAAACAAAAAGAGCAGTAGGAAGTGACCAGACTGCAGAGCAGCTCTTCTTACTTTTACCTATTCTTTCCCTTTAATAGTTTTTGTTTCTTTCAGTGGAAAGTGTTGGATTCTTTTTTCCACCTTGTTTATTTTCCCCTTTTCTTTTGGCAAAAACATGTTTCCTTCCAGAAATCCATTCTGCCTTCATCCTGGCAGAAACTTCCCACTGTCCTTAATATCCTCTCACACTTAGAAAAAGAAGATGAAAAGAGTGTTTTTTCTAGTTTGAGGAAAGACCTGTTCTCTAACTCTGGGATGCCCATATGCTTCTTGTAGATTATCCAAATGTCTACTGAAGACCACTCCATCCAAGTCCACAAAGATCTGATAGAATTATCTGGATAAATGCCTAGTCTTTAAAGAAAATAGTTATTTTGGATGATTCACAGTGACTGCCTTTTTAGCTACTGCTTCAGTAATAAACACACTATTTCAATGACTCTTAGAAACAAATCCTGCAGTCCTCACTCAACAAAACTCCTGTTGAGTTCAATAAGCTTTCCTATGAGCAAGTTTAGAAAAATGGCTTCAGTATTTGGCCAAAAATAAGTTACCTGAAACATGTGTCTTTTTCAAAACATTAATAAAATGTGTTGATTTTATTTATTTTTAAAATAATATCTTTTAATATCTTTGCCAAACCTTCCCAAACCAAGAAAAAACCTCACCACTGTTGGAACTAAATGTCCTTCAGGCATTTGATTTTTCCCAAGAATGCCAGGGCCAAAATTCCTTTCTCAAGTGTTTGTGAACTGGAAAAAATGTGTATTCTGGTTTCTGGCACATGCATAAGTTGGCTAATATTCCTCTGCATACTTTAATGGTCATAATAGTTTTCCATTACTTGTTCACTCCTGTTAATAGTGCAGCATCAAGGGATCACAGTAAAAGAAAAGTTGATAAAATTCTGACTCACATGTAGCAAATGGAAAGTTGGATGGGCCTAGCACAATGAAGGGCTCCTCTTGATGGGTAAAGACATGTTACTGTAATAAACTCAGTCAGTAGTGGTGTGTGGCATTTTTACTACAATGAATATGTACCCAAATGGAAGATAAAATTTGACACTTGCATTCTGCTTCAGATCTGGATGCACCTGTTCCTTGTCAATGGCAGAAGGATATGTGACAGCTGCTTATCTGCTCTTTCAGAACTGCAGTTAGTTCTGGGCTACATCTGGAGAAACTATAGTGCTACAGAGAAGCAGAGAAAGAGGTGGGCTAAATTAAGGGATGAGAATATTTTTCTGAGTCTGATACTAAAGTTATTGGCTAGTATTAAACAAAAGTGATTTTTGGGGACTCCTTAGCATTGAAACAGGACACAGATATTCACAGTCTGTTATACCCCATATAGTTTGATACTGTGAAGGAGTAAGATGTGGGTAGAACAGCACTTGAACTTGAAAGATCCTGACTTCCCAGATCATGGCTTTTCCACCAATACAGATACCTAATAAAGAGTTGTTTGTTCACAACTGACATTTTTATCCCTGTTGTATGGAAAACAAAATATGCTAAAAATAGGGTGCAATCATAGCTTTTTTGGCTAGCTTGCACAGTAACTTCAGAAGTTTGGATTTCTCCTAGCTAAACATAACACCTCAGCAACCTAGCCCAGAAAGGGGCTTTTAACACACACTGGTTATTGGATCACAGAACTCTCTGTCTTTGATGAATGCAGCAAGACTTTTTAAAAAACACTTTTTTTTTTTTCAGTTCTGCTCTACATACTACTGCTTCTGCTAAATTTTCTGCTCTTGTTTTCCTGAACATGTAGCCTCTCTCTCAGCTCAGAGAAAGTTAATCCATTACCATTCAACCTTTCTCTTCCCCTCCTGCTTTTATAAATGATTGCTCTTTTCTTGACTTTTTTCTTGTAACTGAGATCAAATTTTGCACTGAAATAGCCACATTGCACTGACTTCTTAAGTTCTGCTTTCCATAAAGGAAAGACAAATGCAAATGCTACCTTTAAGGTTTTTTTGTCCAGGCTATTTCTCATATAGTTAGGAATGAGGAGCTGTGGTGAGAGGAAACAGTTATTTAGATGATGATTTCTTGATGGTGCTGGAAATCCCAAGGTAAATTCCTTCACTTTAAAGTTAGCACAGGCAGTAATGTTCTCTGGCAGGAACAAGTAGTCTTCTATCCTCAGTGATTTTTCCACTCTATAGTCAAGTTCCGATGTTAAGGTCAATGAATTGAGAACCCCAGGGCATTTCAAGGTACTTCAAAACTTTCTAATCAAGTCAGTGTAACTGGAATAGGATCAACAGATGCATTTTTCAGTCTTCTTCACTTTCTTTTAGATGTCTTCTATAATACATCTGAGTTACTTTCATCTATTTAAACTTTTATAAATAAACACAGTGTGATAATTTAGCAAATTTCAACTAAATATAAGTGAAAGATTAATCCTTTTTTCTATTTTATATCACAGCATCACAGAAGTGTTAGGGCTGGAAGGTACCTCTGGACATCAACTAGTGCAACCACCCCTGCCAAGGCAGGGTCACCTAGAGCAGGTTACACAGGAATGCATTCAGGTGGGTTTTGAAAGTCTCCAGAGAGGAAGATTCCATGACCTCCCCCTAGGTAGTTGTTCCAGTGCTCTGCCACCCTCGATAGAAAGAAGTTCTTCCTCATATTGAGGTCAGTCTGGCACCGTCCTCCTGGGACCTGCCTTTGAGATATTTATGTGCATTAATGAGATCTTCTCTGAGTCTTCTGTTCTCTAGACTAAAAAGGCCCAGCTCCTGCAGTCTTTCATCATAAGAGATGCTCCAGACCCCTAATCATCTTTGTGGTCCTCCACTGAACACCCTCCAGTACCATTTTGTCTTTCTTGTACTGAGGAGCCCAGAACTGGACACAGTATTCCAGTTGTGGCCTCAGCAGGGCTGAGTAGAGGGGCAGGATCGCCTCCCTCAACCTGCTGGTCACAGTCTTCCCGATGCATCCCACAATACCACTGGCCCTCCTGGCCACAAACGCAAGCTGCTGGCTCACAGTCAACCTGTCATACACCAAGACTGTCAGCTTCTTCTTAGCAGAACTACTCTCTAGTAGGTCAGCTGCAACCTGTACTGGTACTTGTGGTTATTCCTCCCCAGGTGCAGGACCCTACACTTGCCCTTGTTAAACCTCATTAGGCTTCACCCAAATTTCCAGCCTGTGGCAGCACATCCTTTGGGTGAATCAGCTGCTCCCCCCAGTTTCATATCACCAGCAAACTTGCTGAGGGTACATTCTATCCCTTTTTCCAGGTCCTTGATAAACAAGTTGAATAAGACAATATTGATCCCTGCAGAAGGCCACTGACTACAAGCCTCCAAATGTGCATATGTAAAATACATAGAGGAAATTATGTTTGATAAAATTGACTAGTGGTATCACGAAATTGTCATTAAATACATTGCTCTATTTTGGGCAAGAAGCAGTTTTTCAATTACTTTGTTCTAAGTGTTTCTTCAGGAAAAGTTTTGGGTTCAGTTTTTCCATTCGATAAATAATTTGAGGACATAGTGTAAGCAACACCTGTTTTAGAGGGCTAAATTTGTTCTCCATTCTGAATACTTAGTTACACTGCCACAGTTGCAATGAGTTTTCAATATCAGACATGTTTGAGTATGTTTTAATTCTTTAGATCAGTGTGTGCCCCTCAAACTCTATGCTGAAATCCTGCATTGGGAACCAACATCAATGCATTGTAGTACATTTGAAATGGTGTTGTACTAGTATCCAAATAGTGGATGTGCATATGTATTCTTTTTGAATCAAACTAATTGTGATTTGAAAATTTGTAAAGAGGTTGATTTTTACTGCTTCATGCTACTCCATCAATATTTGGGTCGCAAGGATGCTTTTGGGGCTTTGTGCAATGCAGTTATTATTCTAGAAATCCAAATCACTGAGCTACACGGTGAGATGTTGTTAATCACTTTATTTATTTTTTTCTAATAAAGCAGCTTTTGGAAAACGCATGAAAAAATATATCTCAAATCTATGTGCTGTATATCTGTATAATGTGCAATATATTTATCTGCATTAGAAATTCTGAAGCCAATTGTACTAATCTGTGGTTCAGGGACCTGCTACTAAATTCAATTTCCACAGTGCCTTAACATTGTTTCAGGGATTTTCTTGCAAGACTATCCCTGAATTTTGCTCTATACTAGATGATTTTATTAAGAGAAATAGCGGGTTTATTGAAAATGACAGCAGGGACTGCCAGACTAGTGGAAGAGAATTTACTAGGCAGGTCTTTCTACAAAATGTGACCTATGAATAGGCAGGTAATTTCAGCATCTGGCAGTTGCTTTACCATCCCAACTCATGCTTTGATTACAGATGGAATTCCATCCCTCAGGACTCTCATTTGGATCTCACTGGCATGCATCCTTGCTTTACATTGCTATTGTATCTTGGGGTGGGGAGTGGTGTTGATATTTTGTGCTGAAGAGATAGTAGTGGATGAGTTTCACTTTGATTAAAAAAATCCAAACTAAAGAAAGCTTCCATTTAGTTTTTGTGACTTGGCTGGATGGATTGCATAAAGTAGACACTTAATTAATCATGTTGGTTTAGAAACTGTTATATTGAACAGCATCTTTAATAGAAAACCAGCTGTTGCAAGTAGCTGCAGCACTAGTAAGTTATATCACCATAGACCAGCTCATCTAGCACAATTCTCTTGGAGGTCACATAGCAAGAATCTCTTCTCACCCCACACCAAGTATTTCTGATTGAAACTGGTGTTGTTGATTTGTTTGTGACTGTATTTTTTCTTTCATGTATTGCAGAAGGATTCTTCTCTGCTATATGATAAGGCAAGCCATGTTTTTTTTATTATGATCAGGACCATGATTCTTGATAGAGCTACCATTTTCCAAACAAACTATTAATTAACTTAGGAGCTAAGAAGGCCACTACCATATTTCCTTCAATAAACAGCTGTACTGGGTTTCTGTATCTGGGTTTTGTTAGCAGGAGTGGGAGGCTACAGGGGTGGCTTCTCTTAGAAGCTGCTAGAAGCTTTGCCTGTCCTGTGGAGCCAATGCCAGCCAGCTCCAGGACAGAATTTGTGCCGCTGGCCAAGACCAAACCAATTAGTAGTAATAATAATGCCTCTGTGTTAAGATATTTAAGAACAGAAGATTGTGGCACGGAAGGAATTCCAGCCAGGGAAGAGCGAATTGAGAACATGGGAACAACAAGGTAGACACCAAGGTCAGTGCAGAAGGAGGGGTAGGAGGTGCTGCAGGTGCCAGAGCTGCAGCCCATGGTGCAGACCACAGTGGAGCAGCTGTGCCCCTGCAGCCCAAGGAGGAGCATTGGGGTGCAGAGACCCCCCTGCAGCCCATGGAGGAGCCCATGCTGGAGCAGGTGGATGCATGAAGGAGGCTCTGACCCTGTGGGAGGCCCAGGATGGAGCAGGGTCCTGCTGGAGACCTGCGGCCCATGGAGAGGGAAGCCCATGCTGGAGCAGGTTTTTTCCAGGTAGGACTTGTGACCCCTGTGGTACATGTCAGTACCATGTACCCATGTCGGTACAGCTCATCCGAAAAGGACTGCACCCCATGGAGGAGTGACCACTGGGACAGCAGACTGGGAAGAACTGCTGCCTGAGGGGTGGACTCATGCTGGAGAGGTCCATCAGGGACTGTCTCCCATGGGAGGGACCCCACAGGAGCAGGGGAAGGATTCCTCTCTCTGAGCAGCAGCAGAAACAACAACTGACCGCAACCCCTGTTCCCTGTCCCCCTGCACTGCTGGGGGGAGGAGGGAGAACATGGAAGGCAGGAGGGGTGGGGGGAAGGTGTTTTTAAGATTGTTTTATTTCTCACTCTTTGGCTCTTATCCTATTAGTAATAAATTTAAGTACTATCCCCACTTTGAGTCTGTTTTGCCTGGGAAGGGAATCAGTAACTGACCTCTCCCAGCTGTTATCTCAACTCATGAATCCTTAACTGGTTTTCTTTCTCTCTCCTCTCTCCAGCTGCAGAGGAAGAGTGAGAGAGTGGCTTTAGTGGGTACCTGGCATCTGGCCAAGGTTAGCCCACTACAGCAGCAAGGACCCACAGGCACATTTAGGACATAGCCTGCTAGGTAGGCTGAGAGCCGGTTCCCCCTATCAGGCAGGTTCTCCAGCCCCTTCTCAGCTCTCCATAGATAAAATGTTGGCAGGAGATTGGCCTTTAATTTGAGTAGGTCAAGAATTTCATATCATAAACCCGAAACTCATTTTATGGTCTCTTCCAGGCAGCGTCGTGGCAAGAAGGAAGTATTGTTTTGCTTCCACTGGGATTAATCTGAGCTTTTCCTTGTACTTGACATGAAATGTGAAGCAGTATGTCTGAGAGCACATGTGCCAGACACCAAACATTCATCTTCATAATGCTACTGAGAACCTATTTGCCTTCTGTGTTGTAGGTAGAAATATATGAAACATTTTAATCAAGATTGGCCAATTGGATTGAGTGTCTTGAGATAAAATGTTGGTTTGCAAGTATTTGGAAGTTCTTTCTTTAACTTTCATATTTAATTTTGCTGTGCTATCTCCTGTTTCTGTCCAGAAGCAAGGGACTGATATATTACGTGAAACATGGCTCCTGTGTAGCCCTTAGCCTCAGTAGAACAAACTTCCAAAAACATGTCTAGAACTGAGAGATTTAGAGATTGCATTTGCAGATTACATCAGCATCTCAATTTTTGGATACTGATTATCTCAAGCAAATCTGCATCTCTGAAGACTTGTCTACCACCTTTTTGTTTGAGCTACGATGCTTACCAGGGGCTTTGAAGGGATTGGAATTTTAATCTGGACTGAAAATACTCACTGTGTCTTTGGAGCTGTATCTCAGTGTAGCAACACATAAGAAAATAATAATCTAAAAGGACTTTCATATAAATTGAAATAGAATTAGCTATTGTGGCTCAGCATCTGTCAGATGTCCTATGCCTGAGGTCATTGGCTTAGACCTTGACAACAATGATAAGATTAACTTGTCGTTCCTGGTGTTGAGTTGCAAATGTCTGGATTTGGCTTCTACTGGGAGTAGCTCCAAGGATAGGAAGAAAAACAGCTTATAAATTCTTCAGAGTTCTTTGGAGCCAAGAGCCATATTTCGGCTGGCTTTGCAAACTATTATTTAAAGGGTACTTGGAGACACAAGAATAATTGAAGAGTAAAATAAGGAGAGAAAAATACTGGAAAGTTATTTCTCTTATAGAATAACTGATAAAAACTGTATTCATAATTTTCTCCGGTAATGTTTCTCATCACTAGTAACCATGCTGTAACTAGTAACCAATGCTGCAAGGATAAGCATTCTTCAGGCAGATCACTTATTGACTCAGCTATGTTTACCACTCTGTTTATCACTCATTTCCTTGGAACATATTTGTGAAAATTGGGCAGTTGTACTTTACTAAGATTTACTGGGTTTTGGCCAATAAATTCCATTAACTCGTTATCTTTTAAAATTTCCAAACTGAAGCACTTATTGTTCCTTAGTGAATGGAAACATATAAAGGCACTGAGATTTTGCAGAACCACCATGGAGAAGTTGCAAAGACCTTGTTGGTCTCATAGCTGATAAAGATCTAATGAAAGTGATGGGGTTCTGAGAAGATACTCCACAAACTAAGGAGAAGTTTAGGTTTTAATTTTATTGGTTTTATCATCCATCCAGTAGAATCCAATAGAAGCCCAAGTCAGAGATTCTCCTGTCTTTTGAGATCATGAAACCAAACATGACAGAAATCTTACTGGTTTGACTTTGATAGACTCCTTCATAACTGACTAGTGCTGCTGGTCTAGTGGATTATCTTTGTAACATCTGTAGTTGGGTATTAATGGACTTTAGGGCAAATAAAATCTCTGGATCCTACAAAATTGACCCTCTAAAATCTTTAACAGCAAGCAATTAAACTAAATTAATAAAGGTATCAACAGCACAAATCAACAAAGCTTGTAAATGTGAATGTTAATTGCAGGCTTTATATACTTAATCTGCATATTCATGTCAGAGTAAAATATATTTGCAAGTAAGTATATCTGCAATGAGATAAGCTTTACAGCCTCCTGCATAACAGATGCCATTATACTTCACCTGCTTATCAAATAACTTATGTTACACATGGAGGAGATTGGTTTTGGTGCAGTAATTTTGTTTTCACTGTAAGCAGCTGGTCTCCAGCCTGTGGTATTCACTCTGCTGATTGAAGGTACTTAGGATCAGCTCTCTGCAAGAATCACACTGTCGTTGTGCTCATTCAGAGAAATCTGGTAATAATTGTTTTTCTGTCTTTGAAGTTAATTTCTAACTTTTTTATCTAGTGGCTAACTTCCAGATATTTAACGTGCCTTAAGAAATTAGTGCAGTTTCCTCCAGTAGCTGCATATTATCGCAGGTGAAATTTAAGTGAGGAATACTGCAGTTGGAAGACTTTGACACCTGTACAGTGAACCTCAGAAAGACTAGTAGCAGGGAGCTGTCTTTGAAAAATGTGATTATAGATTCTCTGAAGGTTTAGCTTGTCAAGAAAAAGGAGCTGATGAAAACCAGGAGCCTTGAATTTTAATTCTTCTTGTGGTCTTTTCAGGTCAAGGGCCAAATTTAACTACAGGCAGAAGTAAGACTCAACATAATCAGTTAAAATTATACTAGTCTCAAATAGAGAGATTACTCAATCTCTCGAATCTCACAATAGTTAGAGAAAAACAGAGTAATGTAGAAGAGATTTTTTTTCCCCTGGCATTTTCATATGCCTAGAGAAGATCTAATGAGAGTCTTGACTAAAGAATCAAGAGTGGCTGAGCTGTGAAAACACTGCTTTGAAATTATGATTGAATATCAACTTTTCACTCTGCACATACCGATCTGCAGAGCTGGAGCTGTGGAAAGCCAGAGCCAGGAAATGCACTAGTAATGAAGCTGGATACTGGCTGTAGCTGAGCAGTTCACAGCACAGCTGATGGCCACAGGATTTAAAAATTAGCTATAGTCTTTTGCATAAATGAGACTAGCTAGGGATAAACAGTAATGATAATATCTTGCTGCGCTTGCATTATAGTTACAGCAGAGTTGCGTTGATGTAATTGTGACAAAAAATTAGTCTTGTAAATTTGGTATTTTTGGGTGGTAATTCTGATCCAGACTTTGGAAAATCTGTATCATGTTCTGCTGAAAAGAACTCATGTTTTCGTGCATTCAAAAAGTATTCATGCTTGGATACTAATTAAGAGTGTCTGAACCATGCTGTTGTCCCTTTCTTTGAAACTTGATATTTTTCCTGAAAGCAGCAATAATTTAATCCTTGAACTGTTGCAGACCAAAAGATGTATCAACAGACTTTCCTGCAAAAAGAACTTTAAAGTATTCGAGTTATTTTGATTTTTTTTTAACTGAAAGGTGAGAGTAATGTAAATGCATAAGTAGATGATTCTGTACATTCTTTGGTTTTGTTAATCACTTCCTTTTTTGTGCTTCAGAACTTTAAAAGAGACAGAGTTAAGACTTTTGGTCTTACTCAAAATGGCTAGTTAATGCCTTTATCTTCCTAAGTGTTTCCTTTTGTGAGCAGTAGTTAGGGACTTGGACTGGTCTGATGACAGATGCTATTTGGGTTGTCTTCTACCTGTTTCAGAATATTCTGAGAAGACAAATTGCATTCTGACTCCCAGGCCTGTAGCTTCATCACCCAGTCACCAGATGAGTTTTGGATGGGAAAGTTTGGCTCTTGACACCTAATTTCTTTCTGGCAATGTTTCCAACAAAAAGAAAATGTTGAAAGCTTGAATGAAAACAAAATACATCCCTGCAGACAACTCTGTTACCTGTGTTTCGGGTTCCCTAAATAAGTATTTCTAAAAACTTGCAAAGTGTTTAAGATTTGTCAGAGTAGTAGACTAAAAGGGGTTTTGTTATCCATGTAGTTATTATTTTTTAGGGGTTTTTTATCAGGAGTGCCTAGGAATTAAGTATTGATTACTTCTCTCTGAGTACATATGTATACAAAATTTAAAAGAAGTGGTAAAAAATAATCAAATTTTCATGTATTGCAGAGCCAGCAGATATAGATCTTTGGCTCAAAAGGCTTCCCTCTCATCTTCCATTGAGAATTTTTGAGTTTTTCTGAAAAAAACTGTAGTTGGAGGCTCCTGTTCTAAACACGGGACACAGGAACAGTCAGGCACATTAGAGTTCATATCCACTCTGTGAACCAGCAGTACCTTCTTTAGCCTTTAAAAATGTTACATCACCATAGGTTGAATTAGAGGTATTGTGGGAGATGAGTGGGAGTCAGTACTGAAATAGTTATGATTTTATAGAAATGGAAAACTCTCTAGACAGAACTTTGAGTCTGCAGGAAACTGAAATGACTATGAGAACAGTATTCTCACAGGAATTAGGATAAAGATGTTTATAGGCTTTTTCATGTGTTATGACATTTTTACTCCATCACAAATTTATTTTTACTGAGAATATTTAGATGCACTTACAGATAAGTAATGGATTACATTCCTTTTGGACTGTGTGTTTGTGTGATTTAAGCATTATCTTGAGTTTATTCAAGAAAAAACAGAGAGCAGAGGATAATTTATTAGCAACATACTAAGAGAAGGAAATATGAATAATAACAAAAGTGGAGTATGTCTTAGACAGGACAATTTGTACACCATATCCAGCTAAAGAATACCAAATGCTTCTGCACAAGATATTAGAACACTAATTTCTCAGGTTCTTGTGCAGACCCTTGATCTGATGTTAAAAAGTAGCTATAGGCAATATTTCTGATTGGTCACTATCAAATTAATGGTTGATTGCAAGATAGTTTCTTTTCATATCTGTGCTCACAAGGTCACTAATGTATTTGAACAAATTTTGTTGTTCTGCAGCAATGAAAACAGAGGATGTATTTTGAAAGAATATAAATGGTTCAAGACTTGACTAAATCAGAGAATTTCTGGAGGAGAAGAAATAGAAAATCTGCTCTCCCTAGTATTTCAAATTAACCAGGTCTTGGTGGAGTATTTAGGTATCTTTGTTTACTCTTTACTGTTTCCCACAGTTGTGTGCTGCATAGATCCTATGTGCAGCTCCTGCAGGGTATCTATATTATCTCAGAAAATGGACTAAATGGAGGTGTTAATTTTCTTTTGGTGAAGGAGGAACAATTTGGTATTATAAAAGGAATCATGATCCATCTTGAGTTTGAGCAGACATCTCTGAAAGTGTAGAATGAGTGGCAAGGTAACTCTGTGCACTGAGAAGAAGGAGAAAATAAAAGAAAATGCATTTTATGATTGGAGAACTACATAGACATTGACAATATACAGAAACTGTGAATTTCTTAGGGGAGTGGAAATAGGGGTTGCTTGGATCATCTATTGTTGTGCTCGGTAAATGTTGTTGCATACAGTGTCCCAATTGTCTATCAGATGGATTGGTAAATGTTTATCTGTGTTTGGGTAGAGCCTGAATTCAGAGAATTCCTGAACATTGTTTCCAAAAGCCAAATATTGAACCCACTGAACTGCATTATCTGCAGTTGCTTTGCCATTTGTAATTAGTTATTCTACATTACCACATAGTGGAGAAATCACTATACAGTCTTATAATGTAGTGTAGTCAGTAATGGTGCCAATAGTAAAATGGAGCTCCTATTTTGAGTGGCTTTTTTGTTTAATATCCAATTTCACTGTGTGTGGTACACTTGTTTGCTTTAGCTTCAGTCTGTGCAACATGAAATGATTGTTACTGCTTATCATATCGGATCCATGCTCATAATTTTGAAGATTTCTTTCTCAAACTCTGCAAAGTACATGCAATTTCTGTAAGACATGTTTTCTGCTTTCAGAAATATGTTTTATATGCTGCTTGAATATCCGGTTGCACCTGTTTTTACCTAAACATACACCAAGAGGACCTATGCCACTGATGACATGTGGGATTTTTCTGTACAGCATGGAAAGAAGAGTGGCCTATTTCCTTCCTTAAGAGTGCTGTTTTCTGACCATGAATTTCACCAAATAAGCACACTATGGCCAAGTTGGCTTTGAAAATGCCTAACTTCTACTAAGACAACTTATAGGAATTCCTATGTTAATCTTGAAAAATGAGATTCTTCCATCTGTTCCATTTCAATTACATTATTGAATGCATTTTATTTATTGAATGCAGGTATTCACAAATACCCCCTCCTCTCTCTATCCTATAGATTCTCCTTATTTTTTATGCATGAACAAACCTTAGAGTATTCTGCTCCAAATGGACCTCTGTAACGAAGAGAAAAACCCCACTTTCCTTTTTTATCTTTTAGAAAATTAAAAGGCTTTAAGAAACATTTTTGCTCATTCATAATATTTTTATTCCTGTGTTACTGCTGGAAATCAGAGTGGTTATCACTTTTTAATCTAATTAGTCATGACTAGAAATTTAATAAAACATGGAATTTTCTCGAGTAAGATTTTCAGGATAAAGAAGCATGTTTCTCCCTTCTGAGATCTCCAGAGAAAGTGCAGCTGTCCTCTTGACTGAACCTGATCCATAAGTCTCCTCTTTAGTTTGCTTTGATATGAAACTATTCTGGTCCTTGCCTAAATGAGGATTGCAGAGTGTAAAATCTTGCCCTGCACTGAAAATGGAGTTAGATGGGTCTAATATTTAGACCTAATTTTTTACCTTCTCAAAATGTTGTTGTCATAAGAAAAAATAGTTACTTATTTTTGGGTGTTAAACTTGTCTGTGTTAGTCCAATCCAGAACAGCCTCAGCCATGTGTCTGTATTTTGGTCTGACTTGCTCAAGAAGCCTCGGCACACCACACAAAGCTCCTCAGTCTCTAGGCTGAGTAACAGCTATATGATACTCCCAGACATACCTTTCCTAGCCACATGACATATTGCCATTCCAAGTACTGAAAGTCTGTATATTTCTCTTTCCTGTTATTATAAATTCCATCTAAAAACTAAACTCCAGAAGTACAGTGAGGTATTTGCTAGAGACTTGAACCCAAGAGAGAGTGCTTGTCTGGGATCTCTTCTGTCAGTCTGGAGCTCTCCATTCACTCTAGTGGCCCTCAGGGGATGTGTGGAGACCTACACTCAAAATGGGGGTGCAAGAAAGAGAAATGTTTTTATGGGCATAAGAAGTAGTGACCTGAGGTAGCCCCTGTAACTCAACAAAAATGTGCAAAAGGTTTTGGTTGCATGAGCAGAGAGAAAGCTTGAGTAACCCAGAAAAGAAATGGGAAAAGGAAAGTGTCTGATCGGGGGCAGCAGGGACAACATGAGGAGACTGGGAGAGGAAAAGCCCAAAATGGGAGCTGGGTGCAACAGGCTCCAAGAATGAGAGATGCTGGGGAAAAAAGAAAATGGAGAATGTGTAAAATCCCAGATTCACACAGAATCACAGAATGGTTGATGTTGAAAGGGACCCGTGCATAAAATCCAGTCCAATCCCCCTGCTAAGGCAGTTTCACCCAGAGCACCTTGCACAGGATCATGTCCGGGCAGGTCTTGAATATTCCTAGAGAAGGAGTCTCCACAATATCTCCAAGCAGCTTATTCTAGTGCTCTGTCATCCTTGAAGAAAAGTTTTCCTCATAATTGGATGGAACATGTTTCCATTTGTGCCTGTTGCCCCTTGTCCTGTTGCTAGACTATTTAAACATGTATGTCTAAAGGCAATTTTTGTTATCATCTTATGGATTGGTATTTAAATTGGTATTTAAACAATATTTGGGGTAAGCTTTGGCCTGACTCCCCCAGGGTGAAATTCTCCATTTGGTTGACTTGAGAAAGGAAAATTAACTTCAAGGGTGCCATGGTCGCTGTCCATTCAAACTTGCTTTATTTGTACTCATCTGTATCTGAGGGAAAAGAAACTAGGAGCTGTTATATAGGAGAGTGGAGAAAAGGTGAGATCATAGGCCTGCAGGACACTTGATGAATTAGGGTCACAAGTCAGTTTGTGGAAGAACAAGACCAATTAATTAATTGCACCAACAGGTGCATAACATACAGCCACTGAGGCTTACAGTTAGACACTCAGCTATAGAAGAAATAAGGAGTTACAATATCCCCAAGCCCCAAGAAACATTCCTGCATCTACAATGCAAACTGTAACAACTTGAAATGTCAGAGTCCTGTACCAAAACTGTCCTTCTTTAGGACTGAAAAGTCTCCAAAAAAAGCTTGAATTAGAAGAACCTTGATTTAGAAGAAAGACAATTTGTCTGTGTGAGATCATCCTTTTGTAATGCAGCTGGAACAATTGTCCATCGTACTTAGGACTGGGCTGAGAGGGGGAAACTGACAGCAGAGAGAGTAAAGAACTTCTTCCAAAACACTTCAGCTATATCTGATGGTAAGAAGATGCCTCTCATGAGCTGCGAAGCCAAAAAATTTAGCTTAAATAAACATGGATGTAACAATACATTTAGGATCCTGCTTAATCCATCTGATTTTACAAAAGGAAATATTATTTTTTTTCTTTTCCTTTTCACTGACAGCAGCACTAGCAAGAAAGCTTTTCTGTACTAAGAGGAGTTAAACCTAGAGCCAGGGACAAGAGAAAATGCATGTACCTTAGGGAGACTCCTTTCTTTATTAATGGGACAAAATTTACATTTATTTCTCTGCAGCTGCTGGCCTAGATATTCAGATCAGAGGTTTTTCTACTTTCAGAAGAATGTTACCAGTTCTTAGTGACAACCTAAATTGAGTAGATTGCATGTGAATGCTGACTTTGATATATGGTATGTCAACTGCAAATTTGTTTACAGGAAGTTGTATTCCAAACAGTAACATTAAATGACACTGAGTTTGACTGACAGAAAAACTGCATAGACTGTTTATGACATTTGCCCTTCAACAGAGCAGAAGCAACCTCACTCAGAGTAGGATAGAACATCCTTGTACAAGTGCACATGTTCCTCTGGGAAACAGACACATTTCCTGTCTGTTGTTTACGTCCCCTTGTCTCTGAGAACAGGGATATTGCACACAATTTCTTCATGAGCTGGGTTCATTAGACACTATTGAAATTATATATTCATAAAGGCACATACAGAATGCATACAACTACGCTGACAGGTGTGCAAATTGGCAACATACCAAGTTTGTAGAGCTTGTTCTTTCAGGATCTTAAATGTGTGAGAAGTTTCAGAGGATGGATAATGTTTCTCTCCTCTCCAAAAGGGATGTAGGAAATTCATATCAGTTTCTGAATACAATAGGCTTCAAAGGTATTTCATTAGAACATGGGCATTTGATTTCATTCCCTCAAAGTCCAATTAAGAACCAACATTTTTTTGTTAACCTATAGCACTCGAAAAAATATTTTTCAAGTATAGTAACAGTCATGACTTTAGATTTTTATTAAGGGTGAGGTGTGCTGTGATGTCTGATTTATAGCTGACTCTGATTTCTGACAGACCAAGCAACACATGTTCGTTATTGCAGACACCAAACTATCTTGTGCCAACAGATTTATCTGAACATGCAGTCTCTTCTGTCATCCTTTTTCTGCTCTTCTTTTTCACAAACACATTTCTATAAATATTTTGGTAGAACAGGCAGATCTTCTTTGGCTCTTCTCAATGGATAAGATTATTTCAACCATTACTGTGCTTGATATGGTGGGCATTCATCTACTACCAAAGCACTATCAGGACACACAAACTCTTCACTGAATGACTATTGAGGAGACACTCTTACTGAGCTGTTCCTGCACACAACAGCCCACCAAATAATTACAGTCCTCTAATGGCATGTGATTGTGTATACAGACCACTCTCATTATCGAGAAATGTGGATGGCAAGTTACCTTTCTTCAACTGCTTATTCTATGCAATAAAAATTTGGTCTTTGATTAAGAAACATCCCAGAAAGAAACAGATGTGTTATAGAAAAGATCAATGGCACTTACTGCAGACAAAGTTCTCTTCCATGTCCCAAGTGAGGAAACTGAAAAATATTATTTTTATTGTAATTAATAATTTCTATCTGAATCTTTCTTCATGAAGTATATTCAAGATTTTCTGTATGAATACAGCTTTTCAAGGAGACTTTTTCTACGAAAGGTGGCCCTGAGCTTGGACCTGACTATCTCAAGCTCTAGGAGGAAAGGAAGAGGGTGGAGATAATGATCTAAAACTAGATGCATAGCCACACTTTTCAAATGACCTCTGTCTCTGGAAAGATAACTGAATCCCTCTAAACTTTGAAATGTTGCTGCTGTAAATCTAGACCTGCCCTCTGCTTTTGTGACTTGGATTTTTTCCTTCTACTTTTCAGTTCTGACTCTCTGTTACACCCTCTGTGAAATGTAAAAGATCCTTCAATTTATGTTACTTAGTTTCAGCGTTGTTACTGATGGCTCATTCTTTGCTAAAAGCATGCGTCATTGTGGAGGCAAACTTGAGCAAAGGTCTTGTTCAAAAAGATAAGTTCATACAGCTGGCAGAGCACATGATGTTACCAGTCACAATTGCCTCTAGCTCTAGGAAGCAGACTGCAGTTGCAAGACCTGAATTGCTATTACTTGGGATAGTTCCATGAACTTAAGTGGCGCTGCTTTGATTTATGGCAACAGGGACCTTGTCCTCATAGAATGCATGAGAATAACATAACTCTTGCATATACTATATTTTCCTGCTTATAACACTTTTGATTATCCAGTGTTCATTATTATTGAGAAGGGGGGTAATACAAAATCATCGCTTCAAAGGAGGCTGGGGTTATTTTGCCAAGAACAACACCATATACCAGCTTTTACTTCAAGCTGAAGTCTGTTAAGTATCTAGCAGATTTGTTTTTCATCAAAATAGAGTTAATATATGTGGCCCTTTAAAGGCTACATGCTTTCGGAAAAGGGCTCTTTTGGGATCAAATTGCATTCATTGCAGAACTTGATAGGAGATGGTGAAGCTTATTAAAAAGCTTTATGGCAGGTAGTCAATGCCACTACTACCACAAATCTACAAAATTTTTCCAAATTACAAATGCAGGCATATTTTGGTTTCTTCTGAGCAAAAACAAGTGACGCTGTAGGAAACCATAGGCTAAGAAAAGAAGGAAATGGGATGTGTTTCTCCACAAGTCCTGCTAACTTGCAATAATATATTTGAGTACCACTGTAAAAATCATTGAAATTCCAGACCAAAACATAAAAGATAGTATTAGACGTAGACTCTCCAGTTTCAGAAAAGGATTTAGATTCCAGTGACCTAACTCTGTAGCTGATTGACAACTTGTTTTGACCAGGTTCTGCTTTAAGAACTGTCAAGTTGTCTTGGGTTCTGGGGGTTTTTTTTCCATATAGTACTTTATTACAATCAATCTGATATTTTTAGTGGTGTACTTAATCACAGTACATTTTAGGGAGTACAAAACCTTAGGCACTGGAACTGGAATTTAATAAGAATCCATTCATAAAATTCAGAGCTGTGATTTCCAAATCTTCACTTAGTCACTGGTTATATAGTTCTTAAACGGTCCATGTAATTTCCTAAATCCCCAGGTAAAAAAAAAAAAAAAAGCTTCTGGACATGGACAGAAGCATTTCATTTTTGTTTTGTCTGAGCATTTTAGCATCTATCAAAAACATATTGAGAGACTAGTAATTCCATACTGAAGTTGCTATAAGGAGATGATTTTTGTTTCACTTGCCAGGAAGGACTTCAGCTGTGAACTGAAGGCTATAAAAATTACAAAAGCATACTTTTGGTGGCCTCACCTGCATTTTTAGGGCTTTCTAAATGTTTTGGAAGAAGTTGTCAATATAGAGAATTATTGACTTATCATTCTTCTGCAACTTCTGAGGTTCCTTAGAGTTATCGTGTTAATTCTTTTAAGAGCTCCCAAATCTGGTAGCTCAATAAGGGTGAGTCTGCCACAACTCCATGTTCACAGGTCCAACCAGTAACAAGAACTAAACATGTATTCACAATAGAACCACAAAAAAGTATACAAATATACAGATATATGTGGCTGGTCATACAGATCAACAGAGACAGTAGTGAAATGGTGATGGAGGGCTGCAGAAGAGTGCCATGCTGTGGGTGATGTATATTACAGCTGCCATTAGTTCTACGACAATAATGTGATATCAGAAAATCCAAAATAACATTCAAAATTGTGTTTTCCGATGCGTGTAAATTTGGATTTTATTTCTGAAATGCTGGTCACTGAGGTGTAACTTTATTTTTACCTTGGACCTACTGTTACAGTATGGAAGTAAGAGATGATGACTTTCATCATCTGGGAAAAGTGAACACCCAGCCCATGGGTGACAATAAGAGCATCTAATACTTGGAAGTATCGTTTAGGGTTCAAATAATTTTGTTTACTTAAGAATGTCTTTCATGTTCCAGTAATAGTGTTGACACACATTGCTGAGCACTAAGAAAATACGGAGCACAGTTTATCTTATTTTATTAGCTATGGGAACCTGCATGTTGAGGATACTTTTTTGAAATAACCTTTGGACACAACAGATACAGGACTGTAAGATTCTAATCCAAGCTCTACCTCCAAGTCATTGCATGACCATAATCAGGCCATGGCTACTTTGGGACAGACACTGCTTTGATGGACTCAAGCTACTAGAAATCCAGAATGCTAAAAACACACCCCTGGAGCAGTCCAGTCAACACCTGGTCTATTAACATGTGACAGGGTCTCAGAGGGGAAAAAGAGTTCTAGCATAGGAACTGATGGGGATCATTATCAGAGCTTTAAACTGGCTTGGAAGAGGGAAAGGGACAGGGGCTTGCTAGTGATGAGTGATGGGATGGAGTGCCAAAACTTCAGAAAATGAGCACTGCTGCCATCCCTCAGTCTGCCTCAGGAGGTGTTGGCCACAATGTACCACAACTGAAATGTTTCTATACTAATGCATGCAGCATGAGGAACAAACAAGAGCAGCTCCAAGCTTTGGCCCAGTCCCAGAGATTTGATATCACTGGCATAAGTGAAGCCTGGTGTGATGAGACCTATGACTGGAGTGCGATGTTGGACTCTTACAGGCTCTTTAGGAGGGATAGGCAGGGCAGAAAAGGTGGAGGAGTTAACACTGTATGTAATAGAAGGGTCAGAATATATGGAGCTCACAGCTGGCAATGTCACAGTTGGGAGCCTCTGGGTAAGAATCAAGGGGCAAACAAATAATGTGGATGTCATTGTGGGAGTCTGCTATAGACCTCCCAGCCAGGATGATGATGCCAACAAGTTGTTCTTTGAGGAACTAAGGGACACTTCCAAGTCAACTGCCCTTGTTCTTACAGGGGACTTCAACTTGCCAGAGATTAATTGGGAGCACTACACAGCCAGTAGCCAGAAGATTTCTAAAATACCTGGATGACAACTTTATGGAACAGATCCTAAGGGAACCGACTCAGAAAGATGCCCTCCTTGATCTGCTGCTTGTCAACAGAGTGGATCTTGTGAGCAAAGTGGAGATTGGTGGCCGTCTTGGCCACAGCAACCACAAAATGATCAAGTTGAAAATATCTGTTGAGAGGAGGAAAAGTGCCAGCAAATCCTCAACTATGCGCATGAGGAGAGCAGACTTGAGGCTGCTCAGGGAATTAGTAAGTAAAGTACCCTGGAAAAGTGTTTTTTTACAGGTGCTGGGGTCCATCAGTGCAGGTCACTTTTTGAATGTCACCTCCTAAGGTCACAGGAGCAGGCAACTCCCAAATGTTGGAAGTGAAGCAGGTGAGGCAGAATTCTGACTTGGCTGAGCTGCTCTTAGAAATAAGGGAAAAAAGGAAGGTATATGCCCAGTGGAAGCAAAGTCAAGTGGCATGGGAAGAATACAGAGATTCTGCTTGGTGCTGGAGGGAGAAAATTTGTGTGGTCAAAGCTCAACTGGAGTTGAAACTGCCAGAATGTGGGGGGACAATAAAAGGAGTTTTTTTCAAATACACTAGTGGCAATAGGCAGTGTAGAAATATCATCAGCCCCTTACAGGATGAGGATGATCACCTCACAAGCAGGGACAGAGACAAGGCAGAGGTGTTTAACACCTTCTTTGCCTCTGATTTCAACACAAAAGATGGACCAAGGGGGTCTCAGTGCCCTGAGCAGGACGACCATGACTGCGAGAAGGATCAACTCCCAGTCGAACCTGAAATTATCTTTGATCTGCTGCTCCAGCTGGATCCCCACAAATCTATGGGACCTGATGGGATTCATCCCAGAATCCTCAAAGAGCTCCTGATGTNTGGTGTATTCTTTTGCACAAAAAACTTAGGGTGGAATCTCTGCAGCAGATATCTCACTGAAACTTCTGTAGCTTAATCAACTGGTTGGAATAATGTACCCTTGATTCATGAACATTGATAGCATCTTGCCTAAAAATTGCCTATGTATACTATACAATTTTACGGAATAGCATGATTTTAGCAGTCTGGAAATCACTTCAAATATTTCTGTTTGAATGTCTGCCAGCCAGGGCTAATTTTCTTATAGTGTAATCTAGAAAGACGCATTAGACTATTTTACCTGTCTCATAAGCCATTTTGTAGTTTAAAGGTAGGTTAAAAGAAGTATTACTGTATTTTTTCTTTTATCTTTTTCTGTAAAAAAACAGGTAGCCTTCCTTGTAAAGTCATCTATTAAAACTATTTTAGTGAAACCATGTAACCAGCCAGAATAATGCCTTACTGGCACGACTTGGCCAAAAAAAATACATGATCTGTTGTTCCATGAAGGGAAATGGGGTCCATTTTCATGTTCTAGAACCACTGTGATTTTAGCTCCAGCCGACCATTGCTGCAGTTTACTGAAATGTGAAAGGAGATAAGGTAAACCATCCAATGTAGTAGCTATGAATGAAGGCAAATCATGTGCCGGGGAGCATCAGGCTCAGTCGCTGGAGGTGATTGTCCCGCTCTGTGCTGGTGCAGCCTCATGTGGAGTCCTGTGTGCTGTTTTGGATGCCACAGGATACAAAGGAGGACAAGAAAGATGGTGAAGGGCCTTGAAGGGAAGCTGTGTGAGTAGCAGCTGAGGTCACTTGATCTGTTCAGCCTGGAGAAGAGGAGACTGAGGGGAGATCTTGCAGTCTACAACTTCCTCGTGAGGGGAAAGAAAGATCTCTTCTCTGTGGTGACCAGTGACCATTCCCTCAGGACCTGAGGGAATGGCCTGAAGTTATGTCAGGGGAGGTTTAGGTTGGATAGGGTGGTTGGGCATTGGAACAGGCTCCCCAGGGCAGTGATCACAGCATCAAGCCTGACAGAGTTCAAGAAGCATTTGGACAACCCTCTCAGGCACATGGCGTGACTCTTGGGGATGGTCCTGTGCAGGGCTAAGGGTTGGACTCGATCCTTGTGGGTATCTTCCAACTCAGCATTTTTTGTGATTAAAATTGGTACAATTCAGGGCCAGCATGGCTGGAAGGCCTGGCTTTGTGGTGGCTCTTGTCCTGTAGGAACACGTCTTGTCATTGTGATCCTGTAACTTCCAGTCCTGGGCTCAGTGCTTGCTGAATGAACTCAGGCCTGCCTACATCCAGCAATGCAGAATGGCCCTTCAGACAATATTGTTAACCCACTGACATTGCTTTTTGAAACTTGTGGATCTAAATATTGAGAGTTGGTATACATAGGTTCAGTGTAATGTATATATGTAATGCATATATAATGGTTAAACTAAACCCGAAGACTGACCAACCTTTACAGCTTTAAATACATGCAGGAACATGTTTCTGAATTTTTGGGACTAGAAGCCATATCTGTGCTTTACATTATTACTATAGCATCTTATATTTACTTTAAGCATACAGAGAAATAAAGTTAAATTTTGAAAATTGTGGTATCATGACCATAAATTCAGTATTTTGGCTTTCCTATTGGATGGTCTATGACAGCAATCTGAATTTCTGTGCGGAAAACAGGTTAATGAAATACAAAAAAATCTCAGTGCACAGGTCATATTAATCAAAAGAAAAGGGTGACTCCTGAAATAATTATGTTGGGTTTTCTTCTATTACTGGTATTACTATGTTAATAGCAAGAAGGTTCTAACTTGACACAGAGTCCAGTTCTGTTAGGAGTTACATGGGAACTCCTACATGGTGGGAGACAGCCCTTCCATCAAAGGCTTAACAATCTTCACTCCAGAATTTTATTAAGACCCACTGTTTCACACCATTTTTGAGACAGAGAGGCAGCCAGCACTGTGACTGCAAATCCAAACACAGAAAACTTTATGAATAGGTTCATTGAGACCAGTGCTTCTAAAGGTGCAACATGACGTTGAAAATTGAAACAAAAAAAAACCAAAACAAAGAGGAAATTTTAAACAACTTATATGTGTTAAGCAAGGTCCCAGTCCAAATTTAAGGAGGAATAAAAGGTGAGGGTGAAAAGGCAAAAACTTGGAAAGCTTTAGAGCAATGAGTAAGGTGATAAGGAAGGAATGAGAAGGGACATAAGAGGGGTGAGGGAGAAAATGAAGTAAGTGGCAAGGGTAAGAGTGACTATATCGTCCGCTTTCAGATGTGTATTAATTTTCTGTGGTGTTTAGCAGAGAGGGAATTTTTGGCGTCATTTGAATTAGAAAAGAATCATTTGTTCATTTAAAAATGAAAATTCATAATCTCACTACCATGTCAACCTCAGAGTTGTCAGAGAGATTACAAATACACACATCAGTAAGGCAGGGGTGGAAGTTTCTAACTAAGGCAAGGACTTTCCTTGTTTTGCAGCATAATAGATGAATGTTAGATCCAGTCCTGTAAATGGATAAGATAACTGGGACTATACAGGGAAGCAGAATTACAGCAGAGGTTCAGGGTTTCAGTTTTGTAACAATTGTTCCTTTGAACTTTATTGTCATTTGCCAGTGATTTTCTGGATGAAAAACTTAATTTTTTCACATGGAAAATATTTTTCCATCCTGATTTTTTTGAAAATAGTTTTTTCAGACAGGATCTTAAATATTTGAACTTATATCAGTATACATTTGGTTCATAGTTTTAATATTATTCCTCCACAACTATAGGTAAAGGAAGGATTAGTCAGAGAAGAAGAAAGACTATGAGCATGCATGTGGCACACATGTAAGAACTTACTTTTTCAAGCTGGACTTAGTGGCAAAAAGGTAGATTTTCTGACAAACACTGTAATCACAGAATTCCCACACATGCTTGAGCTCTTCTGTGGCTGAAAGTTAGTTATCCAAGAGCAAGACAACCATAACTGTCAAGCACTCAAAAGGCAATTGGACAGACAGGCAGCATGGGTGAGAGGTGAAGAAGTTTAGGTAGTTGGCCAAGGGGTGGGCAGAAAGACAGTCTGGCACTCCTCCTGCTTCCTCCTTGATGATTGCGTTTAAATGTACTTCTCCACTACATTAGACACCCAGATTTTCCTTTCCTTCTTCCTTTTAACTTTAAAAGTTACCTCACCTTTCATTCTGTCCCCTATTTTCTCAGACCTAGTATTGTTTCAAGGCAGAGCAGGGGAAGTCAGAAGAGGCCAGTGGTTCTGTTACCTTGAAGTGGGTAAGAAGGAAAGAAGAATCAGAATCATCCAGATTTCCAGGATCAGCCTGCTTAATACACAGCTTCTTCAGTATGCCTTTTTCAGGTACTCAGACTCTGTGGAGGAAAATGCATTATTCTTAATGGATAATGAAGTTAAATTATTCCTTTAATTAATACAGCAAAATGTTTCCAACTCCTTCCTTTTCTCAACTTAAAAAAACCCAACAAATAAAACAGTATGTATTTTAAAAGTCTTTAAGAAAAAGAGATCAGTGCCTGCCCCTCACCTTCTCATAGGAGGAACCTGGAGACTGCAATGAGGTTTCCCTCAATCTCCTCCTGGATGAACCTGAGGTGACCTCAGATTCTCCTCATATGACCTTCCCTCTAGGCCCTTCACCAACTCGTAGCCCTCCTTTGGATGCTTTCAGCTAACAGCTTTATATCCTTCTTCTGTTGTGGCCCTCAGAACTGCACACAGCACTTGAGATGAGGCTGCCCCAGTGCAGAGCAGAGCAGGACAATCCCCTCCCTTGCCTGGCTGGTGATGCTTTGCCTGATGCCCCCCAGGACATGGTTGGCCCTCCTGGCTGCCAGGGCACTGTTGACTCATATTCATCTTGCCATCAGTCAGGATCCTTGGGTCCCTTTCCATGACACTGCTGTATGTATATCCCCATTCCAGGTGCAGAATCTGGCACTTTCCCTTGTTAAAATTCATATGGTTGGTGATTGCCCAACTGTCTGATTTGCCAAGATCTCTCTGCAGGGCTTCTCTGCCTTTGAGGGAGTGACTTTAATATCATCATCAAACTTACCTAGTACATATTCAAGTCCTGCATCCAAGTCATTTATGAAGATGTTGAAGAGCACAGGGCCTAGGATGGAGCCCTGTGGAACCCCACTAGTGACAGGTCACCACTCTGATGTGACCCCATTCACTTTTGCCCTCTATGCTCGACCCATGAGCCAATTGTTCACCTAGCTCATGATGTGTTTATCCAACTGTGTGCTGGACATTTTGTCCAGAAGGATCCTGTGAGAGACAGTATTGAAAGATAATAATCACTATACACTATAAACTGAGTAAAGAAGTTATTTTTGGCTTCACTTTAAGGATCTCAAGAGATTCAGTGACACATTGAAATAGGTCATCAAGTCATGTGCTTACAAGCTCAAGCTGAAATTTGAAGATGAAGACATGGGTATTTCTTACTACTGCCCGGAATAAGTAACTAGTGGAAAAATTAATCACCTTACTATATACATTGACTTATTTTTCTAAATCAAGGAATAAATCTACATAGGTTAGACCCTGAATAAGCTGCCATCCAGAAATGAAGGTGTCTCCGTTGTGATAAGAGAAACAGCACAGTTACTATATATGAACACTGGAAAGTGAAATTTCCTTTCTTGGAATTTGATAATGTAAAAATTCTGTGTTGAGCATCCAGGACTGGAAAAGCATTTGTCAGGGAAAAGCATACGGTTTCTCACACAGGACTGAACAGTACCCTATTATAACCATCAGACCACTGACTAAATGTAGTGAATGTAAAATTTGAAAAGTACTTGTAAGGCTACAGTTGAATAGCCAATTTGGGAATTGAAATTTAGGGTCTAAATTGGTTTTTTACCCAGGCACCATATTCTCCTGCTACTGGAAGTGAATAACTGACCCTGAATTTTGAGAAATTGCTTGTCTCTAAAGTGGGAAAACAAAGTCCTTGGTTTTACAGTGCTTACCACAATCACAGACTTGTTCTGTTCTTCATTTTATCAAGAGTGCCATCTCCTTCTTGAATGATCTACACATTCTGGTTTTTGTTTTATTAATGCTGGATATTCATAGATAGAAAGTCTTCTTCTAAATGATGAATTTTTCAGGCAAAATTCTCATTCGCTGCCCAACCTTGTAAGAAAAAAAACCTGTAAGGGTCTCCAGACAGAAGCAGAAGCCATTGAATTTAGTGCATGGTTATAACTTAAAATACTTAAACATAAGCATATACAAATACCATTCACATTGCCTTTTTCACTTTATTTTTAGCTCACTATATTGTCTTCTAAATCAATGGAAGTACAATAGTGGGAAAAAATGACTTAAAGATCTAAGATGAAGATAATACTAACTACTGTCTAGGAGACAAAAAAATGCAAAGGTGTTTAGATAGACGACAACAAGGAGAATAAAGAAGGTCAGTATTTTCAGTGTCAAAGTGTATGAGGCAAGTATTAGAAAAGAAAAAAATCTCACCAAATGTGTAAGATAGCAAGAAGCAAAAGTAATGTGATGAGTGAGGCATTCTGTTACAGTCTGTGAAGACTCATGCTCTTAACAGATCCTGAAGTAAGGATCAGATTACACGATCTTTTGCAATAGAAATAAAAGACCCTCAGACTCCTCAGATTATACGAGCAAAGTAGCTAAATTAATGAACTGAGGAAAAGCAGATTGATTAATCTGTAGCTGTTATGACTGTGGTGAGAATTTGACAAAAAGCCAAGAAAAGCAACCATAATAGGAGAGGAGGCTCCTGTTAAACTTTCCAGCCAAGCAATTATGTTGAGGTGTAATTTTAATTGGGATTGTGAGTGAAAGACAGCAGAAAGTAGCTTTCATATTTAAGAACTGATGAGTATGAAACATTTTCCATATTGTTCCTTAAAGTTTATCCATTTTTATTTTCTGTCTGAATTATTTTTGTTTCGCATACTGTGAACACCTTTTTGAATTTTCATTAGATTATTATTTTAAACTGTATTCAAGGAAAGAACAACATCTGAAAAGCAACAGAGCAGGAAGAACTCTTTTTTTTTTTTTTTTTAGTGACCAGAGAAATCTAGCTTATCCAATTTTAAAGGTTGAAAGGGTACTCCTAGAGAAGATGCCCTAGTTCTATAAATAATTAGGTGTAATTTTACTTGAAGCTTAGAAACCTAAAAAACTTTTTAAAAAGTGTAGATTTTTTTAGGGACTGGTATGTGTGTATGGATGTTTCTTACTGCTGCCCGGAATAAGTAACTAGTGGAAAAATTAATCACCTTACTAGATATGTACTTATATGTATTATACTGTATATGTACTTATGTATTTATATATATACTATATAAATCACCTCCATTTATGACTGGTAAATGGAGAGCCAAAGCCCTTCATTTAGCCCTTGGTCATATTGAACGATTACTTCTGTAAAATATGTGTACAGTGCAGTCCCGCGTGCTGTACATAGTGTCATCCTATATATTAACTGCTAAGATTTGGTTCCATTAATTTAGCTTCTTTGGCCTAAGTAGCCCTGATATAAATCTTTTCAACACCTTGCTCACCTTTAGCTGCTGAAAGATTCTGCAAAGCCTTATCACTGCTGTCTTTATACTCTTACCTTAGGAAAGCTGGAGCAACATCCACATCAAGTAGCTAGGAAAACATCTGCATGTGCATTGCATTTACTTCTTCAGGTTCAGCTCAGCTAATGAGCTGGTTGCTTCCATGTAAATCAAGTCAACTAAAAACAGTTAATGCTTTCATCAGGTGAACAGTGCTCCAGAGTCTCTTTGAAGATGGGGGCCGCATTCACTGCAGTTGCTGAATGTTGCCCATATAAACACCCCATCTCATAGATGTTGCTCTGCTTTTCATACAGACTTACTGTTGTTGGGAGGAAGTGTGCCAGTGCTCCAGGTACCAGAGGCCAGACCAATTTACTTTGAATTTGTGGAAAGGAGGGAAGAAAGAAAACACCCAACAAAAATCCAATGAGTGGTTTTGGAGACCTTAATGAAATAGAAACCATGAAAAGCTGAGATCACATCTGGGATTTATCACCGTGTTTTGATAAACTTTTGCATGTAGCCAGCACTCTGTCGTGCACTGAGGATTCAGTGAAATTACAGCACACATACTCTCAATGGAGTTTGTCAGGTCAACTTTACACTTGAGTGTTTTTGACTGATTAGTTACTTGCACAGACAAGTGCATTCAGAGAAAGGTGACTTTTTCTTCTCAGGAAAGTTAAGCATGAGAAGTATTACTAGGCAGTGTGACCCTAATTAGAAAAATGGAAATTGCTAATCTGTTTCAACCTTAATTTAAAGGTAATTTCTGGATCTTCTTATAGAATAATAGATCCAATTGACTTAGTATCAAATTGAAGTGTTGATGTATTGCCAGTAAAGGAAAGGTCCATAAAAAGATGCTTTAAAGATTACTTAGTCTCAGGTGACTTGTCTAGGGCCTTTCACAGTGCATGAGCTCTGAACATCTCAACTATCCACTTGGAAAAGTCGAGAAGAGTTCTAGTTAATAAACTTTAGAGTAATTCTTCTATTACTGTAGATTTTGCTTTTTATGCAAAAATAGGACAGCTTTGAGTTGAGAGCTGCTAACAGCTGTATCCTTAGAATATCCTGTGTTCTCTTAGGCCTTGCCGGAATACCTAACGTATTCATGGGAAGACCTGACTGTCTTTCCCCATGGTCACGGTATCTAAAATTACCTTTTCAACCTATGTTCCAGGTCACAGTCCCTGTCCTGTGAGTCTATGTTCTTGCTTTACTATTGCTGCATGTTTCCATTTGTCTATGTTTTAAAACATGCACTTTCTATAAAGTAAGTTGATAAAAACATGAAGATTACTCTATGTAACCAGTCTGTTATCTTTGCACTTAGCAATTATATAGTCTTTGCATCTTTATTTCTTGAATTCTTTTTTTGCTGGACATAATTTTGTCTTATTTATGAAAGATATTTAACAGTATTTTACAAGGATCTATCTCTGTTCAGAACCTTCTTAGAAATATCTACACTGACAACAATTAGTTAATTGTATTTTAACTGATTTTTCATGTACATTTGTTGATTCTTAATTCTTCTTAGAAGACAAATATTAAATCAAACCAGGAGTCTCTCACAGTATGTAGTTGTAAGTTCTGTCTTATGTAGAGTTATAGAAATGGGATTAACACTGCTATTATCTTTTATACCTTTAACCTATATGGCTCCTGTCATATATTAAAATGCATTTTTAAGAATGTCACATGTATCAAGCCCAGTTTTCTTTCCAGGGCTTCAGTTCACAAGAAGCTTTTTTTCTAAAATTAGGTTTTCTACTTGCTTAGATGAGAATTACTGAGTGAAAAAAACAGTAGCCAACATGGTGATACAACCATTTAAATTGCAATTTTGGTCACAAGCATAGGATACCCCCTAAATTTACCTGCAGTCATGTTAGTAATGCACATTCCATTATGTACTATATTGCTTTAGTAAGTAAAAAAAAGAAGAACACTTCTGAATAAATCAGATAGATGACAGTCAACCATCTATTTGGAAAGAAGTGAAAAGTAGTGTAGGTAGACATAAGCTCTTTGTAGCTCCAGATACTGCAATATCATCTGCCTAGTGTGTTTCTGGCAAGCCAAGGGTAAGTGACAGAGTACAATGAAATGTTAAATTAGCCTGTAAGGGGTTCCTAAGGAGAGAGGATACATTTTATTTAAAGAAAGTAACATTGTGCCTCATGCCAACTGAAGTAATTTCCTTCCGCTTTCTATACTTCCTAGGTTTCCAGATTTATAATTTTTAAAGGCATTTGCCAGAGCCCACCTGAAGAAAGCATTACTCAAAGTCTAAAGGAAATATTTTTGCTCAGAATCCAGACCCATAAAGAATAAGTACTGTATGTTAAAGGAAAAAACCCTGTAATTTTACTACTAATTATGCACATAAGTCGAATAAATAGACCACTGTTGCTGTGTTGAATAGAAAATTCACACATTGCTGCTTACAGCAATGCACTGGGACTGCCTTCTCTATCACTAACCTAATTAAGGAATTTCTTACCATGTAAAGTTTGTCCTTTTTGGGAAGCCAAAGGTGATTTTGTGAAACAGAATATGCACATAATCCCACTGACTGGGAGAACTATTAGTTTAAGTATCTGGTTCAGTCAGTTATTCATTGAAGAACTCAGCTATTTCTTGTTAGGAATAAAGGAGCTTTAGTTTAAATGCATTTACTTAAAATGTATAATTCAGTAGTTTCAGAAGGATTGTGTTGGCAACAATGATATTAATAAATAATTTCAAGGCCAAAAGGCCCAAAATTTAACCAGCAGGAGCTGGTCTCACAAGGGCATGTATGAGTGTAAATTTAGTAGTACACTACCTCTTTTAGTCACAAAACTATCATGCAGCTTCTGCTTAAAACTGTAGGAGCATAAATTCCCCTGACACTTATATTTTCACTAATAAAGCATTTTCAGTGTCTCCATCTGCTACAGAGCCCCCTTGGTTCTGGCAGCACTGGCACACATGGTGGTTACATGGGTCAGGAACTTCAGTCCCTTTGCAGAGTGCAGTGAGCCCTTTCCAGCACAATGGCTTCCCCAGTGCCACCTGGAAAGGATACATGCAGGAATACAGCTTGGGTGTATGAATTCTGCCAAGTAATAAGAAAAACACTGGGGAGTGACTTGAGTCCTTCATTTCATGTGTGGTGACATTAACAAAGAGTGGAAACATTTTGCAGTGCTACACTGTTCAGACTTTCTCTCCCCATCAGCAGAAATCCATGAAAGGAAAATCGAAGAACCCGAGAAAGAAGGCTGAAACTTTAAAGTCATCCATCCCTTTCCATGGAAAACATGGAACTTTATTGAAGCCTGATATTCTTGGGAATGTGTGACGATAGTGCAAATTCAGTATGAAATAATCACAGAATAATTTTTTCCTAACACTAGACAATTTTATATATTAATTTATTATTTATATGGTTATTAATTTGTTAACCCAGGAAAGAAGCATGACCTCTGTCTTTCCTTCTCTTTCAGCTTGGATTTACTAGCCAACAAATTCCTCAACTATGTCCTGTTTTCCTGAGCCATATTTACAGAAAAGTAAATGTACTCCCATCTATTATCTCTTTTCCGAGTATGCAATGTCATCCAAGAATATTTCACAGCAAATTAGACATCCAGATGAGTCACTGATTTCAACAATGACCAGTCTACCCAGGGGTCTGGGCAGACATCTGTCTGTTTTGTGTGTAAGAACATTTTGTACAGATATTGGTTTCATTCATTCTTGAGCTCTGGCTCCTCCTGTTCACTATATTGAAGACCAAGCAGGTGAACTGCCTGCTGCCTTTGGCTGGGTCAATGAGGTCCGTGTCAGTGATGCTGGTTACAGGCAAATCAAGTCACTCTGAAGCAGTTTATGATGCTTGTACCTGACCTCCTGAGTATTTTGAGTGGTCTATATAGCATATAAGGTCTGAAATTCACTTTTATTCTGCAGGAAATTTGGGTTCACAGGATCTCTGTGTCCTTGGTTTCTGAGCCCTATAGTGAATTTCCCAGATTTTTAAGGTAACCCTATGAAATCTAAGGTTTTTATAGTGGAAAAAGTCACTGGTTGTTTTTTCTTACCGGAATGTGAAGCCTCTGCCCTCAATATCACAGTTCAAAGCTAACACAGCATGGAAACAATAAACATTTTTAATGATACATGAGCTCAGTCAAGTTCCTATGTGACTTCAGATGACTATAATGCAGAAAGGACAATACCTGGTGGAACTGATTTGCATTCTTGTTTCTTGTCTCAGGTGTAATCAAAGTCTAGTGGTCAAAGACAGGCCATAGGTAGTGTTTGACTTCTATATTTGAAGAGGTAGAATCTGCAGACAGAAATGATCTATTATGAACTTGCCCATTGTTGCTACTGCTCAGATAGAAGGATGGGAAAAGAATTAGAGGTTTTAATGAACGATGTAATTTCTGCACAATATCTTTGCTAAATCTGCTTCAGCGTTGCCTCCACTTCAATGACATTGGTTTAGCTTCAGGGAACCCTGATAAAAGGCACTTTTTACTGCATAGAAGACATTTAGATTATATTTAAAATATGTTTACCTTGAAAATTAGTTACCTTAAATCTGTAAAACAACCTCATTTTGCCATCACTGAAACTAACCTTCCTGGAGGGTAGGAGCTTTGATTCCAGTGGTCACATTCCCATTGACTTTAGAGCTTTGGAATAAGTTTTCCTTTCTATAGCATTTTTTAAATTTCTGGTTTATTTAAATAACATCAAGGCAATGCTAGAAAAAAAAGAGGAGTGGAGCACCTATATGAGTACACATTCCATTCCAGTAATACAAACAGGCTTGGGTTATTACAAAAAGGAGGAGGAGCATGTTATTATCCTCACTCTATATATTCAAGTTACAGGTAATGGATTATTTTGCAGGGCAAAATGCACTGAATGCTTATATTAATTAAAATTATTAAGCTTATATTTATCATAAAACAGAAACATTAACTGTAAGCAGTGACAATTTTAGTCTTCTATTTCACTTCGGTGTTGCTGAAAAAAAATTGCTAAATAATTGTGAGATATTTAAATTAAAAACATAGTAGAAAAAAATTATGACTCAACTTTGTTCATGCAGCTTAAAAATAAGATACTAAATTGCCTCTTTTCTTGAAAAAAATAGGTGAAGAATCAAGTCTGACTACCTGCATATAATATGACTGTATTGTGCATGTGCTCAAAAATTATTAAATTTTTAAAGTATTGCAGGAACTGCAAAGAAGTTTGGGCAAATGATAAACAACTGATAAACAATGAGGAAGTGATTTGTTCCGGGGACTATGGTTAAAAGGGAATTTAAGTAAGTGAGAAGATGAGACCTCAATAAATTTACTGGCTGTATACACAAATACATCCCAAAATGTATGTCATTGAAGGGGAAATAATGAGATACTGAAAACTAATGTGTTTTTAACCTTCCCCCTTTCCGTTCCAGCAGTTTTGCTTTCTAAGAGGCATGTTTGCACATCTGCTTGGAGGGGAGTGATTAGACTGAAAGGACACCTCTCTAACCATGACTGGGGGAATTAAAATCAGAATACTTTTCAAAAACATACTGAATAGATTGGCCATATATTTTCAGTGAATTTCATTTGTTTTTACAGACAGAAAACAAAAAACTTCTTTTACAGGCGAACATTCAGCTCTGGGATTTGAGACCGTTGAGTGCAGAAATATCTAGAAACGGTAAAATAGAGGATTATGATGAATGTGCTTGTTCACCATAGTGCACCTGGCATGTAGACTCAGTATTCATGTTCCTTCTTCAGTCTTCATTATCTCAACAGCTATTTTGCAAGACATCAGACACTGCCCCTGTTCCATTTGACACCATATGCATGCATATAGGAATGCTGCAGTGGGACTGTGACTCTTTTAACCTAATCGGTTGTTGTCTTTAATATATTGAGCCTAAATAGTATTTTGGAATGTCTTTATGCTGAAGCATAAAACAATAATTTGCTATTTTAATTTTTTTTACTGTCTCTGTTGAGCAGTCATGTTTGGTCAATCTATGGTCAAAATATGGATACGAACTTTATTTTGCAGAAAATACTAGCAAAAGGGGATGAGGAACTGAGAGCAGCAAAAATGGGCAGAATGCTACTGAAATGTGATTTCAAGGGAAGCCAATGACCATTCTGAGCAGGGAAGGGATGTTTTATACTCAAATATATTCTTACTCTCCATCTCACTTCTTTCTCTTATGATTCTTTTTATGTGAGCTCATTACATCTCACATAAAATTTTACTATAAACTGTTTGGGATATGGAGTGTACCTTCCTGTGTACTCCCTCAATTAAAATACTTACTCAAAAGAACTAAGTTATATATACAGAGAAAGTCATATAGCTGTATAGGAAGGGCCCAACAATGAAGCTATCCCTATTCAAATTCTGGGCAGGTTCTCTTTCAGATCTGGATCTAAACTCCATGGTCATAGCTTCATATGCAGGTCAGCTGGTGGCAGCCAGCAGGAGAAAAGACAGTATAATGGCAATGAGAGAATGCTCCTAGGAAAACCAGTGAAGCAATCCTGCTGCTGCCACCTTCCCACCCTGTTATGGGAAGGAGTAGGTAATGTACATGTGGCCTTCCATTGCCATAGTAGTTGAAGGTACATTGTCCATCATCCTCAGGTCTGTCATGATATTTCAGTTTTACTATTTTGGCTTAAAAATACCAAGTGATGGTGTTTAGTTTTAGAAAAGTCAACATAGTTTTCAATGAATGTCAGAAATTCTTGCTTTCTAAAATCACTCCCAATATTAAAACCAACTACTGCCTCTTGGAAGCTAAATCTTATCCGGGATCATGTGGCCTCCTGTGAGTTAAAGGTTTTGGAAGAACCACATGCTGGTCAGGGTGGTGCCAAAACTGCAACCTGAATTTAGTCTTTGGTTCTGATTTGTGTCCCTGAACCATGAGGACATTGTTTTCTGTAAAAGTCAAGAAAGAAAATAACTCAAGTTCATTGCTGGAGTTTTATTGTTAGCTTGAAGACATGTTGCAACCAAGGCATTGTGAGGCCCTGCACCATAGCATTCATTGAAATTATTCTAGGAACTGTAAATGGACCACTTCCTAATCTTTGTAGGCAGAAATGTATTTGGGGACAAAATATTTAACATTGCTGACATTTCAATTGTTTAGCAGCCCATTAAACTGCAGGGTAATTATCACCTATTTTCTAATGGACAGGGACATCTTTATCATTATTATTGGAATCATCTATTAAATTTAATAGTGACTGGAAGTCTCAGAAGATAACTAGGAAGAAATTGTGGTAGATACGTAACTGTAATTCCACCCTTTTATCATATCTATTTGAAATCTGGAATTATAGAGGGTTTTTTGCAAATTATTTACTGTCATGATTTAAATAACTTGTAGATGTACTTTAATATTTGCCAATTTTATGTTGTCCGCGAACACTTTGCAATCTTCATGGAGCAAGTAAGCAAGTATGATTTTGGAATAATAATTGACTTTAGCTTGGTTTCTCATAGTCCATTATTTATGTTTAATGTTTAAAATTCAGACTGTTTTGATTGCATATTCATGAAGTTAGACCTATTTTAGTTTTCACTTACAGATGTTAACAAAATAGTCCTGATATGATCTCTTAACCTCCGGACTCCTGGAAAAAATTGGAGTAAGCAGTCACTCTGTGACATTTCACCTCCAGAAAACTAAGACTTAGGGAATCCTTTCGAAATTTTTTTTCCACAGATATTGGATATTTTATGTGTCTTGACTGGTAATTTCTGACCTGTACCAGAATTAGTTCAGATACATTTCCTTTCTGTTTAAAAAATGCATGAGCTTGTTACTGAAAAGGTTTATGTAGTTTGTACATTTCTTCTGTGAAATAAATCTGTGAAATGATCAGTCGACCACTGTATATTGCCAAAAGTCTCGCAATCCAGCATGCAACACTTAATGCATACAGAGTCCTTCTGTGCTCCATAGGTGACAGTGCCTGAGGAGGTATACTAAGGGAAACAGAAAGCTCCCTTCCTCGTCGCTAATGTCTTTGGCTGCAGACACTGCAAGGTAAAATACCTTAAAATGGTGTGAGAGACAGAGTGGCAGTTGTGTATTTTCATGTGAGATTGTTTATTTTTAAAGCCTGAAGGAAAGGAGGTATAGATTTCCTGTATTCCATAAATACAGCTAAGTCCCTGGATAGTATAACCTTGTGGTTCTACAAGAGGAAATTCCATGTAACTTTATGTGGTTATTAGACTCTGTCTCTAAGGTTGTTTTCATCATCTCCTGAAAGACTGTTAGGAGAAAAGTGAAAGGTTAAAGAGAATTTAGGGCTTGGTCTTAGGATGTACTGAATGCTTCACATATAGCCCCTTCCTCCAGAGAAGTTAAGGGAAAGTAAAGCTCAGCTTTTCACAGCAGGTGCTTTGCACCTACGAAGATCAGCTCTGTCTACATCAGCATCTACATCCGCGCCCTGTGGTCTTCATGAAATGGTGAAAAGAAGCTGAGATACAGTCCAGTGGAAATACACTGAGATACATGGGAAAGACCTCCACTGAACACTATGGTGACCCATTTGGGTGAATCAGCATCAACCACTCTTTCCTCTAAATAAATATAAGCCAATATTCCAGCAGACCACATCAGAACAAGAATCTACAAGCAGTCTGCCTTTTACACAGAGGTATCAGTGAATATTCTTATTGATGGGAACAAAAGAAGATCTTGTGGTTAGTGTTTGAAAGTAAGTGAGTTTTAACCTCAGTACACTGCCTAAAAGCTAATCTAAGAAAACTGATTCTGTGTTCATAAACTTCCCCTCCAGGTTTGTTCAGAAAAGACACAATATTCTTCATGCCTCATTCTACCAATCATGATTTGGGCCTGCAGTTTTTAGCTTGCTATTTTTGTTTTGGAGCAGTTGCAAGGACACTACCTGTAGATTATGTTTAGACATAAGGAGAAATTTTTATCCCACTGAAGTCACAGGAAGTTCTGCCATAAAAGTTGGTCCAGATTTTAAATATTTTTACTATCTTAACATTGGCACATAGTAAATGAAAAGCATCAATTCTGTGTGGTGTGTCTATTTCCGGCACCGCCATAGAATAACTTGGATGAACCTGCAACAAAATTTTATAGGTACTCTGCATTCAGGTAATTGACACTTAATCTGTTTTGCCTGTCAGATATTTCAATGTGTATCTATAACAAATTTTTTAGTAGCATTTAACATGCAGCTTTTTTCAAAATAGTAAATAAATTGTGTTTTCCCTTCCAATGAAACATGCAGATTATAGAGTTGTGTCCCTCTGATGAATTTGAATTTATCCAACTGTCCACTGCCAAGATCCTATTGCTGTTGCTGACATTCATGCTAATGCCATCCCTGTAATTTATTTACACTCAGAATATTGCAATAATGTTATCTTGACAACAAAATTATTTTCATTTAATTCTTCATTGAAGAATTAAATTAATTCTTCATTAATTAATAAATTAATGAATTGATTAATTGATGAATTAATTCTTCATTGAAGAATTAAAGGGTTTATTTTTCCCTCCAGAACAATAAGCTGGCAATACAGGTGGATGTTCTGACAGAAGACTCAAATATGTTCACTACTATCTCTAACAATTGTTGTACTTTTAGATAGCAGGATGGAAACACCCATTACATTACTCTGGGTTAAAATAAAGCTTCAGGGAGTTCATCTGAAATTTAATGTGGGGAGGTAATCATACTTTTTTTTTTTTTCTGTATTAAGGACTGTTGTCCATTTCTGAGGTACTTAATACCTACTTTGCCTCAGTTTTTACCAGTAAGACAGGTGGCCCTCAGGACAACTGGCCTCTGGAGGTGGTAGACAGAGATAGGGAGCCAAATATCCCCCTTGTATTCCAGGAGGAAATAGTTGGTGACTTACTGAGCCATCTGGATCCTCACAAGTCTATGAGACCAGATGGGATCCATCCTAGGGTGATGAGGGAGCTGGCAGAAGAGCTTGGCAAGCCACTCTCCATCATATTCCATATGAATGGAAATTGGCGAATGTTACCCCAATCCACAAAAAGGGCTGCAGAGCTGACCCTGGCAACTACAGGCCTGTCAGCCTGACCTCGGTGCCTGGCA
>VYXB01007825.1:1931052-2094504 GCA_013397135.1 Pachyramphus minor | reverse complement strand
AGAGAAACCTACAATGCTACTGAATTGTTTCAAAAGGAAGAACCTTTCTTCCCCCTGGACTGATACAAAGGGGGGAGAAATGCTTTTGTAAATACGTATGATGATTTTACAAAAAAGAAGAAACCCTTCTCCTGGACTGTTAAAGCAGAGAGGAATGTTTTTGTTAGACCTGGCATCCGACCAAAGTCCAAACTCAAAGAAAAAAGTACCTTCCCTCCTCCCTTGCCTTCCCAAGGCAGAGGAAATAAAAACTGGAAAACTGAGACGAACCGAACTTACTAACGTAAGTTCATAAGATAAGCAAGTTTAATTAGAGCTGCTGTAGTATACACTATTCTTTACTTTTTATTTTGTTAGTAATAAATCTTAGTACTATTCCCTTACGTCAAAACTCTGTTTTGTCTGTATAAAATCTCTCTCAACTTATGGTAATTGTGTGGAGGGGGGAGTTCAAGAAAAAAATTTATCTCTGGTAAAACCCATGACAATAAGTAAATAAAAATGTGTCTTCTCTCTGAATAATGTGCCGAACAGATGTGATTTACTTTTCTAGTGTAGCAATTGTGAGTTCTGTCAAGTCAACACAGCAAAAATACAAAAGAATAAAAGGTAAAAGGTGTTCCATGTATTGCTCATCCCAATATTGTGTTGGATTTATTTTTTTCTGTGGGCTTGACTTACAAATTTAACCAAAACAAAATTAACTTCCAACAATACTCCTCTGAATTGATCCATTGCTTGATTTCAGGTGGATAGATAGATTTCTTTTAATAAATATGACTGCAAAATACATGCTTCTTAGTAAGACAGTGTGAAGATATGAGTAGGATATGAAAGCTTATTGAATTTAAAAAAGTTTGGACAGGTTTGCTAGTTATGACATCAGTGCAGTGATGGATAACAAGCTAATGATTAAAGAAATAACACATGATCTATGAAAGTATCCTTATTTTTCCTATTATTGAAAATAATTTCAGATTATTTCTTGAATGTGAAAAGGCAAACCTTGGTACTTAGCCCAGAAAAGCAGGCTGCAGAGCCAAAAGTACTTCAGAGCCTTAGTACTGGTTGTCTACAATAGTAGGAGATCCCTCACTCCAAGCAGACCAGTGCATCAGGTGGATGGAGATCAGATAGGTGGAGAGATACTCACATGTATGCCAGCCATTTTTCTACAGTTCTTGATGTAAAGAGAAACTAAGATTCTAAGTTTCCACTGCAACCCCTCTAAAGCAAAATAATGTGCACCATTTTTGGCTGGACATTTCAGATATCTGCTCTCCAGAAGAGTCCTCACTAGAATTGTGTTGGAGCATGATAATCATCCGACAGGTATGATGTCTAATACAGTTGCTTTGCCAGCTAATAATCTTCCATAAAAAAGTTTAAATTATGTTCTACAAAGCCTTTATAAAATGATAGTTTGCAGAGAATTCAAATGTACCTTCTGAAAGTAAAGTGTTCCAATCAAAACTTTGAGTAAATTTTATTACTTGTTTTTCCTTCAAAACTTACTTAAAACTTTACTACCAATGTTTGGTCAAAAGCAATAGCTAACTAGGAAACTGTCTTTCATTTTCAAGGAAGTCTGCTTTAAATTAAAATGATAAACATACATCTGGGCCTTCACTTGCAAGTAATTTCATGTAACCAGAATGACTGCTGCCTTGAAAGGAAGTCTGAGAAACACATTTTGTCAAAATTTGTGGTTTGTCTCATGAAGAATACATTACCTTCTTTCTTAAATTGAAACCCAAATTTTGAGTCTTTTCCTATTCACATGTTCTGCCTGACTTTCTGAATATTTGTCTACACATTTTAAATCAGTATGGTTCACTTGGTGTGAAGCTAAACTGCAGTCCACTGCGTGTGGACTCTGCAATACTACTGGGTATAATCTGACAAATGTAGCTGGAGTTATATCCCACATTTTGCTGTTCAAGAAAAATTTCTAGATTCAGTCATCCTCTCTTTACTTTCCTATGCTTTGTCATCTGCCACTGGAAGAGGCTTCTTCTGATCCCTAAGTGCTGAATCTGTCTCATGCAGCTACATAGAGGGGCACTGTGCTTTCTTTTGGGTTCTCTGGGGCCTTTCCTGGAGAGTCAGTGGTCATGGTGCTATCTCTTGTTTGCCTTCATGGTCAAAGAATGTTTGTTGAGCCAAGTTTGCAGATAAAAGTAGGATCTTCTAGCAGAATAAATGGTATAGCTGGGTAAAGCAAACAGGCTTTAAAGAATCTAAAATCTTCTTCAGGCTTGAGACAAGTTTGTCCACCTTTTCCTAGCTATCTCTCGAAAGATATTATCTCTAAATGCAAATTTTATGTGATCTACATATGGAGCAATTATACAGATTTCACAGTCTTGGAATACCTTGTTTTGCCACCTACCTTAAATCACAATGAACTCAAGTCAAGTAAAATGTAAATGAGAGCATTCAGTTATAATATCCAAAAACGGACAATGCAATTGTCAATTTTTATAAAGGAAGTGAAAAAAGCAAGCAATCAGCCAGCTTCTAGAATTGATACTGGTCAGAGAGGTCGTAACTTATTGGTGTTTGAATCCTAATCATAATATTACCAGTAATAATTAAAGAACCAGAACATTAAAGTAAAAGCATCAGGGAATGCAAACAGTTAGCCTATGTGGCCAAGTTATAATCTTTGGGCCAATATATTTCCTACAACATCCTGACTCACTGACTGTTTTGGTCTAAATTATGAGCCAAACATGAAAGCCAACAAATAAGGGCCTTTCATAAGGTGAACAAGGAATAAAAAACAAAACCCCAAACCCAAAAATCCCAAACAAAAATGAAAACAGAATACACAAACCTTTCTCAACTTTAGCTCAACTTTTTATATTCTGTCCCTCAGCTCACAGTACCTGTAAATGTTAAAGAAAATATGTTATCTTTTATCAATGTCTGATCTCTCTTACCATGACCACTGTTTTATTCTCACACTCTTGATCTCACATATGCCACTCTGTGTATTCCAGAGCAGATTAGCAGGGACATGTGCAGTAAAGGACTAATGCACAATTAGCAAGAATTCCACCACTGCCAATTCACTGAATGTAATGCTGAAAGCAGATTTAATGAATTTAACCTATTAGATTAATAAAAATATATATAGTGCATATGACATGGGAATATTTTCTGTGTATTGCAACTGTAAATACCTGATCCCTAGAGAGTATGATTCGGCAGAGGGTAAACAGTTAATTTAAGAATAGCCCCATGCACCAGTACAGGCTGGGAGCTGCCCTTCTGGAAAGCAGCTCTGCAGAGAAGGACCTGGTGGAAAACAAGCTGTCCACGAGCCAGCAGTGTGTCCTTGTGGCCAAGAAAGACAATGGTATCCTGGGATACATTAGGAAGAGCACTGCTGGCTGGTCGAAGGAGGTGATCCTGCCCCTCTACTCAGCCCTGATGAGGCTGCATCTGGAGAGCTGTGTCGGGTTCTGGGCTCCTCAGTATAAGAGAGACATGGAGCTCATGGAGTGGATCAAGTGGAGGGCTACTGAGATGGAGCACCTCACTTACGAGGAAAGGCTGAGGGAGCTGGCCTGTTTATCCTGGAGAAGAGGCAACTGAGAGTGGAATTGTATCAATGTATACAAATATCTTAAGGCCAGATGTCAAGAGGATGGGCCCAGACCCTTTTTCAGTACTGCCCAGTGACAGGGCAAAGAGCAATGGGCATAAACTCAAACATGGGAAGTTCCATCTGAGTATGAAGAAAAACTTTTCTTTAAGAGTGAAAAAGCACTGCAACAGGCAGTCCAGAGAGGTTGTAGAGTATCATTCTCTGGAAATATCCCTGCACACAATCCTGTGCAACCTGTTCTGGGTGACTGAGCCTTAGCAGGGTGATTGGACTGGGTGATCTCCAGAGGTTCCTTCCAATTCCAACCATTCTGTGAATCTTTCTGCTTCTGTGATACTGTGATTGCTTCTAGTTTTCTAATCACTGCCCAGTCACCATAGTTCACCTAATAACTCTGAATGAAGAGAATGAACTCTTGGCTTAAAGTTCCCCAAAACTTGGTAGTGTCAAAGTTGAATTTTTTGAGGCTTATCTGTAATTTTTTGCTCATTTCACTGTATTTTAAACAATTTTTTTATCATAACCAGACACGTACCTTGAGAGGTGCTTAAGAGGCAGTGCTAGAAAATGCAAACCGCAGTGCTCATTTCTTCTGTTCAGTGGCGTAAACCTTCAACTAGAGCTGTTACCTTACATAGGGCATCTTTAAATACTTGGTGTTTACAACATAGTACTTGTATATATATANGATCTTCTAGTAGAATAAATGGTATAGCTGGGTAAAGCAAACAGGCTTTAAAGAATCTAAAATCTTCTTCAGGTTTGAGACAAGTTTGTCCACCTTTTCCTAGCTATCTGTCGAAAGATATTATCTCTAAATGCAAATTTTATGTGATCTACATATGGAGCAATTATACAGATTTCACAGTCTTGGAATACCTTGTTTTGCCACCTACCTTAAATCACAATGAACTCAAGTCAAGTAAAATGTAAATGAGAGCATTCAGTTATAATATCCAAAAACGGACAATGCAATTGTCAATTTTTATAAAGGAAGTGAAAAAAGCAAGCAATCAGCCAGCTCCTAGAATTGATACTGGTCAGAGAGGTCGTAACTTATTGGTGTTTGAATCCTAATCATAATATTACCAGTAATAATTAAAGAACCAGAACATTAAAGTAAAAGCATCAGGGAATGCAAACAGTTAGCCTATGTGGCCAAGTTATAATCTTTGGGCCAATATATTTCCTACAACATCCTGACTCACTGACTGTTTTGGTCTAAATTATGAGCCAAACATGAAAGCCAACAAATAAGGGCCTTTCATAAGGTGAACAAGGAATAAAAAACAAAACCCCAAACCCAAAAATCCCAAACAAAAATGAAAACAGAATACACAAACCTTTCTCAACTTTAGCTCAACTTTTTATATTCTGTCCCTCAGCTCACAGTACCTGTAAATGTTAAAGAAAATATGTTATCTTTTATCAATGTCTGATCTCTCTTACCATGACCACTGTTTTATTCTCACACTCTTGATCTCACATATGCCACTCTGTGTATTCCAGAGCAGATTAGCAGGGACATGTGCAGTAAAGGACTAATGCACAATTAGCAAGAATTCCACCACTGCCAATTCACTGAATGTAATGCTGAAAGCAGATTTAATGAATTTAACCTATTAGATTAATAAAAATATATATAGTGCATATGACATGGGAATATTTTCTGTGTATTGCAACTGTAAATACCTGATCCCTAGAGAGTATGATTCGGCAGAGGGTAAACAGTTAATTTAAGAATAGCCCCATGCACCAGTACAGGCTGGGAGCTGCCCTTCTGGAAAGCAGCTCTGCAGAGAAGGACCTGGTGGAAAACAAGCTGTCCACGAGCCAGCAGTGTGTCCTTGTGGCCAAGAAAGCCAATGGTATCCTGGGATACATTAGGAAGAGCATTGCTGGCTGGTCGAGGGAGGTGATCCTGCCTCTCTACTCAGCCCTGATGAGGCTGCATCTGGAGAGCTGTGTCGGGTTCTGGGCTCCTCAGTATAAGAGAGACATGGAGCTCATGGAGTGGATCAAGTGGAGGGCTACTGAGATGGAGCACCTCACTTACGAGGAAAGGCTGAGGGAGCTGGCCTGTTTATCCTGGAGAAGAGGCAACTGAGAGTGGAATTGTATCAATGTATACAAATATCTTAAGGCCAGATGTCAAGAGGATGGGCCCAGACCCTTTTTTAGTACTGCCCAGTGACAGGGCAAAGAGCAATGGGCATAAACTGAAACATGGGAAGTTCCATCTGAGTATGAAGAAAAACTTCTTTTCTTTAAGAGTGAAAAAGCACTGCAACAGGCAGTCCAGAGAGGTTGTAGAGTATCATTCTCTGGAAATATCCCTGCACACAATCCTGTGCAACCTGTTCTGGGTGACTGAGCCTTAGCAGGGTGATTGGACTGGGTGATCTCCAGAGGTTCCTTCCAATTCCAACCATTCTGTGAATCTTTCTGCTTCTGTGATACTGTGATTGCTTCTAGTTTTCTAATCACTGCCCAGTCACCATAGTTCACCTAATAACTCTGAATGAAGAGAATGAACTCTTGGCTTAAAGTTCCCCAAAACTTGGTAGTGTCAAAGTTGAATTTTTTGAGGCTTATCTGTAATTTTTTGCTCATTTCACTGTATTTTAAACAATTTTTTTATCATAACCAGACACGTACCTTGAGAGGTGCTTAACAGGCAGTGCTAGAAAATGCAGACCACAGTGCTCATTTGTTCTGTTCAGTGGCGTAAACCTTCAACTAGAGCTGTTACCTTACATAGGGCATCTTTAAATACTTGGTGTTTACAACATAGTACTTGTATATATATATATATATATGTATATATATGTGTGTCTGTGTGTGTGTGTGTGCAAAAAGAGTTTTATTACGGAGCTGGATGCACCTTATGTCAGTGCTGTTGTAGGTGAATATGATAAAATTAAGATGAAACTAAACAGCATGTCCTTGTTTCAAAGGACAATAACAGCTTAAGATTTCAGGCTTAAGATTTCAGGCTTAAGATTTCAGGAGTATGGATTTCCTTCTGAGAAATATCGAGGATCCTCCTAAGTAAAAGTCCTGTTAAAATGCATGACTAATGACATTAACTTGAAGCCAATTGCAAGAAATTGAAATTATTCCTGCAGTTTTTACTTTACTCAAGTAAAAAGTCAGGAGTAACTGTAGCTTTTGGATTGATTTTTAGCTTAGGATTTCCATTTTTCGCTTTCCATCAGCATCCCTTAGAGTACAGTGAGAAGAGTACAAAGACTTCAAGTGGGTTGTACAGGCCACCATGGTACTCCTAGGTATCCATAGAATTTCTTCACTCTGTATCTTAGTTAAAAAAAGGAAGAACATGAGTTCATTGTAGCTGAATAGGAACTGCCTATTGCTTTATTTTTTGCAACTCCATTGTTTAATCCAGCCATAAAAGGACTGAGAGGAACTATGTATTTTAATAGTATGGACTGTAAATTGATACAAAACATTCCTAAGTATGTATTTTCCTTTCTTGTTCTCATTAATTGCATTTTTAAAATTATAGTGGTGGGATTCAGTAGTGTACCTTCTGCATCTTTACTCTTTGAGGGGCTGAGAGTAATTGCCATTCAATAACTGCCGTTCAAAAATCAATTGGAAGGTTAGATTCCTGCAAAAGACTTCATCTTAAAAGGAGTTGCAGCAAGAAAAATAATAACACCTCATAGCAATAATTCTTGTTTTAAAATACAAGACTTTTCAAGTTATTGAGCACACAAGAAAATTATAATGTTTAACTATTTTAACTAGTCATTCCTTCCTGCCTTCTTTCCTTCCTCTCTCATACTTTGGAAACCAACTAACATTCTTCCTAAAAATTACCTAAAAACTGTTCTTGGCTAGCCAATATGTGAGCCAAGGTTTTGATACTGAGAGCATGTTAATGGCCAAATTATAAACCCTTGAGAATTAGAATTCAGAAGACAAACATTAACAGACCCTTAACTGCAGTAGCACAAACCAAGATGCTATAAATTATGGGGTGCTAGTGTTAAAAGCATTGGCTTCCTGGTATCTGGCACCCAAAACCTTTTCATTTGCGTGTATATCAGGCTGCAGAGAGGTTGCCACTTGCCACTTGGCTAGTATTCAGCTGGCAGAGGTCTCCGTTTTAAACTCAGGCCAATCGGTGGCTCTAAATAGGCCTGCAACTAAATATTTTGTTGTTATGCCATGAGAAATATTTACCCTTCTCCATTTTTTTCTCTTTCTTTCATTCGTTAACTCTTCTACCTAGGTTTCCTATGTGACATAATACTTACCAGGTTTTACATCCTATATGTATTAACATTTCTGGCCCAGTATTTTAATGAGCTAATTTCCATCTTTATAAGTGTACATACAGTCAGGATAGCTTCATGGATTTCTCATGGATCACGGGCAGTACTTGTGGTATGCCTTCATTTGCATGAGCAAGTGCTGTGTTTGATACCAGGGCCAAAGGGAAATTTGAACACAGGCATCTCAAAAACTTTGTAATCACAGCCCTTATTAAGCTGAAATAGTCAGGAACTTATATGTCCTCTGTCAACCAATATCTACAATGTGACACAATTCTCTGTGTATGCCTTGTACAATTATGATATAGTGCAAGACGTATAACATCTCTGTTCCCATATGCTATTTGCTGACTATGGCAGCAGCAAAGCTTTTGGATACAGTCAGCCAATCCAAGTACAAGGCTTTTAGTATGTTCTTTCCAGAGAAGTAAACAATGGCTCTACCCTCTATGCTTAGCTCTGCCTTAGGTGAACTTTCATGTGTGGGAAATGATTGTCTGCATACTGAGCGGAAATTCACACTTAGCATTTTTGTTTCATGGTCTGATATAATTTTGCTGCTTATCACTAAGGGACACACTATTCAAATTCATTGAACTGAAACAGACAAAAACTATTAAAGCAGGAAATGCTAGAATGGGTCATAAACAACTTATTGAACACTGTTTTTGTACCTGTTTATTCCTTCCCTTGTATTTAAAGTATAAGAAAACAGTTGTAATATGTATTAACTCTTTCTAGTGAAGAAAAGCAGCCCAACTCTTGTCATTTCTGGAGTACTGAAATCTCTTCTCAAGAAACGCCTCACATCCACTGAACTGACACTAGCAAGTGTCATTCAGCCTCCTTAGAGCTGAATGAAAACATTCCACACAGAGAACAAGTCTAAGGTAAGATTCTTCTCCACACAGGGTTTGGGAGTGATGCTTCAATAGTTTCAGCAAATCCCCAGGATCAAGAGTTAAACAAACAATGTTGTGATGTGTCAGTAGTTCCTTCCTTGCCACTGTTTTTTATTGCTCTGTTGGTTGTATCAGTCTGACTCTGAAACAATTTATAAATAACAACTGAGTATGGCATATCCAAAATGAAGTCTCTCTTGGAAACTTCCAAGGATATAAAGGTACAATAGCTTTTTCACTCTGCCTGTGATGACAGATCTGCACCCACTGTTTTTTATTTGCAAGTAGGCTGGACAAAATGAACTGCACTATAGCAGAAAAATGCCTGATTTTTAAGACATTTGTATTTATTTTCTCACTGCAATAATAGGATACTTATTAAATTTGAGGCGAGACTAGCTCTTAATGAGGACTAGGTTTCACTAGATTAGACTTCACTATGCTTCCTAGGCTTTACATGTGTTCGTACAACTTCACCTTGGCCCTGTGGGAGGACAAAAACGTTTCCACAGAGATATGACAGAACATGGTTAGACAAAGCCAGTGAATGTGATGCAAGATTTCTCTGCAGAATTCTCTATTATTTGAGGGGGATCTGTAAGTATTAATATAGTCAACAAACCTGAATAGTCAAGAATACTAACTCCTGAGTCCTTCTGTGTTTAATCGTAGGATGTATCTCTGACAAGACGTGTCACTTGCTCTCAAATGTTGAACGATTATTTGTTTGGAGCTTGCTGTTTGTATTCATAAAATCTTCCTCCAGCCAACATTTGTAAAGCATTTTGTTGACCTGCATGTAATCAGCCGTGATGTCAGATAGCAGTGCTTTAAATAAGAATGCTCTGAAATTGGTTAAAAAGTCAGTTTCTGTAAGGGCAACAAGTTGCACAGGAGAGTAACACTGAAGAATCGAGGACAGTAGCTTCTTAAACTGCTCTAATGTCATCTTTGGGAGCACATCTGAACTCCATCCATATAAACAATAGTCTGATGAAAACCCCTGTTCCAGGAATAGCCTGTGCTCTTAATTCAAGGGCTAGTAAAGGCCACAGAGAATTAAGTGTGATAACAGTTGAACTCTACACAGTCCCATGGGAAGCTGTAAAATAATAGGTGAGATCTAATTCCTCACTCCAATGCATAATAAATTGCCTCTTATTGTTTTGGTTTTGTGTGTTTGGTTGGTTGGTCAGTCTGCTTTTTTTTTTTCTAAACTAGTGAGGTGCAGAACTAAATCACTTGTCTTTCATTAGAAGAAACCTTAAGCTAAGACTTTTTATGAGAATAATGTGGGAACACACAGCACAGCTTTACATGTAGGGAATATCAGGTATTGTTCTGTTCATTGTTTGTAGCATGTGGCATTCTCCACATGTGGACATAAAATGTGCTAAACAGGCAGGAGGAATGGTAACATGTAATAATAACCCTTGTACCTCATACATTTATATGTCTATTCACAGGGTAAGTAACCAGTGCTACTTGATGAAGTAAAGCAAAACAAATTGAGATTGCTTATAGGGAAAACATTACTTGATTGCAGTGATATACTAGACTATGGAATAGCTTCCCAAGGGTAGAACAGGAAACCTATTGTCTGAGTCATTTAAAAAGAACTTCCATAAAGCTCTGGAAAATATAATGTAGAAACAATAACAATTTGGCAGAAGATAAGTATATTTCTTAACACATCTATCTCTTCTCGAATATCTCGAATATGTTTTTGTAAGTTTGAGCCAGATTATAAACCTGGGAGTTAATATACTCTGTCACAAAGACCAATAAGGTCCAAGAAATTTGTTCTCAGTTTGATTCCAGTTTAGAACTGGACTCTGAAGTTGGGAAGCCCAGCTGTAAAGCAGGGTTTAGTTTTTACAGGAAAGCACAAAGTCAAGTTTGTGTCTTAATTTGAAAAAATGGAACAGGTTCTTCTCTGCTATAGGTATATTTTGCAAACTTCTAAGAACCTGAACTGAGTCAAAAGTGGGTTGGGGTAAAGCTGGAATTTTATGAATTTAGGTGAAAATTTGCAAAATTCAAATAAAATCTGGTTGGATTCCACTTTTTACCCTTTGATTTTGCTGGAAGTCAAGCCAAAGGGATAAAAATGTATATGGACCAAAACTAATACATGCATAAAAAGTGTTCTGCGCTTGTTCAGATGCATCCAGTACTTGTACATAAACAGTACTATGGTTCCTTCTTACCAGTAATTAGAGATACAGTGGTAAGAAAAAATTCAGAGTTTATAAAAAGCCCTGGCAAATGGGTTACGTTTGCTCTCTGCAGCATTTTCATGTATCTGCTGGGGGGTTTTTGTCACTGATACCACAATTGAATGAAGTAACTGTCACTGGTTAAAACATAGAATATAAGAAATATCAGAAAGGATTCTTTCCATCAGAATTACACACAACATTTTAGAAAACAAAAATTATTCCATGCTTTAGCATTATTACAGGATTACAAATCATTCTGCAAACTTCAGTAGTGAACTAAATATATGACTTCTTCCAAACGTTTACAGTCTAATTTAGCTATTAATTGAAGAAAAGTCAACAGAAAAATAAGGCTAGGGATGGAACGGAAAAAATATGAGAAAAACCTGTTTCTCTCTTTTCTAGTGACAGATAATATGTTTGCTTTCTAACTCTACAGGCATTACATAGTCATAATTATAGAGGTCGGGGTTTGGGTTTTTTTTTGTTATTGCTTAGCTAAAACTGTAGAAAAGACTAGATAAAATCTGTGAAAGGGTTTTGCCTTTCTTCTAAAAATGCAGAAGATATTTTCCTCCTAAACTTGCAAATAAACCTTATGTCATAGTTTAAATTGATTTTTTTTCAGATGTTTCTAAAGGGCTACCTGTTTTAAGAAAAAGATATTTTGAAGATTTTTAACTATCCTCCAAAATTCTTTTGAACAATTCTGTTTTAATACTGAAACTCTGAACTGTCTATCATTAAGTACTGGTGATAACATCTGCAACAGAGCATAGGTTTATTTAAAGTTACAAAATACTTACTTTGTTTTTCCATCTCTTCTTCCTTTTCATCAAGGTATATAAAATTAAAGGAAGCTAATTTGATGACTTTTCTAATTTGATACACTTTGCTATAAAGGTGGAACATTTTGCTATGAACGAGAAAACCATTTTAGTATAATGACATCAACATATAAAAGGAGTAGACAGAATCTAAGGAAAAAAGAAGAAAAAAATTTTAATAAGAATTCTATTGTGGTCCTCATTTAAAATTTGCACTTGGAAATATTGAGCACCCTCTCAAAATAGAGGTGTTAACACATATTTCGTGTTGTTTGCAATTCCTGACTAACAGAGAGACTAAAATTTCAGGAAATCTCAAGTTAAGACACTGATTCCTTTCTGATCCATCCTGTTTCTACCACTCCCTATTTACTCACTTAAGAGTAACATCTATTAAAAATAAAGATGAGTGAAAAAAATTACAGAAATAACTTTAGCTCTGAACAGAAGGCAGGAACATACAGAGCTATGGAGAGAACACTCGAAAAGCTAAACAGAACATTATTGGTATAAGATTGAAAACAAATGCTTTCAGCAACTTGTCCTGGGCAGGGCTGTCTTTTCTCCACAGATTTCTTTAATTTCCCCTTTGCTATTGGGCCTCTTTTTGTTGTCCAACATCTTACCTAATAATGAGAAAACAAATACCAGCCCTTAAAAAATGTGATCACATGCACCCTCATGGCTGTATATGAATTTAAAAAACCAAACTCAGTCTTTCTCAGGCATGCAGATGAATAATTCATTTCCTGACATCAGTTAATTTAGGAAACTGTGATCAGCTCTGCCTCTTTTACTGCAGGCAGACTAAAGTCTCATTTATGCCAGCTAGCCTTGCAGTAACAATTACTGAAGTAGAAATTAGCTTGACTTTCAATCTGTGACCCTAGGTTTTTTAAAAAATAGTAACAATAATAATAATAATAATAATAATAATAATCACTGCTATATAGAAGACTATAATCAAAGACTGAGAGCACTATGTAACTTTTTTCTATTTAAATATTGAAAATTGTCTGTTGATGTGTGTGGCTAGCACTGGTAATTCACAAGTCTCCTTTGGTTTTGGGTTGGGAAGTTCCTGTTATGGGATTAGAGGAGACCAAGAAAATGTGCATTAAACAGCATGGAAGTTCACCAGGCAGTAAAACTGTACTTTCAACAGCATGAGAATAATTTTTGTTTCATGTGGTTTGTCATCTCCCTTTCAGATCTCAGCAGGAATATTTCAAGAAGAGCATTGCTAACGTTAATTTCATTCTTTCATTTTCAGTCACAATCAGGTCTAATGGGAGCCCAAGCTGTTCGGTAAACCTAAAATGTCTGAAGAAAAAAATCTGCAATCAAGGTAAGGGCTGTTGAGGAAGTTTTCAAAGCCTACGTATCAAAATTTTAGGCATATACATGCTCATTTGTGATCTCTACTGAACATATTCTGACAGCATATTTGTGAAAATTAGCACTAAGCTTGTTCATAATTATGACAATCCCCATTTTTAGAGCACTAACAATGTTTTAATTGCTTCATAGATTTATATAGAGAAAAGATCCTGTGTCATAAACAAGCTACAATTCCAGCAGGAATTAATGAAATCCAATTTATTTTATACTGGCTGGATTGACCATTCTGAGATGTAGCTCAGACAGCAAGGTATTTTCCTTTAATCATGGGGTGTAACCACCTGGCTATCTCTAAAACTCCAAGTTAGTCATGTCTTTAAGTATTCTGCTGAATACTAGCACTTAAATACTTTTTACCTTCAGATTCAACCAAAGCTGAATTATTTGTGTTAGTATCTCATGATCCTCGCAGGAAAAAAAATTAAAGGAAGAATCTGATTTTGGAGAAAATGATGGCTTGGAGACTGGATTTTGAAATGGAACTTAAAGTACTTTGACAGCTTTGTGGAGTTCTATGAAATTTAGATTTTAAAGCAAGATATTTACATTTAAAAACATGCTTTATTTAGATATTTAAAATAAATCTCCCAAGAGTTTAGTTTGCACATAGGAATTGTATTTGAAATACATACATATTTATATGTATGACTTACATTTGAAAGGAGAGTAGGCATTAGGAATAATACACTCTTACTGCCAAAAGCTAAGTCTGTTAGAACCATCACTTGGTCCAGCAGAAATGCCCATGCTGCAAAAAGGGCTGCTTTGTGTCTGTGAGAAAGGAAGTGGCTGTATTGAAAAAAAATCAGCAACTACTCAACAGCCTCTTCTCTGTATACGGTGTCCTAAACAAGGAAAACAACCAACAACAAGAGGCTTTGGAGGAACACAGCCCAGTCCAAACTCAGCACAAAAAGGGACATATGAAAGACAATTTCTAACACATTATTTTTTAATGATCTTTTAGACTTACAGAAGAAGTAATCACTTTGAATTTTGAGAGTCTTACTTGAATTTTGGTCAGTTAAATGTTGGATGAAAATAGCAAGAGTATTAGGTATTTGTTCAATGAGTGGACAATATATGAAGAATGACATCTATTATTGTGTTGTAGCGAGAAGTTCCCCCAGACAGGTTCAGTTCCTGCTCTGCCTTACTACAAAATGAACAGAAGATTTTACACTCAAGCAGGAAGACCAGAGATGACAAGTACATACTTGTGGGACAGAAAAATAAGTAGTCACTAAGTATTCTAGTCAGCACTGTAGAACCATGCCTGAAATTTAGGATGTAAATTTAGGATATAAATTGTCATTATAATTACTCTGTGAAACATAGGAGAGAAACATTGTTATTCCAAGGGTAGGCTTTAGAGATATGGATGACTGAAGACGTGACCTTGCTACCTGGTCATCTTAGACATTCTTGAGTGTGTTTTTGTCTGAATTTACCTTAAACAGTTTCTGAACTATAGGTCATCCATTAGGTCATCCATTTTCTGAATGAAAGTGGAATGAGAGGATTTTTAGTGTTTCAATCCCTTCCCATGGTGGTTTGTGCATCCTTCAAACAGTTAACTGGCACTTGGAAAGCACTTTTCCAACCTTGACTTTTCAGACATATTTATCATGCCAATGTTATAAACAGTGTAGAATTTAAAAAGACATAAAAAAAAAAAGCCCTATTACATAGTTGCTGTGTTATAACACAGAGTTTCTAAAACACAGCAGTATATTTTTTCTGTGGTGCAGTTAGCCAAGCATCTCACTGCCAGGTTTCCATGATCTTCCAGGGTAAAATGGCAATCATTTTAGTGTGAGTCCTCGATACAGTAACTGATAAGGAGCAACAGAACGCAGCGGGAGGGCAGACCTACAAAATCCACCTGTGGAGGCAAATGGTGAAGCTTCTGTACACTCCAGCTTATAGAGCAGAACTACTAAACTGACTATTTGGTTTTGACACAGTACCTACTAGCATAGCAGTACAGCCTTAAGGAATGTTTTTTCTATCATATGCATAAAAGCATCCAACCAAAAACATAATGAATGCATGCAATTTATACATAATACACACATTTGTATATATATGAGATTATATCCTATTTTTGTGACCATTTCACAGGCATGAATGCATACATGTGTGCAAGCATATGTGCCATTTTGATTTTCTGTTCATGAAAAAGCCACTGTGGGAGAATTTTATTAAAATACTAAAATGTGGGCCTCTCAGATGCTTTGTACTAGTGTTTCACTTCATTTGTACTCAATGGGACATTCAGAATTTAGGAACCTGACATAGCTCTTCACCACATATACACGTAAATATATCAAGCTTTCTAAGAAAATATTTTCTTTAATTTGAAAATTTCATTCTGACTATAGATTTTGTTCAGTTTAGTGTCATAAACAGATCAGGAGCTCTGAGCATTTGGATCTTTTTATTGGATCTAATATCCATAAAACACTTACTTTGTTCTTTTCATTTTCCCTACCTGCAAATTTTAGTTCTTGAGTTGTGAAAGGGGAAGGAGAAATGACAGCACTCAGATCAAGAGTTTCTGAATAATGGACTCCATGATTCAGATGAATGGTATGAGGAATAATCAAGAGCCAGTACCAACAGAAGCAATGTGAGCCTCTATTGCACATTGAGATACGCAGTATATCATGGACAAGACTGATATTGTTGCATTGTTTCAGTTAATTACACCTGAATTTCCACATTTGTCCTTGATACTTGTTCTACCCATGAATTTTATAATCAGGAGCAAAACCTTGAAGTGACATCAAAAACTAATTGAGAACTACATGAGCAGTTTGTATATAACCAACTACACAGAAAAGACAAATTCATCTATGAATCACTGCAACCAGTGAGCTACTTTCAACAGTACAGATCAAAACCTAGGAGAAGGGAGTGAGAGCTGCTATTAAAACCATCATTTAGCAATCAGGAAACGCAAGGAGGAAGAGAGTATCACTAGAGACAGGACCTGAGGAAATGGCCTGAAGTTGTATCAGGGGAGATTTAGGTTGGATATTAGAAAAAGGTTGCTCATCCAGAGGGTGGTTGGGCGCTGGAACAGGCTCCCCAGGGAAGTGGTCCCAGTACCAAGCCTGGCAGGGTTCAAGAAGCATATGGACAATACTCTCAGGCACACGGTGGGACTCCTGGGTATGCTCCTGGGCAGGGTTAAGAGCTGGACCCAATGATCCTTGTGGACCCTTGCAATTCAGCATATTCTGTGATTCTGTGATCATACTTTGCAGTATGGCTTAATGAAAGAACACATCTGACCGTACCAATGGATGGGCAACCCCTCCTTCTTACCAGTTTTCCATTGCTACACAATCCATATAATTGGTCCACGGTCTTATGATGCAGATTTTTGCATGTTTATACTTTTCAGTTACAAAATATGGAATTCCATCCATGATTATGTTCCTGTAAGAGTCTTCTTAGGAACTATAATATTCTGGCCTAAGGATGTTTAACTTTTCTTAAACTTTAAACCAAGTGAACTATAAGAGAGGGGGTTTAGTCCAGATGCATTTCCCACAATTGGGAAACGTTCTTCCAGTTTAAATGAGTGAAGCCAAAAGTAATCTTACTTCTCTAGTAAATCAGTCTGACTCTATTCACAACATCTGAAGGGGTGATTCAAGATGAGAAATCCTTGTATTTCAAATAGAGTGAATAAATAGCAGGAAACTGATGGTAAGTCTGAAAGTGTGAGACATGCTCCCAGAGTGGATCATTGACAATGATGGAGAAGAGACATCCAGAAAAACGTGGGTTCCAAAGGAAGAAAGGTTTGCAAATAAGTGAGAACCAAACCACTGACATTTATAGACAAAAAGAGTGGATAGGCTTTTGGGTCCTTCTTGTCATGGAAGCAACAGGTCTCCTTGTAGATATGGCCCTGTGAAACAGTGGAGATAAAAACTGACAATCTGTCCTTTGTGGCTTCAAAGGAATCCAAGGAATGTTTGGTAACAGCACAGTGTTTAATCTTTGTTTGCCTTAAAAATTCCAGTTCTGGCCATTGCATTTAGCCTACCTAAAATTACTTACATGTTTTCAATTGCCAAAAGTTATTCTTCACTTCCTTTTTAATTTAACTACAGAATTTCTCTGTTGTGGAAAACCTATTTGGGAGGGTCGTTTTGCACCAAAAGTGGCAGTATTTCAGGCAAAAATGAATTACATCACTTCAAAATACTTTTGAATCTTTGTGAATTACAGTCCCACATAGACACAGTAATAATAGGAAACCCAATTTAAAACTAACTTTGACTGCACTTTGAGTGCTCAAAAAAGGCACTGATTCAGCTGTCTTTTTATTATCTAGCAATTTCTGCGGAACATATTGCATATTTGGTTCGAATATTCTGTTGGTTTTTTCATCAAGTTCCTTGCTGTTACTGTCTCTGGATCATATACCTCAGAATTTTGTTGTGGTTTTATTTCCTTCCTTTGGCCTTTCATTTTCAGAGTCACATTTCCAACTATTTCCTTGGTTCCCACACTTCAGGTATTAATATTAAACTTCTCAATACAACTTTGACAGAATGGCATTTTTAATTTGATATGTGTAAAATATATGCATTGCTGAACTCTATTAGCAGCACAGACAAAAGCCTTATTTGAATCCTAAGGTGAGATTATTCTACAGGACCTATCCAGGTCTTGTATTTATCCAGGACCACACAAACTGATTGTCTCCTATCCTGCTAAACTAATAACAGGTGTTTGAAAGTGGACACTGAAACAGCCAGAAACATTCTGTATGGTGTCATGCTGTGAGCTCCATTGATTGCTGTCAGGATAGAGTATTTAGATTCACTACGTAGAACTCCACCACTCAAATAAAAAGGAGTATCTGATTGAAGTACTAGACTATCATTGTATTTGTAGAGTAGCACTTGAGGCATGAATTTTACAGGTGTTTATTGGGAGCTGAAATTTCTTTATGTTCAGCAATTTTTTATTAATTTCCATGTTTTGCAAAGAAATGTGAGCTGGCTGAGCCAAACATCTGAAGTCCTGCCTGTCCACCGGGTTGTGTCACAGACTCATCCAGCTTACTGTCCCATTCCTCCATTTTTCTCACTCAGACTCAGCTTTTTCCCTCATGCTTGTCCTTCTCACTTTAATCCTTCACAGTTTCCATGTGTGTTTTCCGTATCAAATATTGTCTCCCTGGTCGCCTCCTGCCAAAGCCTGGGTGTACAGACAAGACTGCTTTCCTTGTCAATGAGTTACCAGGCCCTGAGGGCACTAACAGGTCCTCCTGTTCCCTGCACTCCAGGGCTCACCCTACCCTGCCCACAGCCCAGGGCCCTGGGTCAGCCCATCAGCCATCAGACGCTGCCTCACTGATGCCACAGCAAGGAAAATATCCAGCTCCCCATAGCCCTGTTCTGCTTGGCCATGGGCCACGTCCTGGCCTGGCACCAGCAAGGTACCTGGTACCAGGGCTGAGACCACCGCAGTCCCAGCCCTGCCTTGAGCCCTGCCACGGTGAGCCTCTCAGACTCACAGCTTCTGGCCCCACAGAGCCACCAGACTGCACCGTGTCCCAGCAGCATTGATAATCCCATAGGAGCTGGGAACCCCATTTAAAAGGCTAACACTTTCTCAGCCTAGGGATGCTACCACAGTCAGTGTAGGCAGAACTTTTAGGAAACATTTTCCAACCAGCAAACATATACTTCAGTTTCATGTACTAATTGGGCCTTCTGAAACTTTTGTCATTTGGACAAGGTATGACAGATTTTGCACAGTTAGGAATGGGACATCCTGCATCAAAGCAAGGGAACCCTTTAGCATCATGAAAAGTAATTTATCACTCTGGACATGAAAAGCTTTTTCAGTTTTCTTCCCTCACTTGCCTTCAGAAATCGCTGAGCTGTTTTGACTGAAAATTCCCCAAATAACTCAAATAGCAGATAACTGCATGGAAGGTTTGTAGCTAAAATTAGAAAAAAATCTGAACTGGAAGTTAGAATTTGGCAAAGATATAACAAGTTACAACCAACTGGAAAGGGTCAAAGCAACTTGAAGAATATAGGTGGTGCTCCCTACCACACCTATAATTCATGCAGCTTATTTTTCTTAAGCTAAATTCATCCATTGACAAATTTATGAGCTGCTGAGTGTTGTGTTGTGTCTGGGCTTCAGAGTACTTTGAATTAATACAGGAAAGCCTCTTTTACACTGAGCATGATACTTGTTTGAAATGCTGGCTATAATACATTTTCCAAAAATTGTTTAAAACAATATAGCCCTATAAACATTGGCTTACCATACTTGGACTTGTCTCACTCCATTTTATAAAAAGCATCTCAAATAGTTTGCTAGTATAATCTCATAGCACATATGATGTTCAAAGTTAAAGAAAATTATATTATATTTTTTGAAAATTAGATTATATTTTCTTCTCCTTTGGGAAAAAAACCCCATGGATTTGAAGGCTGAAACTTCAGATTTTCTGAGAATTACTTATACTCTGATGACTCACTGCAGTCACAGAACCAGAAGTATGGAAATTAATGCTTCCAGTCTCTCTCGTTTTCCTGTTATTCCTGAGTAGTACAACTCCATACTGTACTTTCTTCTCCAACCCATGAATACTTCTCCCCTGAAATGCCTCTTGTACAGCCCTCTTTTCTGTAAATTAGGATAGGCTGAATTTTGGTACGCTCACCATTCATATCTTCTTTGAAGAATGGAAAAAATTCTTAGTCTTCAACAAATTAGTCCAAATGAATAGTGCCCACACCCGCTGAAGTATGCACAGAGAAGTATTGTCACAGTTATGTTTCATAGCTCTTTAGGCAGAAGGACACATATCTGTTTAAAAGTGACACAGACTCATGATATTCTACTACTATCTGCCTCAAAAACCTGAATATAGCCCCAACAGGTTTTTTTCTATACGATCAGATAGGCTGTCTGTTGCAGTGTGGTACAGGGCCAAAAATGCAAAGAAATTACTGTGTTGTACCATATGGAAAAATTTCCACATACTTGTGTCTTTAGACCTAGGTAGGTCTGATTTCTTTGGGAATTCTTTTCTGCAAACAACGTACCCAAATTGTGCATTTTCCCAGCTGACAAAATTCACTCTGTTTTCAAAAGCACTCTTACTTTGTTAATGGTGTCCAAAATCTGGTTGATTATGTCTCAAGGACTGAGAGCTGTAAACAGTGAAAGTGAAAGGTAAGAGACTGCTGAAGTTAAAGGCTAATGAAAGCAATGTGAGAGAGTGTTATGGCCTTCCACAAACACTGAGCAACTGAAGAGGCAATGGAAGGGATTAGTTGTGCAGCAGAGCAGTTTCGCCTGAGGTATGCCAGATGTCTGAATGGCAGAGGAGGACAAAGAACAACATTCAGAACTCCCTGGGTTACTGAGAGTATCCTTCAGACTTTGCTGCCTCTCATGCTGCTTTGTGGAGAGAGGAGAAAATAGGATGACTTACTTAGTGTCATTTTCAGTATAACCCCAAACCAAAGTGTATAATTACTGCTATTATTATCGCTATTATTGTCCAAGACTAAAATCCTTCATCTAGAAAAGATTGCAATGCTTCTTTTTCTTGTAAGGAATGCTGTTGATTACTGTGGTAGAAGTATACTGCTTTGATGCATTGATTTAAGTACAAAAATTTTAATATCCCCCAAAGTCTTGACTTTGGTGGTCTAAGTCTTCTCTCTGTCCTCATTGAATGTGACAAATTATATTTTGATGGCCTTGGTTAGGAGTATGTTACACAGGGATTCAAGCAAGATCTTCTGAAAACTTGCTTGAATGGCATAGCTGATGTAAGTGAACAAAAAACTGGGACTACTGACTAGTGGAAACAGCAGCACTTTTACAGATAAACCCTAAATCACTGCTTTAGACTATTTCCCTTTTTTCTGTTAACAGACGTGAACTTGCTACTATATCTTGACAGTAGTCGGTTATTTTACAAAAGAAGTGCCAAAAAAGCAAATACAGAAGCGGAAGACAGGCTTGACCTTTAAGCTGTCATTCAAACTGTGCCCTTAAAAATGTGTTGTTCCTGTTTCACTACAGGAAAAAAATGAAAATGTTCTTTTGTTACATAAAGCAGAATAATGCAGGTGCAGCTTTTATCTGTCCATAAAAGGCCAAAACTAACTCTGCCTTCAACGGGAAGCATTCATAATGAATTGAGTGATATGCAGAAGAATTTGTATTTGTATCTTAGGAATGCATAACTAGAAATATTATGACCAATTCCTTGACAGTTCCTATTCTACTTAGAAAATATGCTAACAATTTGTACAGTCTCTTTATAAAATCTTCCTGGATGCATCAAACAGAAATTCATGCAGGACCAAATATTTTTTCTGTTGTATTGCTCATGCAGACTTGTTTACTATCATAATTTATTCATGGGTTTTATGTTACTGATTTCTATTTATATTTTTAACCTAAAATTTTTCAAACATTTGCTCAGAGAAATTAAAAAAAAAACCCAAAACAACGACAACCAACTTTTATTCTCTAATATCTCTAGCCATTATGGATTCATTAAGAATGAAATTAAAAGCACCAAGTTAGCTTGCTCTATTTTTCATTAACAAGGAACATACAGATATTCACATTTAGAACAGAGACTGAGTGAGCAGTCTGACTTAATTGGGAGCAAGTCCGTTAACATCAGTAAAAATTTGCAGTCTGATGTTTTCCTGAAAACCGTTTCTCAGCAGTGCTATTCCTACTCTAATATTCATTCAGTTTCAATATCCAGTAGAAAAAGTAACTTTATATTATTTGTTCAAAGAAATCATACTTAGAGAAGGGGTGCTGCAGTAGTGAACATTGTTCACAGTCCTGTCCTTAGAACTACATATTGTGCTGCACCATGGTGTGACACTCTTCGATTCCCTAAGCGTTGGTTAGCAAAAAAACTATGGTCCCTTCCCTTTGTGGGAAATTAATTTCTACCCTTTCTCCCCACTGTCTTTTCTTGGGACCCTGCTATTGTCATTCTTATTGTATTCAAGCTATTTTCTCCAACTGTTTACTGTAGATATTTCCAGGTTTCTTGATGGACTTATTAATGAAAGAAATATTTTTGGGTTTGTTTTTATTTTTTTCTTTTTAGTATCTTCTTCTTGGTGTTAAATCACAGAGTCTAGAATAATATAAAAATTTCTGTCTATGTTTTTGTAGTCTTGAAGAGTTAAAATCCTAAAGTGAAGTACTGTGTGTTGAGCTCTAAGAGAATGTGCATTTCCTCTTTGTTCCACAAATTTATGAGCAGGATTGAACCTTGGCCCGCACAAATAGAGAATTTATAATTCAGCCTGGAACTACTCAGAAACTCTCTAGTTGAATGAGAAATGGATGATTTTTAGGATTGTGAGACGGTCTGAAGTCATGGATGCCATTTCCCACTAAAACAAAGGATATTTCTGGGAAACTACATGTGTCCAGTAAACTATCTCCAAAGGAATTGAAAACTGGAACTGCTCTACCAGTGTATGTTCAGAGGCCCCTGCCAAAGTCCTGTATCTGGATGTTCATACTCTGCAGGCTCTAAAGATCCTCTGACTCAGTTAAGTAGATTCCAAACAGAAGAGACTGAGTTATGTCTCTTTTTATCATAAACTCTCTAACATGGAGAAATGTGTAGGTCTGTACCTGACCCAGTTATGAAGTGACAGATTTGCACTTGAACAGAATAGTCACGTGCTTTTTGTTACTGATATTGCCTAATGTCTACTTTGTTATATGTTGTCTTTTCTTCTAGAGGTAAGTAATTTCTTGATTTTGTGCCTAACCACACCACGCATAGTGAGTTTTATTCATGTAGTAGGGAAACTTCTCTTGACTTTGCTTTCCACTGTAATTGGGAGTTTCTCTCTGAGTACATTGAACAGAGAAGTGTTACTACTGAGAAACAGGCTTGTTGAAAAAACACAGGGTCATTTAAGCCTGTGTTAGAATGAGTCAATCTCATCTTTAATTGGAACAATCTTAGGCTTACTTTCATCTACCATGTTGTTAAACATTGTCAAAAACCCATTCAATAGAAATGTATGATGATTAATAGGAAGAGCTTTATGAAACAAGCAGTTTGTACAGTCCAATATCAGCTATAACGATTCTCTCTACAAGTCTGAATTTATTTACATGCTTTATTTCAGTCACTAGTATCTCAAATGTGTTTGATTTGTATCAAACCTACTAGGGAATGGACAGTGTCATCATAACAGGTCATGCAGGCCTAGAGTTATGTTTTTCTATTAAGCTGTTGTGGCTGGGCTGGTAGAAGTACATACAGTCAATGTTATTCCCTTACTAGGTTGCTTATTAGTTAGTTTTCTAATAAAGTCAGAACATATTTAGGAAAACATTTACAGATACCATGAGAAAGTTGCTTAGAATAGGAGAGTTTTGACATTAAATCACTATCAGGAATTCATAATAATTATAATTTTTTTTTTTTTAATAACCTTGATTCTGAAATCCTCTTATGTGTTAAGTCAGTTTGCATTTGGTGGAATTACTTCTGATATGTGCTAAGAAAGATGAGAATAAGACCCAGAATCACATCACTCTCTTTTTTTCCGCACTCAGACATTGTAAAACTTCCCTTTAGTAAGGAATGTGAGAGTAAGCCTTTACTATTTGCATTTCAGAAATGTAAAAGATATATACATTTTCAAAGTTCACAAGATAAAGTTTGTACTGTCTCTTTTGCCCAAGTGCCAGTAAACCCAATCTTTTCCTGAATTGTATAGTTTGGTCTGCTATGCTCCTTGGCCAGAGGGGTTTGAGAGGCCTATTGAAATATTTTACAAGATTTCTTGTGCTCTATTTTCTTTGAGCTAGAAAGTAGTACTTTTGTGGTAGTCCAGAACTAAATCCACAGTAGCTCAGTCAAGTTTAAATGATTGACAATTGTCTGTATGAATTAAAACAACTTAGCCAAATTCACTGCTGAGTTACAATGAACCAAAGCAACCTGAGGCTGCTTGCTGATAAAATGTGCACAAATATAAGTGAAGGGGGAATTTGGCTTATGTTAAATAACAAGTACTGCATGAACTAGTGCACCAAAATGGAAATTAAAGATAGCCTTACCCAAAAATATATTTCTTCCAAACAAGCTTGCATTCAACCTTTCCCCTGGAATGAATCAAGGGAAACCTAGCAGTCCATTATTTCAAAATTCTGATTTTCCAGATCCAGCCTGGATCTGACTCAGTGGGCTGAGCCAGGTAGCAGCTGGAATTCATGCACAGCAGCTTATGGTGAATAGGAGGTCAGCTTTAGGCCTCTATACCTCTAAGAAAATCTGACATACACAAGTCTACATCAACTGTTTAATACTCTAGAATATAAAGTGATCCCAAGACACAGTCAGGCAGAAAAACAGCTGGCATTACCACTTTTCATGTAGTCAGGCACAGTAAAGGGCTTTGTATAACCCCATGAATGATCTGGCAGGAATGGCAGATAGGACTCCAACCGTAATGCATCTTGGTCTGTTGAGCTGAGCCAGACTGAACTTCATCTCTCTCAGCCTCCAGTAGCATTTCAGTAAATGGTAATTTTCAATAGTTACTGAGACTTTGCCAACTATTCTGATGCAGATTGCCTCACATCCCATGTAAAAGACACATTGGTTGGATTCACTCTGGATTTCCATGGCATGGAACAGTTCAACTCATTGCTGCGTCTGACTGTAACTATTTGTCTGGCCCTACAGAGGAATGTGAAACCCTCTCATATAAACAACTAAGAGTTACATTTTAGGGCTTGTGTCTCTAAAGTGGGAGGCTTGCTGGGAACAGATTTAAAGGATGGAGAATGTCTGGTTTGGAGCAGAAGAAAGGAAAAAAAAGAGAGGGATTTTTATTTTTTAAATTCTAACTTTTTAAAATTCCTTATGTTTTCCATTACAAGGGCATCTATTTGTAGGTAAATAAATTTAATTTTAAAAAAGAAAGTCTGACTTAACTGATTTTGGTTAAAAATTAATGAATGGTAGATCAAGCAGCATGATAAAGTTTTATTAATCATATCTGTCACATCCAAAGCATAGGGTAGGGTCTTTACTTTTAAGCAGAGGCCCTATATGTTAGCCAGCATATACAAATAATACTGACTGTAGTGTTTGGGGACATTTTAGTACGGCTGACAGAGAAGACAAAAGGCCTATCTGTGTTTGTAATGAAGTGGTGCTTTTGTTAAAGTCTGTGTTTTACCTGTAATCAGCTGAAGAACTTTTCAAGGATCTGAACAATAAAAACAATAAATTTGCTTTTTTTCGTGAAGGTATTACATACACTTTTATCATCCAGTTGGGTATGGTAAAGGCTTTTTATTCTCTTCCCCTTCTGTTGATATATAATTATTGTTTTATCTTAGGATCAATTGAAAAAAAATATGTTCTTGATTTTGGAGGTACTGGGAAATCCCAGGCATTTCTCCGACATGGTTGGAAGTGACCAAAAAATAGCTGATTTTGCCAGGAATCCAATGTTCTGTGTGTCAAATCAGATATCTAGTAATCTAAAGAAGGACTAACTCACCTCTTTCTAAAAACAGCAGTGTTTCCTTTGTCTTAGGTAGGCATGTGTAGACCAGCAAGTATTAAGCAGAAATATTATTTTACAAAGTCATTTTGAAAAGTAGTACCATACTATGTTTCTGAAATCTAAGCATTGCAGGATAGTCTTGTCTCAAGAATATGCAGAACATTCCCAGATTAATGAATTAATTTTAGCATTTTTAAAAAAGATTAACATTTGTGCAATCAAATTTTTAAATTTTGTGGATGATGCAAAACATGGATCACCCTTCATTCTACATCCTGCTCTGTGAAGTCATCTGCTACTGGCAGTTTATGTAGATATAGGAACTTTGGAATGCCCCTTTGTCTGCAGAATTGCTGTAGTCTATTATAAGAAAAGACTGTAGTTTTTTTCCTGTTGAAGACTTTGCTTTTTTTTTTGTAGCTTTCCACAGCTGAATGTTACACAGTTACTTAAGTCTTAGAGGTCATGGTTAAGTCTTTATTTTTATACACACATATTTATAGAACAAGTAGGGTAACATACCACATCAGGAAAACAAACACCATGCCTTTCTTGATGCTGTCACAAATGCCAGAATATGGTGTAAAACCTAGCTTTGAAAACAAATCTCTTGATGACAGAAAGAATAACTTGATGTAGGATCTATCTTCCAGCAACAGAAGTGGCATGATCTTTGAACTATTTGTGGTATGTCACAATTATACAATATATTGCCAAGGAAGATGCATTGTGGTTTGCAAACTTGCAAATTCTCTGTCATATTTCTGACATTCATGAATACTTCTGCTTATACTTCAAATAAAGACAGTCCCATTTAGAACAGTGAAAATACATGGAGTTCAGCTAGTGCTTTGGATCTGCACTGTTTCATGCAAACTTTGATCTATATCTTATATAGATGAAACTAGCAAATAGATTACATTGTAGTCTGATCTGAATAATCCATGTCGCCAAGGAAAAAGAAAATGAGGCCTATTAAGTAATCTTAATACTGTTGGATGCAGCTCTCTCTGTCTGACACAGCTGGGAAATGTTCACAAAGTGAACAGTGTTATTATTGCCAAGGGCTGAGTATTCCTTTAGTGATAAATTAAACATGAGTTTTTGTTTTTCATTTCTTTGTTAAGTGTGTTAGGCTGTACTGCCTCTAAATGATTGATCATACAAGGAAAATATTGTGAAGGCATTCAAGTAAGAATAGAAATAAGATACTTGCTTTCTGCTTCTCAGGAGGGACAAGAGATGATGTAATGTGCAGACAGACACACTGGCATTTAAATGCCACCATGATAGGTGTCATATCAAACCCATCTTATTAGGATACATTAATAAAATAAACAAGTCACTCATGCAAATCTAATCATAAATCAACAGCACAGTTCTGAAAGTCCCTTCTGTGGCAACAGTTATACACTGAGTAAACTGAACTGTAGCTTATATTCCTTGTCTTGTTTTCATATGTGTCGTGGGTTTACCAGCCCCCCTGGCTGAAATGATCAGGCTCAGGTATATTTCCGGAGAAAAAGCCAATCAAAAGTTTTAGTAATGCCTCTGCTAAAGACATATTTAAGAAAACGGAAGAGAAGGTGTTCTCGCAGTAAGAAATTCATCCGCCATGTGAGGAGAGAGGCAGCAGGCCCCATGTGGGGGCCAGGCCTCCTCTCCCCCAGCCTTGGGCCAGGGGCAGGCATGGCATTGAAGTCTCTCCAGCCGGGATGTGTAACAGTGGAGAAACAAACTCCAGACAGCAACTGCCCAGCTAAAACATGCTGCAAGACGGATGCAGCCCCGGCAGAGAGCACAGGACGACTTGAGATAACCGGCAGCTTCAAGGTCAGTTCTAGCAGGAGAAGAGTTGAGATGAGGGGGGCGTACCCTTTCCCCGCCTCTCTCCCTGCAGCAGGGGAAGAGACTGAAAGTTGCAAACCCCTGCTGCCTTTAGAAGATAACTGGGGTGCAGAGAGAACCCCAGCAGTTAATGAAGCAATTTGTCCCGGAATAGACGAATGCCTACGGAGGCTGTGACCCTTGTGAGAGGTCTGAATTGAAGTAGAATCCTGCTAGAGATCTGTGGCCTATGGAGAGAGAGAGACTTATGCTGGAGCAAGTTGTTCTGGTGGGACTTTTAGTCCCAGTGAGAGATCCATGCTGGTGCAGCTCACTTGTGACCCTAAAGGACAGCAGAGAATGGAAGAGCTGCTGTCCTGGGTGGACCCATAAGGAGTGGTCTATTTAGGACTATCTTTGGTGGCAATGGGACCTCCATGCAGCAGAGGAAAGACTTAAACCCATTCTCTGTAGTTGTGGGTGAAGACTATGGTGAAGTAAGTGTTCTACTGCGAAGGACCCCACAAGAACAGGGGAAACGACTCAAAGTCATTATCCCCTATAATTGTGGTACAGACTATAATGGAATAAGAGTCCCCTTATAAGCCATGGGGCCTTAAAGAAGGGGGGACACACCCAACCCTGAAGTCATCATGCAGCAGAGCCAGCCGAGAGAGAGAGAGAGCAAAAGGAATTTCCAGCTACGACACACTTGAACCTGCATCCTCAGATAACAGAAAAGACACTTTACAAGTGCTGCAGCAATTGTTTTAAAAGGAAGAACCTTTCTTTCCCTTTGGACTGATACAAAAAGGGGAAGAAATGCTTTTGAAAATACTTATGAGGATTTTACCAAAAGAAGACACCTTTCTCTTAGACTGGAAAAAGCTAAGAGAAATGCTTTTGTTAGACCTGGCACCCAGCCAAATGTCCAACTTCATGGAAGGGAGAGACTTTCCCCCTTTACCTTGTTTTCCCAAGGCAATAAAGACTGAAACTCCGAGACGAGCCACCAAACTTGTATATAGGAACCTGACATTCTTTCTTCCATAAGATAAGCTAGTTTAAGTAGTACTGTTGTAGTATATGTTATTTCTTAGTTTTTATCTTGCTAGTAATAAATCTTAGTATTATATCCCTTATGTCCAGCCTCTGTTTTGTCTTTATAAAACCTCTCTCAACTTATAGTAATTGTGTGAAGGGGGAGTTCAAGGAAAAAAGGTTGATTCCCTGGTAAACCCATGACAATATGTAAGCCTGCAGAAAAACTGGAGAGAACCTGGGGGTCTAATAGCATCTTTATCATGTTTCTTAACTGCTGGAGATAAAGAGGTGTAAACCAAACTGCCCTTACTCTGTTAGCTAATTCTTTCTCTTCGCATGTCCATACTTGGACAAAAGGCAACTCAGCTTCTTCAGGCAAAAGGTTAGAATTTGACACTCCTTGCTGTTCAAAAATAAAAAGTAAAAATAAAAGAGAAAAAAAAGATTTATTATGTTTTGAATCTGCTACTGGGTGTATTATTTCTGTGTTGCTTTTTCTTTCCAATCAAAGTCCAACAGATTTTTATTTTGTGTGGCTTACCACAAAAAGTAATACTTTTTTATTTTCTTTACTGAGCAAGAACACAAAAATGAATCATTTTTAGAAACTTTTTGGTTAAAAATAGGTATGTCCCAACCTTTTCTCTCTTCATGGTATGTGAAATCTGGTCAAAGTATAATATTTTTGCCTACTGTTACCTAGATTAAATTTCCCAGGGCAGACAGAATGTTGGAAGCCAGAAAATGGGTATCCTCCTGCTGCTTCATAAACAATATCACACCTAGCTGGGAAAGACAGAGCTTTATAGGAATCTTGCTTTTAATGGCATGTCCTTATTTCCCCTGGTTTTTTGCTTTCAGTCCTGTTACTGAAAAGTTACATGGGCTATTTCATAGTGTGCATGCATATAGGAATATGGTTAAGCAAACCATCATGAGGACAGAGAAAAAATAAGGGGAAAAAAAAGGGGGAAGGGTTATGTTTGGGAAAAAAATCAAGCAGCTATCCCTAAAAATAACATTACCCGGATTTAGGAAGAAAATAATGTAGGTTTCTGTCTCTAACCAATCTCTTTCAGAATGTTAAGTAAAACTGCAGTTTCTGATTTTTAGATCAGTTCCATGATTGTTTTGACTAGGTCAGAAGGCAGCTTGAAAAGAGAAGTTGGGATTGATTCCATCTTTTGTGTTAGTGCCCAAAGGATTTGTCTAACCCCAAAGACCTTGAAACATAGCCTGTCACTCAAAATGGACGTATTTTGTGCATGACACCGGAGATGTGGTAGAAAACTATCTTCACATCTCTCCCATGCTGACCTGTTTCTGAATGAAAACATGCAGCCTAGTACAGTGCACATTGCTAACACCACTGTATTAACAGCTGGTGTTTCCACAATAATCCCTGGGTCTAAAAAGAATTTTCAGGGCATTCTTTGAAAGATAGCTACCATATTCAGTGATTAATGTAGTCAAAATATCAAATACAAAAAGATGTGATAAAACTAAGAACCATGATTGACTTCTGAAACAAATGCTTTATGAATTTACAGAACATGGATTATTAGTGCCCTTGCCATATCTAACAGATGAACAGATTGCAAAACTAGGGGGACTGTTATGAATATAATTTTTCAGTGAAAAAAATAAACAAAGTACTGCCCTGACTAATCTTCCTTTGGATTGCAGCATTTAGTTTATAAACAAGCAAACAGACATTACAGTGAAAATAAATCTGCTAGAACCTTAGGTAATCCACTAGATCTTTATCTCCACTGTTTAATAAGATGTGAATCTTAGTTCTAATCTAAATTTTCTGGTTCTATTTCAAGTAACTAGATAGATTTTGCACCTTTATTGAACATACTTACACCTAAAGGGCCTCCAATCACAATTTTATTCAAATACAGATAATTACACTCTATGTCCAAGTACCTCTTTGATAGGATATCACGGTATTGCTCTCATTCTCTCTCCATTTTTCTCTGGCATTTCTTTGTATTTTCCCTATTCTTTAATTCACTTAAACCTTTTTTTTGGGGGGGGGCAGGGGGAGACGGGAGGCAGAGGAAGATGGGTGGGGATACAGAACTTCTAATTTATCTAGTTTCATGCCCTATACATGGTCCAGAAATCCATAGGGTCTTGTTTTAGGTATTATTTGAATTTTTAAATGTACAAATGTAAAACTGAACACTCTGTAGATCCCCCTCAAACAGCCAGCATAACAAACTCTACCAAATCCAGGAACAGAAGACTTTTAGTGTCATTTTGTCATATTCGCAGAGCCTTCCTATGCCTTTAGGGCTTAGGAAAGGATCCAAGACTTGCAAGTCAGTAAGGCACTATGCAGTCATTCTCAGTTCTTCTTTCTCTACTTCAGACAACTGCATAATAAGGTACAATGACTGTAACCAAAGAGCTCACCTGTTTATCCGGGTTAAAACATGCACATGAGGCAAGGAGAAATATGCTCAAGGAGCTAATTCAGGTTATTCAAAGAGAGGATCAACTGTGCACTTCTAAATTCCAGATGAAAGGATAAACTCAGAGACATTTATCTGGATGAGGGGGATCAAGGTAGCTTCATATTAAATAACAGCTGATCAGGTGTTAATATGTCAGACTGGGATTTTAACCATTGGACTTTCCTGTTAATTTAATGCACACAGACTATAAATTAAAACATAAAACACCTTATGTCTGGTCTATAAAACTCTGGTACTAATGCTGAATATCATAAGGAGAAATTCCAGAGTTTCATATAAACTTTGTTTATTTTGGTTGGATGCTGATAGGACCTGGCAGAAAATCAGAATAAGTGGCGCTGATCATGGCACCTTTTTCAACTGATTCTTAGAAGCAAAATGTTAAGTTCAAAAAAGTTTTGAACTGATTCAGAGCTTGACCTCACTGGAGCTGCTCTAATTAGAAATTTATCACCTGCTAGTATGACCACTCTGCAGCATGGATGTTGATTTCTGAAATTCAAGTTATGCCAGTCCCCTGATGCCTTATTAGAATTCTTGTTTTCCCAGTTAGGACAGAAATTCTGTCATTTTTTGAGAAGGAATACATTAGGTAGCTCCATGTCTTATCATTGAAATAATCCTGGGATATGTTCTACTAAGCCTAATGTTGCATGTGGTTGGGACTCAGTCCAAAGCTTCTGATAGTGTTTCATTTAACCATGTCTGTAGTGTTCCTCAGTGCTTTGCACCATGCAAGCATGGTGCCATCTTTTTCATGGCTTAAGAAAACTCAACACCAGCGTATTTCTCAGTTACTACAGCTGTGAAGCATCATCTTGACTGCAATAGTGTCTTCTGAATACATGGGGGGAATCAGATAAAAGTTCCTTTTTGACCCACTGACAATATGCCAAAATGGCATAATTTTAAGATACATTCTGCAGTTTCCTGCTACACCCAAAAATGCATTCAAGTGAATAAACTCTTTTTGCTAGTTTTCTGTGACAGATATTGTTTTTTAATGCTACTCCAGGAGAGCACAGCTGTTCTACATTTGACTGAAAAATTTTTCCAGAAAGTCACAGAAAGTTTTGTTCTGAGCTAAATTCCAGTCTTAATAAACAAGTTAAATAAAACCTCCTAGAAACTCCTTCGTATCTTGATGCACTCTCATTTATATCCAAATATTTCCCTCATCACGCTCTTCTCAATGCAAAACAATAACAAAATTCTGTTCCTGTTTATTAGGACTGCCAGTGCTTGGAGTTGTTCAACAGTCATTGAAGGCACATTAGCTATGAACTTTGAGGTAGTGACACCTGAAAAAACCAATGTTTTTTGTGTAGCTTATTGAGAAATTCGACATATGAAAGATTCATTGCTTGAAAACATTACTGTCGGTCAGCTGTTCCGCTTGTTTGCACAGCCTTATTCTGCAGTAAATGTGAAAGACTTCAGTAGAAGACAAATAAATAACCACATGTTTATGCTTCAGTGTCATGTGGAGAAATAGTGTGGGGATTGTTGCCATGCTTTATCTGCTCCAGAGTGGATTACTTGTGTTTCAAAGCACTTAGATAACAAGTCTTCCAATATTTGGCCAATAATCTTTTACTGTTGCGCAGTGCAGGAGAATAATTGCACAACAAAGTTTCTGGCATTTGCACTTCATTGATTTATGTAAGCAGACTTAGAATCTATTTCATTCTTTCACAAACCAAGTTGCCACTAAGTATCTCTGTGTCAGAAATGATAGCCGCAATAACCTTTCCTTAGCTGAATGAGATATTTCTTTGAAGAAGAAACAGTTGTTTTCTAGACTTGATACAAATTGGATCATCCACTCGGTAGGAAATGTCAACATTTCATTGCTTGATTTCAATTCCTATCAAAGCAAGTAACTGAAATACAATTTTTCTTTTTGTTTGCAATGAAACATTTCAAAATGAGTACACAGGAATAACCACATCTTGTTATGTTGCTTGTTTTTAAATTAAAATTGCATATCTCAATATTGTCAAACAAAAATGTTTTGATTTGCTTTGTTGAAATGTCCAAAAATATTTCTTTTCATTTTCACACTGAAATGTGCTTTCTGGAGTTGTAAATATCTCCTCGGTATACAAATTATCTCTTGAGAATGGGAACAATCCCATTCTACACTCTGAGGTGGCTTCCTAGATGAAATTTCCCATGAAGCATTAAATCACTTAGTTGAAAGGCTGCACTGTATTATGTGGGGACTTGGTCAGAGACATGTTTCATATGTGTGAATTAGGTATGTGAACCTGGATTCTCAAGAAACATTGTGTGCTGAAGTTAGCCTTAGATTTTTAAGCTTCTCTTCTTATTTTGATCTCTTTTCTTTGTTTGTTTAATATTTTCTTGTGTGCAAATTTATTTCCAAAGTGTCTCCTTCCCTTCATTCTTCCCTTCCTCTGTTACTCCCTCCTTCCCTCCTTCTCTTCACCCTTCCTTTCTTCCCTCCTTCCCACCTTCATTCCTTCCCCCTTTCTCCTTCTTCTTTCTCTCTTTCTTCCGTCCTTCCTTTGTCATGTATAACTTCAATGTTGATGGTGAATATAACTGTTTGGCTGCCTTTGTTGCTGATTGCTTGAGTTGTTCAAGCTCTCACCAACTCTGGTGTTCTGTGATAATCCATCATGACAATTGTTTCAACATTCACTGCTAACACAGCATTGTCTGCTGCGACCTGTAGTTGTGGTTTAACCCCAGCCAGCAACCAAGCCTCACACAACTGCTTGCTCACCAGTGGCATCAGGGAGTGAATCCAACGGGTAAAAGCTAGAAAACAAGAGGGTTGAGATAAAGGCTGTTGAATAGGGAAAACAAAAGCCATGCACACAAGCAAAGCAAAAGAAGGAATTCATTCACTGCTTCCCAGGGCAGGCAAGTGTTCAGCCATTTCCAGGAGAGCAGGGTCCCATCAAGCAGTAATGGTTACTTGTGAGGACAATTTCAAATGTCCCCCCTTTCCTCCTTCACTCCCCTGTTTCATATACTGAGCATGATGTCATATAGTATGGAATATCCTTTTAGTCAGTTTGGGTCACCTGTCCTGGCTGTGTCTCCTCCCAGCTTCCCATGAACCCCCAGCCCCCTTGCCAGCATGTCAGTGCAAAAAGGCAAAGAGGCCTTGGCTCTGTGTAAGCCCTGCTCAGCAATAACAAAAACATCTCTATATTATCAACATTGTGTTCAGCAAAAATCTAAAACCTAGTCCTATACTAGGTACTGTCTACCCCAACCAAAACCAACACACCTGTCTGGATATCTCTCCTCTTCTCTCAATATCACCGCATACTTCAGTATAACTGATTTCAGTGCTGTTGGCTGTTAATATGGGAGTATGGTGGAAAAATAGCACAATCTTTCCACAGATCTTAAGACTCCCTTTTGCCAATCTATAGCCCTCTGACTTGGTTGTACATAACCTTGCAGCTAGATTTCACAGAATCCAATACTTTTTTCCCTGCAGTCATGATGGCTGCATATAATGTGATGCTCAGAATTAATGAAGTATTGCCTTTTGCCTAGACTTACAGTCACAACATTAATGGGCAACATGACAGTAACCATTAGATTTATTAGATTCTGCCATGCACATTTGTAATATGGAAACACAAATGAATATTTGGAATATAAAAACCACATGGATGCAGAACGTTTTACAACATGTATTTGAGGCAGTTTAGAATTACTGCTAAAATATTCCAGCATGTAGAGAAAGATAAATTGCCTAATTTAAAACAACACTTATAAATGAAGTCACAAGAAACTTGGTTACTTGGACTGAAGAAAATCTTAGCGTGGTCTCCTAAGGGCTAGTCATAATTAAATCTGACCAGCAGGAGCTTCTATGTGACAGTATATTAGAGAATGAAGCAACTAAGGTCCATCATACTAAGAATTATTTCTGTGACAAAATTATGCTTTTTTAAAGACTGTCAGCTGTGTGGCATGAAGCAAAAAGAAGCATTATTAATTTAATGTAAAGCAATCTGATGCCTAGACTTCTATGCAGAAACATATGGCTAAAGAGATGATGGTCTGACTACTAAACCTTTTTTCACCATTAGTTATTTGGTAACTGATGTCACATCAGGTTATGTCCTGCCTCTTTCTCTGGATAGAAAGAGCCAGTGGGTATTTTTCTTGTTGGTGTCAAGTATTCTGATCAGTTAGTAAATCTGTCATCTCAAGTGTATACCAATGAAAGAAAGAGTATAGGGATGAGTGGTTGGAGAAACTGCCTAGTAAACAAGCTTTAAAACACAAACAAAGCATTACCCAACTATAGAAGCCAAATGAGAACTTAAGCAAAAAGAGCTCAATTCAGCTGTCACTGGAGGAGGAAGTGCTCTTTCAGACTGCTGTTTTAAAAATCAGATGGTGAATTTATCCGAGCTTTGTTTTTCTTATTATTTAGTCAAGAACCTAAAAATATCAGGGCACAGTCACAAATAGAGCTGGACGGTCTATTTTTAAGGAAAATTTATTTAACAAAACCCTTGTACAGTGCTACTGACCCTTTAAGTCCAGTGACCACTCTGCTGCCTTTGGCAGGATCTCAGGAAGGGAGGGAGGACTTAGCAGATGATGGAAAATGTCTGGAACTCCCAGAAGTACTCTCAGATCTAGTGATCGGTAGAAGAGAAAGAATTTTAGAGCCTACTCAGGGCCACCTGAAAGCAAGAACTAAAAAACTGATGGAAAAAGCAGGGGAGAGGACCTCTGAGATGGAGAAATGTGTTACACAAGGAAGACATTGGAGAAAACTTGATAAAAGTGTGATGAGTAAGTGAAATTTGAGGAATAGAAAGGAGGATAGTCCGCGTTTTCAATGGGTGACATGTAAAATGGAAAACTGGAATAAAAACACAAATGGATGGTAGGTTGCAGGAGCCTAAAAAGCTTTTCCCTAGGAAGGATTCCACAGGTCCTCACTGTGGCTTTGTGTACTTATAACGGGTGCACTGGCAACAAGGGTAGTTTCATACAGGACTGTCACATCATGCTTTTCCAGGTGATAGGTGTCTGGTAGCAGTCTCCTGTCAGGAGGCTCCTTCAGCTTGTAGCAGCTAAGCTGGACTAGGATCCTGTTAGTGGGCTGCCTTTGGGATTGTGTCTGCTGCCTGGCCACACAGCTGTCCACACACGCAGCCCTGGTCTGAACACAGAAGAGGGCATCCTACCCTTTGAGCAGCCACCCACCTGGGTGCCAAAGCCTGCTCTGCAGGGGCAGGGCACCTCCAGCTGGAGGTCCCAGTGGCCCCTGTTGTCATCCATGGCCTTCACATGATGTCCGTGCAGGCTGAACACAAACTGGGCTTTTTTGTCCACTGTGTGTTGTAAAAAATGTGTTTGAGTGGCCCAGGGGTGGCTTGCTGATGCTTTTTAGTCACTTCAGAGACTGCTCTTTGCAGTGTGTTGGAACCAGATTGGCACAGGCTCTATATCTGCTTCTTGGCTGTGGGAATGACAGGTTGGCCATGCTTAGAAGATGTTGAGCATTTCTTGTGAATATATGTGAAAAACACATCCTTTCTATGAATGACCTTATGGACAAACCTTTTATTGCATGCATGTTTGGGACCATTTGGCTAGCTCACCTGCTCTTATAAATAATATATGCCATGGCATTTCACATAGATATTTTCAGAAAAGAAAAGCAAAAGGCTTATGTGTTTCATAAAGATATAAAGAGAAAGGCAATTTTAAATTTTTTTTCATAATAGCTGTGAGTAGGTGATTTTATTAAGACACCTACACTGGCATCACACTTCAGTGCACCTTCAGTGCAGATAAAAAAACCAAAAAGTCCAGGCTTTCGGAGAGAATGATTGTGTTCTTCAAATTCTGAGGTCACTTTTTAATGCAAAAAAACCCTCAAAAAACAAAGACAAACAAAAAAAACCACCCCAAAACAAACCAGTACCAAAAAGAAAACAAACAAAGAAGAGCAACTCAAGAAGGTTGTCAGTGGGAAATATGTGTATTTAATTCCTGTAATGTTTGTTTTCATGTCCCCAGAAAACTTTATTTCTTTTACCGAAAAGAAGGAGGGAGGGGAAAAAACCAAGGTCATCATGAAACTTAAAAGGAAAGGTTGCTCCAGAAAAAATATTAGTTTTGAAGAATATTAGGGTTGTCATAATGCTGCCACATTCTTAATAAATTTTAATGTGATGATGTTTTAGACCATAGACAGATTGATCTTCAACTTAGGCCCTGCATTGAATGTCCTCTGGAATGAAGGAAGAGGTATCCAGTGGTGTGTAGTTAATACACATTATTTTACCACTCTGATGCAAAATGAAGAATCTGAGCTAATCCTGTCAAAGAAGAGCAGCATAGGCTGCTGCCTACTCTGTGCATTTTATGAGCTATCTACGTTCACAGAGAAACAAATAAGGAATGCCAGTCAGTCCTGCTTTGCTGAGAGGTTATAACCTCTGTCAGCAGAAAGAATAGGTAGCTGGGGAAGCAGCTAGATTTGTCAGATGTAGTTTGATATCCAACTGTGTCTGACCATGCCTTTAGAATGCTATGCACTGTTTTCACATCTGAAAATCTTTTCACATACTTAAATTCTCTTTGTGAGAGGTTCCCACAGACCCCTCAAAATCTGAAATCATGATAGGTTTCAAATCCGATTTTTTGGGGGAACTTCTGCTCATAAAATGAACAATGTAATCTATAATTTGTATTGTAAGGCTAGCCCATTGGTCAAATAAAAAAAAAAACAAACACAGTCTTCAAAGTCCCATAGAACAGGGAGGAAAATTTTTGTCATTTAAAATTTGGGGTTTCCTATCATATCGTCAGAATTTCTGTTCTGTTCACAATCCTTCAGCGTTTTCACCTTGGAAATACCTGGGGAGTGTATGTGTAGCCAAGGTACTGTTTCCCCGTGGCCAAACATCACTAACTTGATGCTGGCCTTTTCCCCTTCTCACAGTGAGGGTCTCACTTTTTATCACAACCTTCCCTACCGGGTGACCTTATATCACCCTTTAGCATCACTGTCCCATGACCCTGCGAGCCTGGGAGTAATGTTGTTCTAGTCATGGTTTTAGAAATCCCAGTGTTTTATTATCACCTTTGCCATCTTTTAGTGTCTTCATTTTCAATCTGAAAGTAACTGCCCTTGAAATCCAGTGCCAGCCTCTAGGACCTCCAAATTCCTTGTCTTTTACAGTTTATAAATGCAAAACATATTGAACATGTACTTTCTGTGTAAGAACATTATTTCAGATGACTGTCTGGCAAAGAAAATGTTTCTGGATTGGAAAAAGCAGACTAGCTTACAAATGTTGCCAAAAACACTGAATCTTTCTTAAGGGCAGACACTTTGGATACTTCAGCTGGCAGAAAATCACTAGGACTATTTTTCAAAATATAAAGTACTGTCCCTTTGAAATGCTCAGTTCTTTAGAAGAATGTAAAGTATATTCACACAATATTGGAACCCAGCCCCCTGACACTGCTAGGGTACGAATAGTTTTGCAAATCAAAATTGTACATGGTATTTTAATACTACTAATAAAATGGACTGAAGTAAACTGTTGCATTTGAGTGAGAGTTTATTTTTAGTTAACTCAGTAGCTGAAAATATGATTTTCTATATATAGGAACCACATTTTGCCTTTGGTGTGGCTGTTTATACCTGGACAGGCTTGGATATGACTACTGGTGATGGATAAATTATCAGTTCTGCACTCATGGCACAAAAAACTTACATTGCACTGGAAGCGTAATGATGAGCTGCTGAAATGCTGAACACAGAGTCTTAGACATAAACCCAGAAAAAATAGATATCTCTCTGTGTTGTGGGCACCAATTCTGTAGGCATTCTCTGAATTGCTTTTGGAATGCAGCATCCTTGCTAGCTTCTAGCTCTTTGGGCATTTAGAAAGTCTGCCCTTTGTCCCCTCTGTTCTGTATTTTTGTTAATATGTTTCCTTTCATCATACATCTCTGTGAGGAAAGTTGAAATAATCTGGAGGAGAGGCAATATAGGCTGTTGGATTTGAGGACAGGAACAGTAAGGATCATGTTAAGTACTGTCTGCCTGGTTGTCATTACACAACTTCGTAACATGAGCTATAAAAATAAGTATTGAGAAATGAATAGGTCAGAGAATGACAGTGAGTTCATTCTGTTGTGATTTCAAAACCATGATAGTTTCCCTCTTTCCTCTTTTCCCCCCAGTAACATAAATGAAATTATGTCATTTTGCCTAGGTTCATCTGTCAGATTTTCCATAATTCACTTGTAGATTCTGGAGTTCAAGCAGTTCAAGAGTAGCTTATCCCATCTTTATTTTAACAGGTTTTGGTTTTTCCTTTTTCTAAATTACTGGAAAATAGCCCTTCACATTATATTGGATTATAGATATTTTTCTAACTTATAGCAAGAGGGATTTTTTTTTGAACATGTCTTTGAAAGAGAATACATTGAGAGCTCTCCAGATTGTAGGCTAACTACACACAAGACCGTATAGACCCAGTAATATCAGTGCTACTGTATTGGTAGGAAGAGTTTTCCATAGTCTATAAGGATTCACTACTCAGAGTAATATTTTGCTTTTGTAACTCGCCCTTAACCTGCTAGCAGCAAAAGGTAATAATTAATGATTTCAGAAGTAGAAATTCAAAGATTCTTAAATGCTGAGATCCATAGGACTGTGAAATAGTTTCTTCTAGAACCAAAATGAGTGAATTAAATCCATCAGATGTATTCAGACCACTGAAAATATATTGTATGTGAGTCAATGTAGCCTTTAAAAACAAATAATGTGGCAAGATGAAACATACATCTATGATATTCATATATAAAGAAAACAAAACAGTGGAGTAATAGAGGCCCTTAAGCTGGCATCCACATGGAATGGCACAGGTCAGGCAGCACAGCTCATGGAGCAGCATAGCTGGATAATACTTGATCTATTTGGATGCAATTGTAGTGATTCTACTTTTCAAACCCCTTCATATGGCAGTAGTTGACAAATTGAAGTGCATAATTCAGAAAAGAGATAGGAAGTTGAAACCCCTATTTTGGAATATTTAGAACTTCAGGAGGTATGCTAAGAGGAAAGGAAGAAGTATCATTGCCTAGAAAAATGATTCTGAATCAGACTTTTGTAACTCGCCCTTACTCAAAAAAAAATCTATACTAATAAACTTAAAAGCAGAAGGTTTCCTGAAATGGTAGCTTCATCTGAATAGAAAATAATAAGAATAATGTATATTAACTCTGATATTTTTGTCCTTTTACTTTAGGTCCTGATGTGTACTCAATTTTTTTTTTTCAAAAACTGGTGACTACCTGGAAATACCTGTCTCTTTTGGTGAGTACCAAAGAGACACCCACCGCAGTGCATCTCCAGCTGAACTCCTAAAATGGTTAAATTATACCAAGTCATGGTCTAGTCTTGAAATGCTTCCTTTGGTTCTCGGGAACAGTTATCTAAAACCATATTCATATCAGGAACTTGCTCCAGTGGAAACTCAGTATTTTCCTGTTACCACTTAGTGGCATAAAAACCGAGCTATAGAGTTATTGTTTCCTCTGGCTTATTCTTTATGTCCCCATGATTCCAGCCTGTCCAGTCTGGGCACCCAGGCTCAGATGGGACCATCTGGGTCAGATGTCTCTGGTCAGGCTGACTTCTATCAGTCATGGAGATGTAACTGGTATCACAAGGTTGTCCTGGTTGCAGAGACGGCTGACACTTCCCATGCTTATATCAGCCTCAGCAGCAAAAAGGTCACCTGAGTGATCAGGGCAGCTGGGTCTCAAATGGGAGCCCAAGTCCTGTGGCTGACGTGACAGTGCCCTCAGCTATCAGAGCTTCTGTATGAGACATGGAGGGATTGGTTCCCCTGGGACTGAGCTGAGGCCAAGTAACTCAGTGGTGCTTCTTAGGCACTTTTTCTGTAATGTCAGTGAATGACAGTCAGAGATGGGGTCCTCCAGACTGTGATTACAGCTTTTGCCCTGACTCATTCTTAAAAGCAGCCTGTCAGTCGCCACTGACTATTTTGGGAGCCTGGCAATACACATGCCCCCCCAAAAATCTCTTTGCTGAATAACTAATGAGACAGGTTCCTAACTGGCATTCTGAATCATTTTACTGTGGCCAAGCATCTTTTAGCTGTTGAAACAACTAAGGTGGATGTGTCTTAAGCCAGTCTCTCATAAAAACAGGAATCAAACCAAAGAATCTTAGTTAACAGATTTTTTTTTCTTTGCAACCTTTGGAAAACACATTGTACTTTTCTACCTCTAGGTATTTTCCATGATTTCAACTTCCTTCTGATATTCAGATGCAAAACTGCTTGCAGTATTTGACTTTCAGATACACGAGGATATTCTGATATAAATACAGAACAAAAGTGGTTTTGTAATTTTTGGATTTTTTAAATTTTATTTAACTGTAAGGAACACATTTGCAATAACTGAAGATTTGGCTTCAGTGAAAGACTGGTTTCCATAAATGATATTCAGACACCTTAAATCACATCACAGGGAGTGCATGTGCTATTATGGGAGCTGAGAGGACATTAGACTAGGCCATCTTTGAATAACTAGAAAGAAAATGGTCAACTATTGGAATGAAATCCTAAATAGGAACTAGACAAGGAAGTAATTCCTAGAGGACGTGAACTTATGTAGTAAAAAATTTCAAAGTATGAAACAACTTTTTAGGAAAAGTAAGAGGTACTTCAAATACCAGTCTATGACAACTGTTCTCACTTAATTTTTCATTGCATATCATTTATCTAGCATGAATTTGAATATGGTAGAAGGGCATGTATTGAGAATTAGAGTCCCAGTCAGCCTTGTGTACCAGTGAGAGTCAACCTTGTGTAACCTCATATGCGAAATTGTAGAGCTGAATTTTTGCAGTCTCCAATATATAATTTATATATGATATTGCATGTGATATTGCATGTACTAAAAAATTTTAAAAATCGCTAAGCAAAGTTCTGCAATTGGAAATTAATTAAAAAACTAGCAACAAAACCAGTAGCTGAATCTATGGGCAGCAGAAGTGTAACCCTGGGTGTCTTACAGGAGTTGCAAACTGTTTGTTTCTCAGAACCTGAGTATGCAAGATCTGTACTTGGGTTACATGCTCAGCAATGTGAATATATTCCTTTTTATTGGTTTCAAACATTTCTGCGGTCTAAATTCAACTTCTGGTAAAGCTGATGTTATTTAAATAAGACCCATAGTTACATGTAGTGAACAAAACTTAAGATGATTCACTGGTGGTAACTGAAGAGGTGAAGTATTGAGGGGCATAAAAGGGAAAGTCTACCTAAGACATGAGCTCTGATCTGGATATGAAGAGGTAAAGTCATTTTGTAAAGTCAACTTGTCGTTTCTGACATTGTCTTGAAACATGTTGACCACTGGAACAGAGTAGTGTTCCCATCTGAAGTGGATAGATACTCTCCTTCCCTCACCATAGATACTTCTCCTTCCTTCCCTCCTCCCCCATTTCTCCCCCAGTCTGGCTAAAATACTTGCCTAACTAATAAAGTTTCATACCTATTCTAAAGTCCAGTTTTGACATTGCATAGGTCTTCATTCCTCATTCTCTTAGAGAAAGAATTGTCATGATCCATAAACATGTCTTATACAATCTAAGAATCCTTATATATATCTGAAGAACTTAATATGAAGAAACACCAAGAGATCCATAATACCTTGTATCAAGCAATTCAGTTACTTTCTTCTTTGAGAAAGAAGAAAAAACTAGCCCAAAAGCTCAGAGTTAAAAGTGAAAATGTTATTGAAGACCACTTTTACTAGTTTGCTCCTCCCAGTTGTCTTGGACCTGATCGCACAAGAAAGCGTGAGTTTGTCACTAGTTCACTAGTATTTGACCATATTTCTTTCCAAACTAACTGCTTATATCTGCCTTCACTATTGAGGATCTTTTGATTATACATTCCTGCATTCCAAAACAGAAAGGTTGCATTTGCTCCTGGTACAACACTTGTTTAATTGTGGTGGCAACATGCTCTCAAGGAAAATATTGAAACAGGAGACACCACTCATTTCCCTACCTTTCTTTGATTATTCTGGTGTTTTGCAGAAAGTTAGCCAAAATCAAGCCCTATAAAACCATCCTAATGCAGATCCAGAACAGTGCTAAACTAGCATATTTTTATTAATATAGTCAATAAGTATGTTAGAATGAGCAATTTTGAATTTTATAATAGTATTTGTATTATTTTTCTTGTAGTCCATTAATATAATTATGAAATGAAGAAATATTAGTACTGAACTATAGAATTCATGCATTCCAATAAGTCATGTGACAACTCTTTCAATCATTTATTTATTTTCATAAGTTGAATGTGAAATATATTTTGGGTTTGGAAAACTGCTATTCTTTTGAAGTGTTATGGCATTCTGAGGAGCATTGGTACATATTATCTGTCTGTACACAGTGCATTCCAGGTGGCTGGAGGACTATGTAAGAATAGTTCTTGAAAGAACAGCTGACAGGGGCTGCAAAATGCACAGGACCTACAGAAAGGAGGTGAGAACCTGAATTGTTCAGGCACTTTGAATGGATAAAGCAACTTTTCAGCTCTGTTTCAGCAAAGTTTGAAATTAGCACTGTACTTAAAGTGTGTGAATGCCTTGCTGAAATTGGTACAATCATGGATGAGAGAGAAATTAAGCACGGACTTAAGTACTTTATCAGACTGGTTTTCTGAGGTAGGCTGTTCTCATGGAGAAAAGATTGAATACTTCTCCATTTTCAAATTGCTAAGATTTTTGCCATAAATGCAGAACTTTAGATGCTGAAAACCACGTAAATAGCATAAGTACTTTTGAAAATGTACCAAAATTTCCAAGGCCCAAAAAAAAGTCATATCTGTGGAAAAACATTTAACCTCAGAAATCTTGAACCAAATTAAAAGATTTTCTACTTAAGTGGTTGTAAGTACTTTATCTAACACTGATTTTAGATACGTTTGCTCTTGGTTAGATTTGTAAAAATGCTTTTATTTTGAATTTGCAATATCTCTTTTGTGCTTGACTTCTCTCACTAAAGTTTAAAAAAAAATGTTCTTGAAGAAGATATAGAAGCTTGAATAATTATCTGGGTAACTGATTGAGACTCATTTACATTTAATAATATCCTGTTCTTCCTGGAAACATACTGGTAACAAAGGGCACCTCTCTTTGTGTTTACTTGCGCCAACTTAGTACGAACTTCCTTTGATGTGAATAGATACTACAGGCAATGCACACTTTCAGGTGTATTTGTATGCTCTTCAGTTTGAAACAGTCATCTCTATTAATTTTGATTTTTTTTTTCTTTTAGTCACTGCAGTATGCAGAATCATTTATAAATCAAGATCCTGTATATCAATTTGCACCATGAAAGCATAAACTTGAAGCTTGCTCTCACTTGTAGTAGCTTGTCCTACTAGCATGGGGATTTTTTGACCCAAATTGCAAATGCATATATGATCTTTTCTTTGTGTATTGATCACCTCTTCCTTCATCGCTCACATCCCTTTTACTAATGGGGCAAAATAACAGGTTTGAAAATCAGCTTCCATCTCTCTCTAATCATTAGATTTATCATCTAAAATGTAAGAGATGCCTGGGGAAAAAACCCAAGTCTTTCCTCAGTTAATTAAGGATGTATTTTCTGTAATTAATACAAATTATTACTTAAACAACTTTGAGAAAAGGAAACGAGGAAAATTTCTTGGCAATGAATATCAGAGTTCTGCCAATGCATTTAAGCAGGTCAAATGACCTGACAACATGCCTGAACCCTCATATGGTAAAATAATAAAAAAGCACAAGAGTTCCTGAATAACCCTCCAACTTAGCTGTACTGAGAGATTTTTTTTAAAGAGAAATATGGTGGGGGGGAGGGAGGGAAGTGAAAATGTTAACAAGACAACAATGAAATGATTTTGTGTCTTCTAAAATGAACAGCTGTAATATGTTACTGTATATTGTCTCCAGTTATACCCATTCTTGGCAAAGTAAAGTTTCTGACTAATTGAAGGCTAATTAAAAATATTTTTCTATGGTTCTATGGTTTGCTTTTTTCTTATTTTTTTTATAGTTTCTTATGGATAGGGAGATTCTCTGGAGCAATGTGATTTTATACAAGCCATTGATAAAAAATAAAAGGCATCTGATTTGGTTTTGAAGATATCCTGCATAAAGATATCATTAGCATTTTTCAGACCTTCACAATAGGCCTGATCTGGTGAAGTCAGTGCAAGTCTTTCCACTGACATCAATGGGCAGTGGATCAGGGCTCATTTATGTGCTACTTCTAACTGTGTTTTCATCATTCTTTAATTCTGCAGTGTTTTCATGCTGAGATTTGTGGAAGTTGATAGAGACAAGTCTTTCCTTTTTCTTGTAACTCTACACAAGTGGCAAATTTTGTGTTTATACACATCTTTTAGTCTAGTGAGTTTTACCAGTTGTGTAACAATCCTATAGAAGGAACCAACAGAAAGAACTGCTTGTAATGAGGGGATATAGATTGACAGAAAACTGTGTGGGAACAGTTTTGGCTAAAGACCACCAAAACCCAGAAACTTCTAATGCAAAAGCTGCCTGAGGACTTCAAGGTTTCAGTTTCAACTTCTGTGTGCAGAAGACTGCTGCTGCTTACATATCTGCAGGGCACACCCCCTACACTACCTTAATATTAACCCTAAAGGACACTGTTTGGTTGGGGTTCTTGTTCTTTCTATCTTATTTTTACCAAACTTTAAAAAGAAAAGTGTTTTTCTCATAGATTTTTAGTTCATAGAAAAGCACACTCACCTGTATGAGTGTTCTGACCTTTTGACAATCAATATGGCCTACAGCTGGCCAAAGCTACTCATTTTAATCATCTAGGCTGGAGTAATCATGGATTTTGGGAAGGAAGAGCCTGATGACTGCCAATTTCTGAAGGGGAGAATGGTCAGGTTGCTAATTTGGAGGATAACTCGGGAAGTGAGGAAAACTAAGAAGCATGAAGAACTATAGCAAGATACAGTATAGCTGTGGCATCTGGGGTGGGTAAGCTTAACTCCTTTCTCAAATTTGCAAAAATCTTGATAATTAAGTGATGAGCCTCAGGAGTGACAGAAGGAGGAACTGAGACAGGCTTGCTGCTTCTTCTCTCCAACAGTGATAGGAGAGTGGTGAACAAAGGTCCATATGGGTCTTTCAGTCTTCCTGTAAAAAACAGCAATCTTTTTCACAGTGAAGTGTTGCTGTGCATCACATTTTGATTGTCTCTAAAAAAAGAACAAAATACCCCCCCCATCAATTCCCCATTGGAGTACAGTAATGAAATGCCCAGCTGCAGATGCAGCAAAATTCATTCCATTTCTGCTCAGTTATTGTCTGTCTCATCTTCAGCAGATGGCTGGACGATGATGTCTGCAGTAATAAAAATATTAAAAACAAAAACTGCCAGCTGAATTGGAAGACTGACTAATTTCTATTTTTAAAATGTGGTACATGAAGCCATTATTTTTAAAGCCAGTAATGGCCATTCTCAACAACAGCCATGTGAGAAAATTTAGTGAAGAGAAGAAGCAGTACTGGATTTCTCCATCCCTTGACTTCTGGAAAAAGAGGGCATCTCACTGCACACCCAAAGCAGTCCAAAGACAGTCCCATAATGCTTCCATATGTTATTCAGAGGAAGTGTTAGTGTAACATACTGGTAGCAGTGAGACATATTGTCCTCTGGTGAGGCAGACATCTCTGAGGCTTGCTTTGGCACTACCTGCACAAAGCCACATACATTGCATGGCCAAGCACTGCATGGCTTCTCCATGTTCACAGTGAGTGAGATGTCTCTGGAGCAATCGATACTATGGACATTGAAAGAGTATGGCCTTCATTTACATTCCAGGTTCTCCCCTTGCTTCATGGTATATACTGGTTTTTTTAGCTGTGGTAACATAGCATTAAGTGTAACCACAGTTTCATACCCTTTTCCTACTACAGGTTCTATGTTCTGGATTATGCAAAAATAAAAGCTAAACTAGGCATGTACTGAGAGCTGACAGAAAGTGATGAAAAAATGATGCTGTAAGAATATTCACTGGATAATGGTCTTCATTTGCTTTATACTTAATTTGCTTTAGATCTCTAATGACAGAAGATCATATGGCACTAATTCACTCGTGAGAAATATTTTGCTCCTGGAGAGTGAGATTGTGTGACTCTATCATTGAGATGCATTGTTGTATTGGCAACTTCTGTGAATTTTTAACTTACTCAAAACATAAATTAAGGCTTTGGAAAAGGACAGGTGATTTTCAGAGTTGTGGGTTAATAGTTCATTGTTTGAAATACAGTAAGAGATTCTGATTTTCGGAACTCAGACTCCACAATGATATCTTGATGATCTCACATAATCATCTTGTTGATATCCGGACATTTAGAGCATCCAAACAGTTTAGCAGTTCTGTTACATATATTCTTGCAGTAATATTCTCAATTAAATGTTTTTCCTGAGATTATATTGAGATTAGGTGTTTGCTTTTTTTATTAAAGCAATTCACTGGAACACAAAAACCCCAGTTTTGTTTTCTTTATATAAAGTGCTTGAATAAACCTACCTCTGGTATCTCAGATCTTATGTTTAATCTTAATAGCATGTTAAAAAAAAGAACACGCTCTGGACTTGTTTCATTTTTCATTTCTAAGATCCATTCAACAAGAAGAAATGTGAAATTTTGTCCTACTGTATTGTGTCAGGGTCTTAAAATTTGTAATGTATTAATTATTGTTAGATTCTGACCAGGAAATTAATTGGTGTATTGTGTGGATGACAGAGGATGCACAAAGCAATTTATACACATCTTATCACTTATATTTGAAAAACTAAAAAAAAAAAGTTTTCCTGAGTGTTCGGGATAAAACAGAATTTTTATTTTTTATTCTTTTTCTTCTGCGACTGTGCACACCTTTTTTGTTAGTTTGTTTTCAGACCTATGTTCTGAGTAAGACTTTTGCCCTCCTCTTGCCATCCATTGCAACCTGACAACCTGTTGTGGTTTGGTGCTGCCACTGGAACCACACACTGCTCGTCCCCTGTGGCAGGCTGGAGAGAATTAGAGGCACAACCAGTAAAGATCACAGGTTGAGATAAGAACAATGTAGTGGAACAGAAATGGGATGAGAAAAGGAAATGTAACAACAATATTAATGGCAAAGGTGTTCAAGAGAGAGGTGAGCGACACATGGGAAATGCTCACCTCAAAGACCAGCCTGATCCCACCACCCTACCCTGACCTGGAAGAGAGCTCTTTCTCCTTCCTGAAAAATGAAGTGAGGTGCTGCAGGTGTCCTAGTCATGCCCCTCCTGGCTACTGCAAACCCTGTCCTGGCTGGAAACAGGACACAATTATGGTGACAGGTTTAGCTTCCAGTGAAAGATAGGGATGGAAAGATGGAAAGATAAGCTTGGAAAACTAGAGTGTCACAGTCATTCTTTATCTTATTCATCCATTTTGAAAACCAGTGCAGAATGCTACTGGCCAGCTTTATAACAGTGTGAGAAATAATGCATGTGTGCAAGAGTGTTTCAGAACTACGAATGCAAAGACTGACAGAAGGAAAATTATTCTTAATCTTGGTTTTCTCTTTTCCAGGTGATGCTTGTAATTTCCCAGTCTCTAAGAAAATATAAAATATTTCTCTGTGTTTTTTTTCAATTAGGGATTATGTTGAAATCTGAAAGTCTTTTAGATACAAAAAATGTACTTGGACTTGTCCTTTATCTACAAAATAATGAACTTTTAGAATAAAATACTTTCTGCCTCCTACACTTTGTCACTAGAGGATGTGCTGAGCTAGACATGTAATCTACACATTGAACAGCTATTTGTTCCATTAATTTCTCCAGTATGCTCTTTATCTCAATGAAGCTTCACACAGTGTGCGTGCAGTTCCACACCTTGGCAACGTCTTCAGGGAAGACACATCTGCCACTGCTTGCTTTGAACCTGCCATCCGTCTCCATTTCCTGTAGTTGGAGAGGTCCACTTTTGTGGTTGGTCACAGTCCACTTTTTTTTTTGTTTTGTTTCTCATGATTTTATAAAGCTTTGTCATATTTCTGCCCAGCACAAGAGCCCTAGCTACTCGACTGCTCTGTGTATGGCAGATGATGCACCCGCTGTCACTACTGCTGCCTCTCTCCATACCTCTCCCAACTGCACTGTATCCATTCTTGAGATAAAGGTCTCACCTGCACTCATGATTCAAGATGCAGCATGGGCTTACACCGTGGCAAAACTCTGTCCTTTTTCTAATTATTGTTCCTTATCTAATATTTCCTATAATTTTATTTGCTACTTCAACAGCTACTAAGCAGTGAGCTGACGTTTTCCTAGTTCTTACACAAGTTATAACTTTTCCTGTGACGATGGTGGTGACCTCAGAAAATTCTGATTTTATATACTTGGACTTTTTCCCCCTCACTGGTGAAGAACCACTTCTTCAAAACCTAGCTGGTTTTGATTCTGCCACATGCTAGTTTCATCTGATATCCTCTGTTTCTTGTACTGGAGAAATCTGAAGAATGAGTAGACCTCAAAAAATATGTTCAATTTATTAAATTATCCTTTTATTCTATGGTCTTGTTTAATAAAAAAGTCAAGATAATGTCTTCCACAATGATCTGATGGTCAAACCGTGAGCAATTTTTTAGAAATCTATTAGGATACTTTTTAAAAAGTCAGTTCAACAATATTTTTATGCAACTCATAAACGTGGCAGGAAATAATATTGGAAGGAGTCATCTCCATGCTTCTTAATAGAATCCCTCAAAGAGATATAGGATAGAATACATGCTGATATGTTATCCTAAATTAACATCTTTGAGGCAAGAGAATATGCTTGTAAACCTTAAATGACTGAATGGGACACTACCGAGAAAAAGAAGTCTCCCAAAAACAACAGAGCCGCTCTAAACATTTTGGCTTACAAAAAATTTCCGGCTTGCAAAATCAAAAGAAATCTCTTATTCATTATTTTGCCTTCATTTTAATTTTGTAAAGCTGAAGTATTAGAAAGTAGTCAGGAAAACTTTCTCTTTTTCGTGTTTCTAATTCACCCTAAAAACTGATTATATTTTGTAAAATGAATCTTAATCCTTGATACCATTTTTTCATTTCTAAGTTCCTATATAATCTTCTATCATTAATTATAACATACTGTACTCACTAGCTACAGTCAGTTCCCACAAAAGAAAATAACTGTCAATCTCTAATGCATTGTAGGATGGAGTTTGCAATATATGTTCATATATATGCAAAAACTATGATGCAACTATATAATTCATATAATCTCTTTCCTCCTGACACTGAGTAGCAAAGGAGACATACTGGACTGGTGCATCCTTCCTATACTACCTCTGAGGGGAGCCGTTATCCAACAGTTCTGATTAATGCCAAGGGAACCATATATTTTTGCAATCCCTGCAGGATTATGTAGGCCTGATTCTACTCCTGTTGAAGTGATGTGAATCAAGAATAGTTTGCAGTCTTAGTCTTCATGGCACATTTCAATAGAACAGGCATGTAATATGACTAAAATCTTTGCAGTACAATCTGTTGTTTTCAATATGGTACAAGGATAAGAAGGACTCAAATGAAACTGCAGAGAAAAAATAAATTTCAGTTCTTTTCATTGCAATATCTGATTGTGTGTGATTTGGTAAAGCTTATTCAGAAGGCATTCTTAGCCACTCCAAAGTTTGATCATATATAACTAAACAAATATAGAACATTACTGTTGATTTCAACATCTGTTTTAATGGTACTTTACCCATTTATCTGAAGTTGAAGCCATGTTCTGAAGTTTGAAACTTCATTTTCACTTGAAACCATGAGTGACATGCGTAACTTTTTAGACCAAAATTTCATTTGGTAGGGTGGAAGGACGCGTAGAGCAAGGTTGAAGGAAGAGAAATTAAACAGTTCAACAAATAGATGGGCAAATGGCATATGATCATTATTGGTACATTATGACTGCTGTTCAAAAAGAAAATATCCAATGACTTCATGCACTTTACATTACTTTATAGCCTACTGGAGTTTGGTTTGTAAATGTTCCTATGTGTTGAGTTGTCATGATATACTCTTAGAAATATAATTTATTTATTGTGGAGGCAAACAGCAATAAGACAGAGAAAATGTCATTCTTAATTACAGTCCTCTAAGAAATACAGTCTGAAAAACTCTTCAAGGAATAGGCAAATGATGTAGTTCAAGGCTGCCTTGTATATGAGAGATTAGTGAAAGCTTTTCTGTTTCTTTGAACACGTGCTGTTCCATGAGATATTTACTTTAAATGTAGACAAAATATGTTTCATTGGTTGTAGTGAAGTCCAGAGTGACAGACATAAAAACCATTCCTAAAACTGGAAATCTGCATATATTTGAAAAGCACTAGTGGGGGGTTTTTTATATTTTCTACTGAACCTCTGTATTTTTTAACATTTTTATTTTAGACCTCCTAGAAGGCAAAACACTGGAAAGTTAACTTTGCACAAAATTTAGGGCACATGCTTTTCAAATGCCTCTAAAAGAGGTCATAGTAAGCTGTTTCATCTTCACCATGTAGATCCTTTTGGCTCTTAACCAGGCTCACAGACAGTGTGACAATGCCAAGAAGTGCTTGCTGAGATCCTATAGGATCTCAAGGACAAAAATATGAACACAGTAGTTGGTGTAGTTGGCAACCCTTTTTTTATTTTTTTCTCAGCAATATTTTTTTCTTCTTAGTGAAGGATTGTCAGGAGTGCAAAGGTAATGATGTCATTTCATGTCTCCCATCTCTTTATTTCAGATGTGCAGAGCAGAACCCAAGCAGACTAGGGGTTCTTGCTCCTTTCTTTTATTTAGAGACTTTTTACAATGTTCCAAATCACGGGGTTTTATGAGGAATGGTGGCACTTATGTTTTGGAATTTGGACTGAGACCACTACTACATCATTTCACACAGACTTCCAAAAAACTAGAAACCCCAAAACCCAATCATATGATAACTTCTGGCTGAACTCCTGCCCAACTTGAACTAGAGTCAAATATTACTTTAACTAAACGAAGTTTCTCTTGGTCTTGGCTTTCAAATAAAATAGTTGTTATTTTTGTTTGGGTTTTTTCCCTATTAAATGAACAAATCAGCTTGGGATGTCCTTAAACATCCATGCACTGATTCACTCCAAAGTAATAGAAGATGACATAGACAAATGATTGAGTTACTGATTTCATGTCTGGAGAGAGTGAGTAAGAAGTGCACTCTGTCCCTTGGCTGTCATATATTGCTTTACCATATCTCCATTAATATCCCAGTGAATGTGTTGATTACTGCTCTGGGTTATCTGTTTACAAACTGTATGAAACTCTCACTGGAAAAATAAATTATTGCTTTGGCTTATGTGTTTTTATCTCAGCACAATAAACCATTTTTCGTAATCAGCTCATTTGAAGTGAAATGAGGGGACAAGTTTCACTGCCTGCAATGATACAGCTCTTTTACTGACAGCTTACACACTCAAAATTTGGGCAAGATTTGCATGGCCCAGTACCAAAATAACATATTACAGTAGGTTTTTTGTGTGCTTGAAAGGCAGGCAATGACCTAAACTAGCATTTCATCCAAACCAAAACCGTTCCAATATATTCCAGTCAATCCTTACCTTGGGATTTAGGACTAAAGGCAGGGATTCAAAATTTGCTTTTATTTATGAGGATTGTGTGGGAGACCTGCAGAGTTTAGAGCAAAATATCTTTCAAGTCTATAGGGATAAACATGCCATGTGCTTCTGGAAGAATCCTGATGGTTTTCTCAGATTACTGTTCTATACTCGAATCCATGTGTTTCTTGACAGCCACCTTGCCATGAGACATATCAGGGGAGAAGTTAAATATCGAAAGACCAAAAAAATTAACCTGTGGTAAAATGGATATAGTTTGACATTAAATTCAACCCAAAACTTATCAGCATTTACCAAATGTGGAGAGGAAGATACTGCACTTCAGATTACAAAGAATTTTTTGGAGGAATGATGAAGATTTTTCTTGATAATTTCAAGTCACATGCCTCTAAATTGCATAAGGTCTTATTATTCCTCTTCTGATTTTTTTTTTTTCAGGGCATGGAAACGTTGAGATAGTTAACAGAAAGATTTGGACTCCAATTCAGAATAGGAAGGTGGTATGGATTTATTTGGTTCCTATTGAAGAGTGCTTCCAGCAGCTGCTGAAATGGAAAGCAAGCAGATGTAGCTTGAGACGGAATAGCGTAAACCCAGACTTGTAAGCATAAAATTTTTGTTTCTTTTCCTTACTAACTTGAAGATGAATCTTGCCAACTTTTCAAAAGTGTTATATATATGCATAAAACATATGTATCTGCTTATTCAGGTCATAAATTTCTAACATCCAAGCCATGAAGTGAAAGGAAGCCATAACTTTTACAGTGTTGCGTAAGAAAGCACTATTCCATTTTTAAGACAGCAAAAGTATAGGGTCAAAATCTACAACCAGCTGAAGAGACATGTCTTGAGCAAGCCAAACAGCTTTCTGTCAAATTAAGCTTCACCTACTGGCACATTTATTACCTTAGTACAGGTAAACAAAAATGTCTCTATTAAACTAGCCTGCTTGAAGTGTTACAGCTTCCTAGGTATTCATTCCTCTCATTCAATCTGTTACTTTATCTTCATCCTATTCTACTTGGTCGTTAAAAACAAAGGACAGAAAATGAAAACAGTAAAAAAAGAAAAAAAGGGTGGAGGGGGGAGGACAAAGGAATAAAGGTAAGAAGAAGAAAATGCAATAATTGTTAAGTTAAAACCTGGAAAGTATTTGGTTTCAATGCCTTCAAGTTTTCTGAGTTTCTCAGTGAGATGTTAAAAAATGTAGAATAAACATTAAGTTTTTTGAATTTTTCTTGAAACATACTTGCCATTTTTCACCCAGCCTTTTGCCAACTTTCTGACTTGAGTAATACAAACAGCTTTTCAGTTACTCCTACAATGGTGCATTCAGAAAAAGATGCATGTGCTAATGGCACCTGCACAGCCACTCATTTATGGCAGTCAAAGAGCAAGTGAATGTGCCAATCAGATAATATATGCAGGTTGGATAACTATATATCTAACTACCTGCCTGTGTGTGGTACTATTGCTAAGTCAGTGGTGCGACATGGAGGCTGATATATTCTCCAGGATACATCCATTTTCTCCATAGGAGGAAACTGGATTTTCAATAGTAATGTATAGTTTACATTACTAGTATGGTATAAATTGTTAACCTTCTGAGTTTCAGATTCAAAAAAGAAAAATTACTCTGAAACAGTAGGTTTCTCAGCATCAAATCTATTTCATTCTGTTTCTTGTAATGTAAATATATGAAAATCAATTAATATATATAGTTATCTGCTTGCACTAAAGAAAAAGTGTGTGTGTGTAAATACGTATACACACTATGTATATATATGTGTGTATGGTAAGTGTATTTCTTCAATGTGAGCGGATGACTACAAAACATATGTTAATCTCTGATGATGATATTAAGGCCTAGGGGATATTGACTAGACATGTTATTAGAGCCGTGAAATAACTCTTGCCACCAGCGATTTTAATGAAGACCTGATGCAAATAGCATTTAGTATTATTTTTCATTCCAAAAGAACACTCAAATTGTTTTTAATCCAGCTGAACTTTTGAGGGATTAGCTATTATGTTCTCGTTACTCTTTTCACTGACAAATAAGTTTCAGGAGCAATGCCATCATTAAACAAATTCACCAAGCAGAATATTCTGTTTCATAAATGGAAAAAAAACAACCAACCAAAAAAACCCAAAAACCAGACCTCTAAAGAAATCACAAATCCAAAAAATAAAAGCCAACCTTCTGCCTCTCTATAAATTCAGGCTAAAATGGTCTTAGTTTATTTTGTGTGCAGTTTTTGCTAATAATAATTTTCACAGTCTAGGATATCCAGAATATTCTGGATAGAATTTTTTTACCACTTTTTTTCACACTCAGCTGAAAAAATAACTAGGAGAAACAAAAACATATTTGTGATGTTTCTGATTTATTCATTATTACCTTTTAGGAATTCACTTAATTTTTTTTTTTTTTTTAAGAAAATGTAAGTCAAATTAACAAATGAGACTATGATACATATGGAAAAAAACTCAGAAACTCTATAGGTACTTCCATTCAGACTTTAAGGAAACTCCATAACTGTGTTCTTTATAACAGATTACATCCTTGTATTAATTCTTAATGTATTAAGCAAAGGAAATGTGGCATTGCAATAGATTGTATATGAAGTGCAAAAGTATCAACTAATGGCACGTTCATTTTTTGCCTCCCATGTTCCCAATTCTGTGTCACTGAAACAGGAAATATAGAAATATACACCCAGAGGTACAATGCTGTTTCATTCCATCTGTGCCCATTTTCAGGCAGGAGGTCTGACCAAATGGTTATTATAGTCCCATTTGGATTAAGATCCAGGAATTTTAATTGCTAGTCCTAAAATATTATTTATAGTCTTGCAGTGAGTTTCTGATTCATTCAGTGTTAAAAAAAACCCAAAACAAATAAACCCAAACCAAAGAAAAACAAACACACACACCCTCCAAGCCTTCCTATTTCTATATGTAGGGCAATGTTGTCATCTGATGGAAAATGGAATACTTCACTGAAGACAAAATGAAGTTATAATTATGTACTTGAGATGATGCACTTCTTCAAGATTGAATATCAAAGTCAATATTTATGTTACACATTACTGCAATCCCCTAGTAGAGTGTTTCTGATAATTATCCGGGTAAGATCAAGAGAGAATGAAGAAACACCTTGTTTTAATCTGCCTTGCAGATCCATTAACTATCTCTGCAGTCTTCCAGGGTTGTCTATGCTGCATTCTGCCTGGTGTACCATTGGATAATATCTGCTTACATTTCTCTTTTGTCCTTCCCACTCCCATTCACCCAGTGAGAGATTTCTCAGTCCTACCTGACTTGACTGCACCGTTCACACCATGCAACACACCATGTCTCTCCCTAGATGGACCTAGGGACTTGGTCCAGAAATCCTGCAGATTAGCAATGTGGTATGGCATGGTTCAGCCTGCTGGAAATCTGGGAGGAGAGAGCCCTGTGATGTGCATGCGTGTGTGAAAACATGGAAGCTGAGATCCTCCGTGGGGCACTGTGCTGGGAGACAAAATAGAACTCAAAACCAGACACCTATTTCCTGTAAGAATCGGACAAAAATTGCTGTGACAGGTGAAGTACTTTGCTTCCCTCATGTGTGTATGAAGAGCAAAACCCTTAGTGTCAGTCCCCACAGACCAGCATTTGCAGGTCCATGGCTGCCTTGGAGCCTCCGATGACATCAGATCAAGGAAATAACCAACAGTCCTGGAATATCCAGGGAAAGAAATCGAACCATGCTATTCTACAAGAGCTAAGCTATTTATGTCTGAACTGTTTTCCCTGGCTTTGTTATCCATTTCCTAGCTTGGAAGAGAGATATGTCTGTGGGTTCGGGGCCGGAGTGCATGTGTGTGTGTGTTATTCACTATGGGGCTCCCCTACCACATAGCAGCATTGAGGATTGGTGCCACAGGGAGAGAGAGACACCATGGGGCCACACAGCACTGGTAGGGACTAGCTCTGCCACAGCAGTAACTGGTAGTGGCTGGCCCAGGCCTGCCTCTGTATTTCACTGGGCTGTGCACAGCCTGGTACATGGTGGCTATGTAGAATAACTACTGACAAAATAGCATTGGGAGAATGGATGTGCCGGCCAGAAAGCCATAGGGTGGTTGGTGCCTACTGTTTTGGGTTTCGTATGTGACTGTTTGCTAAGAACATATGTGACTGTTTTCACAAAGAACAAGGCTGCTCCTGCTCTGGAGCTTTCCACTTTCTTTATAGGTTGTGGAGGCTTCAGTTCTTCAGGGCTCTATCCAGACACAGGGCTAATGTGGGAGCCCATGCCCTGGCAGGAAAGATACATGCTGTGCCCACTGAGGATGAGCTGTGCATGTACCAAGGCATTTTTTAATATTTTTGGGATCATGGAAAATTATCGCACATAGTAGTACAGGGTCTGTCTCCTGTGTTACTGAATACATACTGGCAGACCAGGAAAATTCCTGGGGATCATCCACACTAGTGAGCATACAGAAAAAGAGGTTTCCTCTCTGGGATTTCAGCTAGGGCACAGTACTGTGTGCAGAAAGAACCGGACACTGTGTGCATTGTCAGAGAATTTGGCCTCAGGGGAGCTAACAGGGATGCTGTGACAGGATACTGCAGACACAAAGACTTATATTTCCAATCAGGATTAATAATTGTTCAGGCCATCAAACATAAATAGCTGGTGTTTAGACAAATGAATTTTATATCAAGCTTTTGGTCATATGTATTCACGCACTGCCACATCAATTGAAAGCAGGATGAGAGCCATCAAAGCAGCAATAGGTTATGGGCAATCTGACCTGATGGGTCCTGGGAAAAGTGTAGGTTTCAGTGCTGAGTACACAAATCAGCCATGCTAAGCCTGCATGGGAAAAGAACAGCCAGAATATATTGCTCATCAGTATGGCATGAGACAAGTCAGTCTGAAGTTTGTGCACGCGCACAGTAGGCACATACATAGTCTTCTGTGTTTTGGGGTTGATTTGTTTACTAATGTTCTTACTGGCAGTATTAGCAACACCATGCCTCAAAGCGTCTGGATCTGTTGCTGTCACCAAAACAATGATAACCAGGTACAGAACTCTGTTTCTGTGGAGGAGATGGCTGCCATAGGGACAGAAATCACAGATCTTCAATCCATTGAATAAGGAAAGAAGATGTAGAAAATTGAATAAGGCAGAGGAGAGTGTAGTGGTTCTGACAGCTCTCCTCCCTGGCAAACTGACCACTCGATCCAGAGGGCTGATGCTTATTTTCCTTTCCCTGCTTCTGAGTCACGCAGATTCTTTCTCACTGTGATTAGGTAGGAAGCACAATGCCTGGAGTGTCAGGACACTTGTGTAGGTGGCTGCTGTTCATGTTGTTGGTACTCATTTTGGTTCTAGAAGAATATTTGGAAAGAGCCATCAAACATGTGCTTCACAGAGACAATTGGGTGTGAAATGCAGCCATGAGATAAAATGTAAAATAGATATAGTAAATGAGAAAAGTGTCTGTTATAGCAGCAAAACTCACAGATACAAAACTACCTATTAGATATGCTTGTGAGGTGATTGGAGTTGCAGTACAGCACAAACTGAATGGAAAGTTTGGCCCAGACATGTATATCTCATCTCTGACTTTCAGAATTCCATGGAATTAAACTCTAAAGCATCTCAGTACTTCTGTTAATAAACAAAAGTTAGAATTTTTGTTAATCACAGTTCTAAATAAATAACAGATGATGCTGATGAGATTTTTTAAACTCCTGATTTTTAGAGTAAATAAACCATGAGCAGCATGAAAAGTGGATTGTCCCCTCTATTGGCTATCTCGTTCAGTAAAAAGCCTGCCAGAGCTCAGACAGGCTGCCAAGATTGCAAAGGTTAAACAATTCACAATTGTGGGCACACCACCTGTGCCTCTGCACTCCAGGCGAGGCATTGGCATCCCATTTGGAGGGAAGACAAGAGGAAACCATTGTTGACTCACAGAGACAGGTGGAGGAACAAAGCAGTGGCTTTGGCATAATCATGGAATTGACTGTAGAGGAAAATATTTATTGCCAAACGATACACTCCATTTGTGATCAGCTCCACTGTTCTTGGCTGAAAAATAAATATTTCTCCTTGATGTTCCATTGAGTTATCAGCATATGAGTGAAGCCTTCTTCTGGTGTTGACTCAGTTAAGAGCACCATCTTTCTAGGCCTGATCCAAATGGTGCTGCAGTCAACCAGATAGGAAAAGGGGTTAGTCACCAACAAGCCATCACACCAAAACACAGATCATTTGTTATGGACCTCAGTTATGACTGAGACTGATGGCTAAGGAAAGGCTCCCTCTATTTGCCTTTGCTCTTTAATTATTTATTTTCATAAGAAACATTTATAATAGCCTTGTTTCAACATCTTGAATTAGAAAGCTTTTGTTTCTTTCAAGCTGGAATTTTTTACAAAAATAAAATCTTCAAAATCTTATCAGATTTAGATATAAAATTATTAAAGGAATATCAGCATTGTAACAATATATTACAAAATTATTGAAATTAAGTGCCTCATCTGCACTCAGCTCACACACTTACAAATTTTCAATTTGTAGAAGTTATTGAGATTTTTTACTCTCATCATTACCCAAGAGGAAAAAATGCTAGCAGCTCAGAACTATCTGCAGTAGAAGAAAGGAGTTTCCTATCCTGCTGCAGTCCCATTTGGTTGCTCTTCGTTGTGAAGTTATTTGCTATGGGTGATTTATTCCTGTAATTTATAAAGGCCTTCTAATGGAAGGCAATGAGGCAATGGAAGTTAGTAAGTACTTCCTGAGTCAGAAGACCAAAGCAGCTCATAACTTGTGCTCCCCGTTTCCCTTCTACCTCTTTCATTCCCCAGACTGGCATTACTCCTTGTTTACTGGGCAGGGACAAGCTAAGCACCTCCTAACACACAAGTCTCAGCCACACTCAGAAACCTTAATGAAGGTTAAACTTCCTGCAGACTAGGTTTCAAAACACAAGAATATTTTTGAATGCAATTAAAAGTCTTAATAGATTTCCCAAAGCCAGTGCAGAATGAAGAACACTGCTCTTTGGCAGCTTGCAAATAATGGAGAAAATTCTAACCACAATGTCTCTGAAGCTATCCCTAGAGTCAAACTGGAATTTTTATTGCTGCATTGCCTTTTCAGTCATGCCACTTTTTAGCACTTTTAGTTTTAGAAGTCAAGGACAAATCTATGAGCAAAAGTTTCTGATGCCATTAGAAGCAGCTTGTTCAGCCTCTGTTGTTTATGAACTACAGGTTATTCCATTTCTTTCAAGCCTCTGCATTGCTGAGGTTTCCAGGAAGTTGTCAGTACTATGGCATAAGTTAACGAGTAATTTTATATACTGCACTAAGAATGGCTATCATTCCATGCTGGCAGAACTTATCCATGTTCATGTGTGGCGGGTTGACCTTTTCTGGACCAGTTGCCCACCAGTCTGCTCTATCACTCCCCTCCTCTCAGCAGGACAGGGAGAGGCAAAAAATAAGATGGGAGAAACCTCATGGGTCAAGACCAAGGCTGTTTAATAAAACAAAATTAAAGATTGCACTTGTGCAAGCAAAGATAAAAACCAAAATATTTTATTCTCTACTTCCCATCAGCAAGCAATATTCGATCACTTCCCAGGAAGCGCTGGAAGACAAATATCAGGGTAACAAATGCCCCCATTTCTTCCTTTCTCTTTTATCTGAGTAGATGTCATATAGTATGGAATATCCCTTTGGTCAGTTTGTGTCAGCTGTCCTGGCTATGTCCCCTCCGAGGATCTTGCCCACATCCAGCCTACTGGTGGGAGGTTGGAATGCTGGAGAGACAATACTTATGCCGTGCAAGCACTTCTCAGCAGTAGTCAAAATTGGGTGTGTTACCAACACCTTTCTATCTGATGCAAAGCATAGCAAGACGAGGGCTGCTATTGGGAAATGAACTCCATCTCAGCCAGAGCCAGTACATCATGTGTAAGGGCCTCTGTCAGTAACTGCACAGTCATGTAAGTGTAATGACAGTAGAATTGGTCCAAATAAGGATGTGTCCAGCCAAAAACACATCATTGCTTAGATACTACAAATTTACCTCATCAGCAAAAGAATTCTGATAAGACAAGATTCATTTTGTAACAATTTGCATTCAATGGTGTATAAATGCATTGACCAAAATTATGTCTTAGAACCTCAAATTTGGGACTGAACCAGTGTGTTGTTAAAATAGATTCCTTGTTCTCTTTCTTCCAGAAAAGATTCAGGGCAACATTCTTAATTTTCTGACAATTACTTCACTGAAGACAAGTATAAGCTGTTTTATTTGCTAGTACAAACACTGTACAAATGGAATAGCCACTCGCAACACCCCACACCAAACCTGCATCCTGTACAGACAATGAGGTGCCTGTTCTCAAATGCTTACAGTCTGATGTGATAGCCAAAACAAGAGTGATGAAGGACTACCATCAGTAACCTGGCAAGTCATGGCTGAGTTAGAAACGGGAGGCAGGTGTCCTTGAAACCAGATCAGCATCTTATTATTTCTATTCAATGTAACTGCTGTAACCAATCAGCCTCTTATACATTTCAACTGTCACTCCTTAAATTTGGACTTTTCTGCATTATTGAATACACAGAACTGTGATTAGGGATTTGTAAGACTTGCCAGCCTCAGAAAGTTTTAGTGTGGTTGAGATAAGTCTCCTTTAAGTCTATGTGTTATTGAGCTGAAAATTATTTAACATATGGCTGTCTCTTTTTGAACACAGATATAGAAATATTAGAAAGCAAAAAAATTATTCTTTGATTGGTTAGCACCATTAAATCTGCAAACACTGTCCTTTCTGGTTAGGAACAGGAGTAACAACTATCAACCTCTCCTTCCTGCTCCTCCTAAATCTGACTCCTATGTCCCACAAGTGAGCATATTATAAATAAAGGGGACATGATATTCATCAGCGTTTTGCTCCCATATGAATGACAATAATAGCCATCAAAAACATATCACCTAATTTCAACCTTATGCTAAGAAATTCCCTTTCAGGTTATCATTCTAAACGTGATATTTAAGATCTTCTATCAGAGTAAAGGAAGTCAAAGAGAAAAAAACAGTGACTTCTGCTTTAGGATCTGCTGATCAGTAACAACAATTTTAATTACACTTAGAAGAAATTGATTCCATGAGCGAGCTCACATGTATTTAATTGCTAGAACTATAAGCAGACATTTACAAACACTCCCCAATAGAACCAAGACATAAAGTACTTTCAAGAAAGTCTTAGATGACTAACGTCCAAAATCACATATACTTACTGTTATCCCATGAGTTCAGATGGTAAAATATTAAACAGCAAAACCAATCTACTCCCCCTCTGACCAAGATTATCAAATTGGTGTCATTCAGCTGGATTTTTGCCTGTGTGCTCCCATTATAAATGCCATGGTTTTTTGTGTACATGTGTATTTGCATGTGTAACATCAGTGTGTGAATATACAAATAGTATGTGCTACATATATTTGAAGTATCTGTTTTACATACAAATTGTGGTGGGTTTTGTTTGTTTGTTTGTTTAAACCCCATATCATCTTTTGCCATTTTTATCATTTCAACATTTTTGTTTTCAGGGGTCAATGGACCAGTACCAAAAGATGCATGCAGAGTACAAAATGCATTTCTTGGAAGAAAGAAAAGAAGAAAAACAACACTACAAAAACAAACTGCTTCCATCACTTGCCCGTCTGTCTCCCCTAAAGAGTTCCTGGCAATCACAATGCATACATTCATCATACACAAATATCATAGGGCTATGTCAGGCATATCACAGTCTTCAGAATTTTCTCTAATGTGTGCATACACATAAATATGGACACAGTCAAAATGTCAGTTGATACCGTGATCACAATTATCACAAGAGCTGACTTGGATGCACGCTGTGTCAGAAGTTTGTCAGGCCAGGCTGTTGCTTGGAGAGCTATGTTTCAGTATGCAGAGTGTGTTGTTGCAGGGCTTTCAGATGGGAAGAGGTGACTATGTTTTGTGCCTGGCTCAGCCTGCTGAGGGGAGCACTTAGGGAAGAGGGAGTCACAGCTCCTCCCTTCCTTTCCCTCTTTGCAGATACAGGAGGAAGTTATTCCACATATCCTGCCATATAAATAACTGCAGATGAGGACACTTTGAAAAAGCAAGAAAGAAAGTTTTTTGTGTATGGTTATATACTTTGTATTGTAATTTTTTCCAAAATCAAATCTGTCTGAGACATTTATTTCTCATTTATTTTTGATCTGAAACTATTAACCTAAACATTTTAAAATTTCATAAATTTCTATAGACTGACAACTAGCCATTATACAGATTCTGTTGTATTCATTCTCTGAGGCTTATTTATTAAAAAACTAACCCCAAGCTTATTTCATATGGAACAGCCCCCCACCTTTCTCACTAAGCATTAGTATATGTAGAGCTCTATTTGTAATCCTGACCTCCATGAAGCAAACCCATGGCCAGTTTGCAGTAGCAGTCACCATGTTGCTTGGCGGATTGTTGCTAATAAGGGGATGAATTTGGTGTCCTGACAGTACACTAAAGTATGGTTTGGCAAATATGTTTAGGCTTTGATGCTGTGAGTCGTCCTTTCCAAACAAGAGTTTCTCGGTGGTATTTTGAAGTTACGCAGTCTGCTGCTGTTTTCCTGGATATGATAACACTGCAACATGCTTGTTTTGTTAGAGGCCATGCTGTATGAATACTGCACATTTACTGATCTCTTCTTACAACCTTTTTTTTCCCAGAAGTGGAAATGACAACAAATGAGCTCATAGTGCAAGGACTCGAGTACCTCAAGGTACCTTGGAGCACAGCCAGGGCCTAGATGGGAGCAGACCAGGCCCACAATGGGAGCTGCCAGAGGGGAATATCTCACCCTCAGCCTCTCTCACAGCTCACCCTTGCCTTTCAGTCTCGTTGGCTGTTGAAAGCCTGAAAATGCCAATTCCACCCTCTTGGCTCAGGGTTTAGGTGTGAAACTGCGTAACTCGCTGCTTGCTAAAGAGAACTTTCCTGCATTTCTAGCAGGGGCCATGGAGGAGTCACTGGCTCCCTCATCCCGGAGTACCCAGGCACACACAATAACCAAATGGCTGATTGCTGTCAATCAAGGGTTTCAGTCCAGCTCAGCACATCATGGGCACCCACCTGCCAGAAGGTGGAGGGGGAAGGCCAGGAGCCCCAGAGCTGCCCCTTCCCTTCGGGGCACCCCCACAACAGCAAAGTAGGACCTTCCCCCTAGAGTTTCTGCTGCCTCTGGGCCTCCTGGGCACTTGACCTCCCTGCCAGCACGACTCACAGGCATGACATGACTCCTCTCATGGTCAGTAAGGAGACGTGTCTCTTTCCACCAAGACAAAATCATGACATGGCCCCTCACATGGACAGTGAGGAGCAGGATCCAGGAGCCCAAAATATAGACAGGGAGGCTCATCCACGTTGGCATGACCTGAAATGGAGAAATGGTGGAAACTGACACCTTCTCAGAGGTGCCTTGTTCAGATGCACTGCACTTGGCCTTGTATTTTTGGGAAACCCTTTTCCTCACCTTTCCCATAAAAAATCCACTTGCAGTAGAACAGACTTGCTCATCTAGTCCTCAGGTACTGAAATAATTTGGCCTTTTTTTAACTCCTGCCTGTTTCAATTTTGTCTTTTCTCTTCCAGAGGTGAGGCATATCACTTTCCAAATAGGTCCTCACATATTTTGGTCTATCTAATGTGTGCCAACAAAGGATTACACATGATCCTTCACTGAGGTGAGGCAACAGCGTTTCAGGGAGTGAAGGTTGAGGTTGCAATATGGTATGCTGGCTTGCTAAAGGATCTCAAACTTCAGCAGTTAAGAATAGCAGAAATTTTTCTTCTTAAATGGAAGATCAAAGGAAACTTTGCTTTGCACAGCAGCTGAAGCCCTAAATCTGAAAGGCAGAGAGAGGGGAGATAAAGTATTACATGAAAAATCACAGAAGTCAAGATAATGGCATTTCCAAATGTAAAAAATAAATCTGTCTTTTTCAACCCAGATCTTCAGATTTAGTTTTAAGAGCAGTCTCTCAGAGATATTCAGCATTTTACTCAAAGAAAAAAAAAACAGTTTAGAAATATGGAGGTAAAGAAACCTCCATCCTGTAGTTAGTTCAAATATTCAATATTTTATGATTTTCACCTGTGAATTGTGAAATGTATCTTCACTTTAGTAGCATATTGGTGATTTGTATTTTCAAAGCATGGATGCTCTCTCTCTTTCTGGACAAAGTTTGAACTCACATCTTGTGTTATGATGTCTTGTGAGTTTAATTTTCTCATGCTATTCTTCAATGTGTATATATTTATAGCTGGAGAAGTTGGGGAGAAAAATAAATTTCAACAAAAAACTTAGCACAATTCCAGCAAAATTTGTTTAAAATACTAAATCATGACAAGATCCATCAACTTGTATTTTCAAGGAATTCTGGGGAAGTTCTTTTGCCCATTTCTGCTTCCAGTGCTCATACAGAGTTCATACCTTACCATGCCGAAAGACTGCTGGCAAACATTTTTTTTCCATGAAACAGACAGCTTGTAATTAAACACTTGTAGATGACTGAACTCAGTGAGTTATGAATGCTCAGGGACATATAAACAATTCTACAACAAGAATTCATTCCATAATTTGAGTCAACAAAGCAAATGAGTTCTAAGCACAATTTAATGAAGCCTGCAAGACAACATAGTCATACTTCTCTCTCTTTTAAATAGTCTTATGAGAACATTGGACTTAAACAATATTTTTTAAAAGGTGGAGAAATTAACAAGAAAGGAACATTCTTTATGTTTTAATCAAGATATAAGAGTTAAGGTTACTCAAAACACACTTCAGACTAAAGAACAAGTGTGAAACCAATAGAAAATACCATCAGTTCTTCTGGAGGTTAGATTTAAATATTTTTGGGTTTTTCCCCCTCTTAATAACACCATCCCTCATTTCTGCAGATTCTGAGAGACCATTCTATTCTTACTCTTTAGATCTGCAAGTGCTGGTGCAACTTATATTAGTAGGTCTATGGTAAGGTTGATCAGCTGCTAACTTTTTGATCATGATTATCTTGTGCACCATAGAAGCTTTGCAGCAACAGAAGAAATCCACAGAGAATTTTTACACTGTTTGGTTGAGAAGTAGAGTGAAGAATTTGTGGGTTTCTGTGCCATGATAATACAGCTAGGTTGCTTTGGGTTCATCGCAATTTGAGGATCTATCAGTGTTGGACTATAGGGCATACATGTTGGCCAGTCCTGTGCATATTTATCAATTTGTTGCATTGCATAGGGTTAAGTGTCCCATACTGATCCTAGTTTCTGAGCAACTTTCCATCAGCTCAAAATCTGACGAGATATTTACTATAAAGGTGTAAATGTAAATATAATACCTTTGCCAGTCCCTAGGAAGCCAACATGACTCCAGCTCATGTGTGAGCAAGCTTAAAACAGGTTGGGAAAAGTTGAATATTTGGGTTTGATTTAAAAAAAATATTTTGACATTTCTGAACTGATTTTTTTCCTAAACATATTGGTCTTTGAAAACGCCAATTTGGGATGAAAATAGTTTGGAAAATATCAGCCTTTTTCCCTAGGAAGGAAATTTCATCTCTCAACTCGCTGTATTATCCAAAACAAGTCAAGGGCAGAAATAAGTAGAAAACACATGTCCTAAATAGGTACCTCTCTGTCTATTGCTGAGCCCAAGGAGTTTAGCTCAAATGGGAACCATTTGGGTTGGGCTGCTTGCCTTTTTTTTAATGGCCTAATTTTTCAGCAGTAGCCATGACTATCATAACAATGAAAACAAAGAAAAACATGGAATTGGACTCAGAATTAGTACATTCTGTCTGCCTGTTAGGGGGAAGTCCAAGTCAAACCTTCACTCCCAAATACACACTAAGTTTTCAGGAGGTTTGACTTGGGATTCAGAGCTTCTAACTGAAATTCATCTGTGCTAGGAGTAATTGTATCAGATCTGGTTATGAAAAACAACCTGCAGGCTTGCAACCTGCACCACCTTGGAGTGTTACAAAGAGTGTTATTCAGTTACAAAGGAAAGGGAAGGAAGTGTCTTTAAGCCAAGTTCTTTGTCCTCATAATTTTGGCAGCATCAGGGGTTTCTGAATTAGATCCTGTGGTTAATCCCAACAGGTCATGCTGCTCTGGTTTCTGACTTCCCTTCACTTTGCATGATCACTGAGAGTTGTTCAGTCAGGAGGAAACTTACTTTGTCCCTTCAATGTGCTGGCTGTACTGAGTGCTTCTCTCCTATTCCTAATGCTGGGGCCTGCACAGTGCCCTGCATTGGTTTCACTACCAGCAGCTCTTGTCAGAGTTGCAGCAGAGGACTTCTTCCCCAGACATATACAGATATTTACAGTTCTTGATTATTAATGCACTTAATAGAAGCCAGAGGAAAAAAAGTGTATTACTCACCATCCTGCCTGATCTTTCCTCAGGGAAATGCTTTTTCTGCCTATGAAGTAAAAAGAGAATATGAAAGAACATACAAAACAGGGTAAGTATGACACAAATAAAGTAAAGTAAATATGTTAATATTATATTGCCTCCTTAATAAAGGTTCAGGCTTTGATCTGGAACACACACACCTTTGAAATTTCCCAATATTGCAGCTGATGATGAAGGGCAACAGACATTCTGCTTGGGAAGGAGCCTGCTCTCTCTCTCTCTTCCCTTTCAGTCCTTCAAGCCATTTGCAATGTGGTTTCATAGTTACACTGCTGCTATTAGATTAATCCTTTCGTTTCCACCTGTTGGGCCTCTGCTTTCTTCTCCCACTTAAAATAGTAAGTATCTTTGAATAAGTCTGTCTTGTTTTACAATAGGGTTAGCATTTGAAAAGGGGAAATATTATAGTCAGAAGATTATTGCTAACAATCCTTATTTTCTGAAAGAAAAATAGGCTATTTCTTGGCAGTAACATCTGTGAGAAATGAGATCCTCCCAAAAATTTGTGAAAAATCCCTGCTGCTAGCTCCACACATCACATTATTTTCCCCCCTGTAATATGTTGCCTTTTGAACTAATAACTAAATGTGAAGATGTAGAGATCAAAAGAATGAACCACAAACCTTGCTGATGTACTCACCGTGCTGGAAGTGAGGGATACAGCACTGCCAAAGTACCAGAAAGCTGGACGCATGTGTACCACACTAAGTCCCCAGCACAGAACCCTACAGCTGTCCAGGTATCATACTTGCATGTAATAGCCTGGCACTGCCAGGCTATTCCCATCTGTGGAAAACTGTAGAAAGCTTTTAGGTTTATTACACATGAGAAGAGTGTTGCTTTAGATGAAAAATCTCAGTCATATCTGAGATTGTTTGCAATTCAATATATAAAATGTAAAGCTGTATGTGCTTTTAAAGAAAAGGCTGCTATGCGTTTCTGGATATACTACTTGATACTCTTCCACTCTGTGTGTGAATTATTTCTTTATTTTTTGAAGTTTGAAACTGGTGAACTATGCATGAGGGAGAGAGATGATGGGCACGACCACAGTATATCCAGTTCCTCTCAGTTCTGTTCCTTCCATTACAAAAAACCAGTTAAAAAATCCCTAAAAGGAACTGTGAGTTCTTGAGGTGCCAGGGAATGAAAAGACCAATTATTCATTTAATTCATTTTCTACACAGAATTTGAAATAAAAAATGGAAATAAAATGTTTGGAAGAAAGGCAAGTTCTTTTCAACTCTTCTGAGAAATAGAGAAAAGTGGAGCTTGAAGCTCTTGCCTGGAAATGTCTCTTCCGTGGAGGATATGATAAAATTTTAAGGGACAAATTCGAGCTGTGATGGATGACTTGTGGTTGTGACTTTTCAACAGAGCAAAGGAAAGGACATTTTTCATTTCAGACTCACGGAAAAATGTCATAAAATAAGGAAGAGAGTGGTAAACATGAACATGAAATGACTCAGGTTATTTAAAATGCAATGCAAAGCCTAAAAATGTGACCAGTGACAACTAGGCTGACAAACTATAAATATAAGTAGTCATGAGAAGCTGGGTTGATATAAATGGCTTTAGGAATTTGAGGGGGGAAAGTACATTAGAATTTTGATCCCAAGTCCTAAATAAATGCTTGATACACTCACTGGGTTACATATTTCTGCTACTATCTTTATAAATTTCCTTCCCAGAAGAGTCTGTTCTGGACAGGATGTCTGACCTTCTGCATAACTTGGGCCATACTGTTTCACCCATCCATTTCTGCATTTGAAAAAAGCTGCAGTTGAATCAGAGCCTACCTTTCACAAGGGAAGGACCTCTTGCATAGAAGACTGAAACTCATGGTTAGCAGAACTGTGTTTGCTGTTAAGAACTTCTGTCCTGTTTCCAAGTTGAACCTTGTCTCAGCTACCATCATTTTGCCTTTATATGCCTTGGACTACTAAATTTATGAGCTCTTAAGTCTCGATTAATTGTTAGGGATAACTGGCTCGCTACATTCCATCCACTGAATGTAAATGCCAGTGCAGAATAGCTTATAGGATGTGTTCAGACTGTTGTCCACTATTTGGCATTCTGCAATATCTGGTTTGGATTTTGAAGTGAATAAATAGGCAGGGTAAAATTCGAGTAACATGTGGGATTAAGAAATGTTTCGTGAGGTTGTAGCAGTTTTCTTAATACTCACAAATATCAGTATGGCACCACAAGCAAAAGTAAAATGGTACTACTGCTTTTTCTTCATGACAATATTAATAAATGTAAGCAAGGAATATTTTTCCATTGTAACTTCCTCATCTCTAACCAAAACACTGTTTCTTCAGTGCCACTCAGCATTTGCAACTTGATACTCCTGGAATGAGCTTGTTGAAGGAGAGAGGCATGATTTTCAGATTTAAAGTATACAATCAAGGAAGTGTGGGCTTCTTCTTCCAAAGAAATATTTGTTCCTTCTAGGACTTTCTTCATAGGATGTGGATTTTTTGTCAGTTGTCTCCCAGTCTGAAGCTTGTGGAGTAGGATGATTTTGATCCTCAGTCACAGCCCAGCATTCTCCAGTCAGGACTAGAATCATGTCAGACACCTTTCTTAGAATTGCTCTTAGTTGTGTCTTTCCCCACATTACTTTTCATTAGGAAAGCACTGTCCTTGACCTGTTAAAACGAATGACTTTTCACTATTTTAGTCACAAATACCCACAAGTTCCCACAAATATTGCTGCTCTCTTCTCTGCATTCTCTTCTTTGTCATGCAAGATCAACTTTGAATCCTAATCCCTCCTTAAGATGCCTTCCTGTTTGGCAAATCTGAATTTGCTTTATTCTGCCATTAGATTTATGATGCTCATGAAATCCTTTTATGTGCTCAGCTGGACTAAGCATTTTTCACTTGGTAGTTTTATTAAGAACTGCTATATTGTAATTCTCCTTTCTTTCTGAGGCTCTATCTTCAAATTCAATTACTGCTTTCATCCTGACTTGGTTAACTGGACGGTCTTAACTGATCTAGTCTCATCAGCCTGCTTGGAATCTGACAGCTGATAGCTTGTAAGCTGCAGCCCGCTACCTACCAGGATGGTCCTCTGTACTAGTGGTGCTTTGCCATCTATTTTATTTTTTAATGTCTGTATGGGGTAAATCCTCAAATTCCTGTTGCTTATTTTTTTACCTCTCACTCACAGCATTTGCATGAATCATGGCAATTTAATTTATTATTATTGTTGTTGTTGTTATTATTATGGTTTTTATTATTTTTAACATGCTGACAGCTTCTTTTCCAACTTATCCCCTGTTCTCACATTGAGATGCATTTGCTCCATATGACTCTGTATTCCAAACCAGGAAGAAAATGGTGTGTATCTTTTGCCTCTTAGTGATGCCCCATAAATGTTCACTTGAGAGAGTTTCTTTTTACTTTTTCAGTTCTTCATGCCATACATATGATTTTATGGCAATCTCTTTCAGGGCAGAAGTGATTTTGAATACACGGAACTAAGAAGCCTTGCTGATGAAAATTTGTTGAAATACAAACCACCTCTTTGAAACTGTGGAATATTCTGCGGAATATCCACAGGAATGCCCATCAAGCAAACATGCCAGGAGGATATACAAAAATCAAAATGTGTTAAAGAGTCAAAGAAACTCCTCTGGCTGAAGCAGAAAATATATACAGGAAATATATACTTTGGCTAAACAGGAATTTAGAAACACATGGGACATGGTAATATACTGTGAACAGCAGAGCAGTTAAACTGGACAATGTAATGAGACCCAGTCTGATTAGTTTTTTCCTTGGGCCAAATCTATCACAAAAAAATGATTGATGTTGAAAGCTGGATCTGATGAAATAGGAAATTTTGATGAAATTTTATTTAATTGGGAGTACTTTGAAATGCTTAAATAACAAGTTATAGTTTCTGGTTTCAGAGAAAATTTTTAGTTTTAATGTCACCTGAGATATCTTAGTGGAAAATACAGTAACCAGAACATCAGCTGATTTGGAATAATTCTTAACATTTTCCGACAAGGAAGCCTCAAGTTTTTAGAACCTGTGTAACCCAAAAGCAATTGTTGGATGTTCTGCTGGGTTTCACTTAATCCCTGGTTGGACTTTTTCATCTCCATTTAGTAGAAATACATATGGACCAAAAATAAGCAAAGGATACCCTATGATTACCACATTAATCCAAGGGTTTTATTTTTATCCTGTTTTCACTCTCTTTCTTAGATATACACATCATCCTAGTTTGAACAAGTGAGCACTTCAGTGAAAAGGCCTTTCTTTTTCTTATAACTTGGTATATATTTTGTTACACACATTTGTGCTGGACATTACAATAATTCATGCATAAATACTTCTTTATAAAAGAAAATAAAATATAACAGAGGAGAGCATTATTTCATTTGCTTCTCTTCTCTCTGTTTAGTTAAAATATTAATTGTTTGTACTGCTGGCATTCCTAGGGACTCCTGATCTTAGCCCATTAGCCCACTATGTTTAGTACTAACAAACAACATATAACAAGAAGAAAATCTCTGCCTCAGAATTTAGGGCCAGGAGAAGTTCAGAAAAAAAACAATAAATTGGGATTTTTTGCTTAAGAGAAATTAGTCTATTCTTACACCATTGTGTATTCTAGCTTTTTTATATTTTTCATTTAAATTAGAGTTCTAAAATATTTTGTGATGGAACAGAAACCTCAATGTTTTAAGACCAAATTTCATCAAAGTTATTTGAATTATTTTTGGGTTTTTCACTGTGAAACTTGTATCTAGTTCTCATAACTACATAAGTAGTCAGTACTTGAAGAAAAGGGTAACAACACATCTATAACCGGGTGCCAAAAATGCTCTGTTTATAAAGAGCTTTTCATGCATATTTGATATTTTTGCCTTCTGAAGAAAATTTACCAGTGCCTCTGAATAGCAGTGCTCAGTTTTCTAAGTGGAAAGAAGTCATAAATATATGAGTATTCAGAAATTTAGTGAAAGCTGTAGTATTCCATAGACATGCGAGCTGAAGGTGTAAAATGTATGTTTATTTTATTTTTCTGATTCCGTTTAAGTCAGATTTCTAAAGATAAAGCATTTAGAAGAAGACAGAAGTTGCTGAATAACATGAATGATAATTTTAGTCTGTTTGCTGAGAAAAAAACCTGTATTGCAGATCCATAATATTTCTGTGAAAGCTTAGAAAAATAATAAAATGCTGAAATTTTCAGAATAAATTTGACCTTATTTAAAGAATTTTTACTTTATTTAATTAAAAAAAACTAAACAAAAGAATGAATGAAGGGAAAAGGCAACTACTCTGTCTTGATGATGTAGCTACCAAATTTAGGCACTGGATTCATGTGATTGCCTCATTGGGTATCTATAACATGAGACCTCAGTGTGTTGCAGACCCAGTCTGTACACAAGGGCGATGAACATTGTGTTCACATAAGGACGTTGTCCATATATGGCTGGAAATCCCAGTGTGTACAGATGTCAGCCAGTCTCTGCGTGGGTGCAGAGGCTGGCTGACAGCCCTCAGTACAGAACTGGGACGGACAGAGCTGCTGAAGCTTGGCCAGGAACCTTCCTCCAGGAATGTCAGGAATGCCCTCAGCATTTATTCAGCAGGAAGCTTATTAGCCAAGGAAGCTTGGCTGAAGGCACACGTCAGCAATTGCATAAGTTTCTTTAACAAAGCAATTTGTGTCTCTTCAAAACAGAGATGTGCTTCTTGGTTACATGGGTAGATGATGATTTGTTTTCAATTATATTAAATACTCTAAAAAAGGGATCAGCTTTTGAATATCTTTTTGTTTGCTTCTTGCATATAAACTAATATTGTCTTTTGGCCCAACTGTAGCTGATATGTGTTTCTGAAATAATTTTGATATATTTGAATCTAACAATAGTCACAATTCTAGTCACCTAGCTGGAAGAGCAGATCACAATGATAACAAGCGATAGTTTTAAAAACCAAATTTTTACTGGCTTACTGTTAAAAACAATCAAGATAATAAATAATATGTGTAAATACACAGTGCTAGAGAGTCAACAGCGGAGAAAGGCTACAAATTTGCTTCTGAGACTCAGTCAAATCATATTCAGAATGTGAATATGATTTGACAGTGAGAAAAGAAACAAAAATCCTATAATATTGGTTTTTTGAATAAATGTTTTTATAGGTAAAGGGATAGATTAAGTTACTAAGAGATGTGGGATTTCAAGGCTGCCCGTAAATGTCTGCACAAAAGTGCTCAAAGATATACAAATAAACTTTCAGTGTCACAAAAGTGCATTCCTCTGGCTAGCTCAGGGCTTGTCACTGTAAATTCTGAGTACTCCAGCCTAAAGGCACTGGTCCTGTTAACTTCAATGGTGTTAATCACACGTGTAAACCTGAACAATTCCCAAAATTCACTGAAGATCTGCCACCTTGCAGGTTCAAGCATTTGTAGCAGATACGATGCAAACTGTAATGTACAACCTAATACACAGAGAGAACTGAGTAAAGTATTGGCCAAAACGAGTTTTTCTGTCCTTTTTGTGAGTTGGCATGATCCACAGGGGGATTTTATGAATATACTCAAAGGCAGAGGTTAGTGAGGCACACACACATTGCTTCTTTTTCATCTCATTTGACATAACAAATCTTACCATGATGGGAGGCTTATATTCAGTCTATATGGGTTTTGTTGTCTGGTAAGTAGATTCCCAAGCCTGAAAAGACAAGGTTCTCCATAAAAAACTATAGTACTCCACCATCACTTCTGCATGAATGCTTCTTTAGTTATGCATTTGACAACTGGTATATGTGTATAAGCAGATCACAGAGATGTACTCCCTGAAGTGGTTTCCTACTGCAACTGCCCATTGCAGACTATGATGATTTTGTTTCTTTACAGTTTTTAAGCTGGTGTCAAATTCAGGTGTTTCCTCCCTTGGTTTTGAACCAAACACACAAAACCCCCTAAACCTATGAAAAAGAGTCCACAATCTCCTACTGATGGTTGAAACACAGCAAGTCTTGCTATGATTGAGCTGGAATGGTTTAACTGGGATAGCAGTTTTCTTCAAATCTGAAAAAAGAGGTTACCTGTGGAAGAAACTGGCAGTACAGTTGTTTTCATGGAAATCCTACACACCTTTATGTAAGATTATTTCCTAATTTATACATAGATGTGTGTTTGTGAGTGTATACATGTGGTTTTGTTTTTATGAGTATAGAGTATAGCTGAAAGGAGATAGATGACATTTGAGGTGCTTTTACTTTTTCACAGAAACAGTACCTGATATTCTCTGCTTATACAAACTATGACCCAATCTGTCACCTGTCAATGAACATTCAGATACCTAAATATTAGTGCTTTTTAACTGGTCAGATACACTGTCAATTCCTCATAATTTGACTGGAAGGTAGCAATTTTCCAGATTAGACAAAGGGTGTTTATGTATCCAAATACAAATGAAAAAATTCTTTTGGCTTTTGGTCGGTAGCATCCTATTAAAATATAATATACATAAACAAATACATATATATGTATTAACTGTAGACATTACAGTTCCAATTTCTGCATGGTCAGTAGTTTGAGGAAATTGATTCTTACTCCTATGGTGAAAGTATGTATTTCACACTCATCTTCACCAGGATGGATTTTTACAGAAAATTCTGATTACATTGGGTTTCCGCTAAGAAAGTAGAGCAGTAGGCCATAAAGGATCTAAATTTCACTAACCAGACCACTGAAGTAATCAAATACTCCTTTATTTTTAACTTCTGTTTAGTTGGACAGACCAAAAGGAGGCATTAGGGAACTGATATTTTTTATTTAATTAATTATGGGAATAGAAGCCAGATTACATCTGATTACATCAGATTGCCTCTCATTTCGTTGGTAGAAATTTACTCAGTTTACAATTTCAGAATAGAATGGTCAAGAGTTAACGCACTATCCTTAATAGCTGAATAGTCTCACGTGTTTTGCATTTTCTGATTTAGAAACTCACAGCGAGATTACCACTAGCATGCTGTTAAAAAAATTGATATGTTTTTGAAGTAGTGTGGATCCTCTGTCATCATCTTTTACCAAATAACAGTACAAATCCTGATGAAACACTTTTCATTAATTTTCTTTTAATAGGCTTCACTTTTAGAGTAGGAAAAAAGAATGCAAGGTAATGATCTGAAAAAATAAGATACCACATGCTATTTTGCAGGAACTTTATGGCAACTCTAAGGGAACATGCTGACTCCACAGGAAACCAAAGTAAATGAATAGTAAATTGTGTCACTGCCATCTCTGTTATATCTTAAAAAATTTCAAAGATCTTACCAGACATTATTTTTATTAAATAAAGTGAAATAAGGATGAGAATTGCTGTTTCATTTTGCATTTTCTTGTGATAGCAAGTTGTGACTTTCGTATGTGCAATAGTTTATTGTTGAAAATCTAACCATCTCCCTATGATTTGGAAAGAGAAAGAGCTGTCTTCTGTTTTTGCACGTCTGCACTGACACACAAATGTATTGAGTATCTTATTCTTTTTGTACTCTTTTTCTTAATCAGCTACTCCTGACTACTGATCAATATGGGTTAGATATTGATTCTGTATATTGGTAAGATGTGTTATCTGCCTTGCTATTTACACGAGGACATTGAAGAACAGGCCAAAAGAAAAAGAGAATGCTGTTGAATCCACCCATATGCTAACTGCATGATTGCATAAGGTGCCAGTGTTTTTGTTGGGCTGCTTTGGCTACATATTAATCCAGCTTGCACCCTCCCGACATATTGGCTCTGTTGTGTTGACAACACAACAAAGAGAAGATAAAATAACTGAGAAATTACTACTGCTGTCATCTTGTTTCTGAGCTACACTATAGTAAGTAGATTAAAAAAATGCAAAAACTTAGCCTGTGCCCAAAAGTACTATCCAAGCCAACAAGAAAAATATAGAAGCTCTTATTGTTTGTTAAAAGCCAAAGCAGCAGACAAACCACATAACGTCAGCCTGCCAATGTACCACATAAAGCATGTTATGACTAGTTAAATGAAACATGCATTAAAATAGCTATCCATTCTACAATATAGATTATATTTATAGCAGCTGACAGAACTAAAATAATCTATTCTGACTTTGGGTAGGACGGTAAGCTTTTTCATTGTTTAGGAATGTTTGGGATACACCAATAATGGGAGAAATCCAGATGATATTAGACAGTGGCATGGAATAGTAGTTTGTTATAGGCCTTTTATAGATTTGGCTAATTCTCTCCATGTTGTAAAAGACAAAAACAAAAATGTCTGGAACACAGGTCTATAAAATGGCTATTGCTTTAACTGATTGTTGGGTACAAAAATACAAGAAATTAATAAAAAACTATAAAACATCTGCTCTTATACAAGATCTTACTCCAGAAATTGCCAGAGTTGGCCAGAATCGAAGCTTAGTCAAACTTTTTGCTTCTACCTACTCAAAAGCTAAAAATATGAATGGAATCACAAGGATAAAGGTGACCCAACAACGTCTTGAATTTTCCATAGACTTGTCCTTTATTTCTTGGAAATGCAAGTGATCTTGCCATAAATATATGGTAACCAGCATCTAATAAAAGGATCTATATACATGCATCTGGTTTCAGCATTAAAATGACATTTATATAACCTACGATGTATTTATTACTCAATGGAGAATAACAATGATACAGAAATAAGGACTATTAAAGTGCTATTTTTTGAGGTTTAATAAACAGAGGTATATTTTTAAAAAATTGGCTTCGCTGTTCTGAATAAATTTGGAATAGCTGCTGGTCCCACTCATTACCAAAATTTGCTTCATACTGAAGGACTGAAACACATAGAATCATAGAAAGCTTTGGGTCAGAAGGGACCTTAAAGATCATCTTGTTAATAACCCCCTTCCACTAGACCACATTGCTCAAAGCCCCATCCAGCCTGGATTTGAACTCTTCCAGGGATGGTGCATCCACAGCTTCTCTGGTCAACCTGTTCCAGTTCTCACCATCCTCACAATAAAGAATTTCTGCCTAATATCTAATCCAAATCTACCCTCCTTCAGTTTAAAACCATTCCTCCTTGTCCTAGCACTTCCATGCCCTTGTAAAAAGTCCCTCTCCAGCTTTTCTGTATGAGTTTTCAGATACTGGAAGACAGCAATAACGTGTCCCCTTAGCTTTCTCTCCTCCAAGATGGAGGAACCCAACTCTCTCAGCCTGAGTTCATAGGAGAAACATTGATCATCTTAATGGCCCTTCTCTGGACTCACTCCAGCAGGTCCATGTCCTCCTTATGTTGGGGGCCCCACAGCTGGATGCAGTACTCCAGGTGAGGTCTCATGAAAGTAGTTAAATGGGAGAATCACCTTCGTCGACCTGCGGGCCACACTTCCTTTGATGAAGCTCAGATTGTGATTGGCTCTCTGGTCTGCAAACATGCACTGCTGAGTAATATTGAGCTTTTCATAAATCAGTGCCCCCAAGCCCTTCTCCATGGGGCTGCTTTCAATCTATTTTCTACCCAACCTGTATCCACATTTCAGATTGCTCTGATCCAGGTCCAGCACCTTGCACTTGGCCTTGTTGAACTTCATGAGGTTTTCATGGTCCCTCCTCTCAAGCCTGTCCAGGTCCCTCTGGATGGTCCATCCCTTTCCTCCAGCATGTCGAGAGCACCACACAGCTTTGTGTCACCAGCAAACTTGCTGAGAGTGTGCTCAGTGCTGCTATCCATGTCTCCAGCAAAGACATTAAACAGTGCCGGTCCCAAAACTGACCATTGAGGAATGCTGTGTGTTACTGGTCTCCACTTGGACACTGATCTGTTGATGGCAACTCCTTGTGCATGAATGTGCAGACAATTTTTTATCTACTGATTGGTCCATCCATAAAATCCATGTCTCTGTAGTTTAGAGACAAAGGTGGGATAGTTTCAAATGCTTTGCACAAGTCCAAGTAGATGACAATTCCTATATCCAACAACACTGTCGCGCCATCATAGAAAACCACTAAATTTGTCAGGCATGATTTTCCCTTGGTGAAGGCATTTTGGCTGTCACCAATCACCTCCTTACTTTCTATGTGCCTTAGCATAGCTTCCAGGAGGATGTATGTGCTGTACTCCTTTGTTGACCTTAGCTCAGAAGCAGTTTCTCAAATTTGACATTATTTAGAAATCCAAAAACTTTCAGTGCTTTTAGCTTAGTCTGTCTTATGTTGTATTGTTTTATTTACAAAGTAAATAAAAGTATTCACAGCAAAAATATCTATTATTTTTAGTGACTGCAGGCTACATTGAGGTGTCATGTCCTCTGCCTCCAAGTTTACCTCTCTCTCTTCTCCTATATTTTGTCAAGGTATTATGTACTGTTTTTGTGTTGCCTATCTAACTTTTTTTTGCAGTACCTTTGTACTACTGGAAGGTTACAGACGGAGAAAGAAATTCTTTCTCCCAAAAAGCAGAAACTGATCTCTGTAATGCAAGAAAATATTATCTCCCTTTTACTGTGGTTTCTTCCATGTTTTATAACAAGATGTGGAATTTAACAATGCCTTCAATAAATATAACTAAAAATTTTTCTTCTTTAGATGCCAGAGATTAATGTGTTCTGTGTACTCAAAGAATTTGTTTTATTCCACAACCACAACTACAGCTTCCCACAGAAACAATTCCAAGCTAAACCCTCCCTTTACTCTAGCATTCATTCATCGAGTAGTTGTCTATTGTCTTGCAAGCAACAAAGTGAGCATGTTCATGGATATAAAACTTCACTCTCTTTGTTTGGTTGGTAGGGAGAAAAGAGTCTCCAAAATACATCCCAGCAATAGAAGTTAGAACCAGTTTCTTCAGATGACATGCTACTTAGGTTTTAAAATAGGTTGGCAAAATGGGACAGAGATGTCAGGGCACTGCAGTTAGACCAAAGTCAATCCTACTTTATGCCCTTATTTTCCTTGTAGAGAGCAGTGGTCCTTTGTGTTCATCAAGGCAGGAATAACTCCTGTGGACATTTCCAGGTGACATGTATCAGACGTTAAGGGGTGAAGACCTAGGCCTAAATGATCAAGCGTTGTCATTTGCATATGTCTGATATTCAAGCTTGGTGTAATTTGTCATGTTAAACAGATGGTATGTTCTGGGAAAACAGAACCTCATGCTTCTTCAGTGCATCTTGACCTTTTCAGTCACCCTTTCTATGAAGGCTCTGACACAGATTAACAGCGTCTTCCCCACCTGACACGACATCACCACTGCCTCTTTCAGAAAGAGTTTCTTCACAGTAAATGTGTTTCTGTTTGTTCCAGTAAATCTGGTAATGCCAGAAATTAATCTTTTCCAATCCAGTTTCCTAGATGCGTGGGTTTAGAGGGAGGGATTTAAACAAAAACCAGAGCTGCTGACTATTCATCAAGGAAGTATTTTATATACACAGTTAGGATTCCTTTACCAAGCTTGTACATTAGTATATTCAATTTATTTTGTGCAGAGCTCACTTCCCAAATATTGTTCTGTCCAGTGTCATTTCACTGGTATTGTTTTTCATTTAGCAACTTCCCTTCTCTCATATTAACTGACTGCTTCCTCTATGTCAGGACTGTGAAACTTACAGCTCATCACCGTTTACTTCCTATAAGTTACAAGAAAATTTTGAGATAAATAATTAGGAAAATGTATAGCCTGCTAACAGTCAGGTATCTTCGGTCCTCAAGAAAGAATAGGGTCCTCATACATGCTCTGTAGCAACTCATAAAAAGAATGTGCAAAATGCACAAACGAGCAAAGACAGGATGAAGCCCTGACATGTTGGATACTATGTCCTCAGCCAGAGAAAACTTTTACTGCCATTCATGCACTAGAGAGGGCATGTATGGGGACAGTTTGTAATCTCAGCTGCACCAGTTTATACTCCTGAAATTACACTTCTTTCAGCTGCTGCTAGAATTAGAACTGGTTTCAAGTAACAAGGGCACTTATTACAGGCATGTGATTTCAAAATGTTTCGGCAACACTATTTTAAACTCATGAGATTTGATATAAAAGAAGTAGAGAGCAAAAGAGTTAATATATTTTACACTTATTTTCATCAAGCTCAATGGCAAGTAAAATCTGAGCTCAGCGGTTGAGCAGACAGCAGCTCAGCTCTGAAATGATGGAAGGTAGAACCTGTTCATTTCCTTGCATATCTCGTTATGGCCAACAGTTCATTCTCTAAAAATATGACTGATTCGATTGATTCAGGTCTCCCTTTTAAGTCAGAAATTTACTCCACAGATATAAACAAAGTCTCAGCATTATGCAATCGCTTAAGTCAGACTACAAGTGGTACTCTACATTTATGTTAGCCTGAATAGTCTTGCATTACTTTAAATTTTTAAATTCAGATTTTGCATTCCTTTGCAGAACTTTAAAACTAAAAACTGCAGCATAGAATTTCTTAAAGGAGTACAAGAAGTTAATATTGAAATGCAAATTATTATAACTGAAAGGATGTTCTCCAGCTTCATTTGGTTTCTGGGATTTATACCCTAAAACCAAAAAAGAGTAGCCGAAAATAATATGTTACAACAAAGCCCGATAACGTTGCCTCTCTTATATTCTCAGTTTTGTTGTTTTGCTTGGAGACTCAGTACATGACATTTTATCTATAAATCAAACTCTTGAAAATAAACTTGCTGAAATCACAATCAGAGTCAAATATTTATGTGATGATTTTTGTGAAAAGTTCAGTAAATACGCTGTCATCAGCTAGATTCTCAAGAAAACATCTCAGGGTTTTTTCTCTTTAACTTGAAAAAATATGATTCAGTCATGGACAAGAAAATTATGCTTGACAAAACAGTTACCTAGCAGGTCTGCACAGGAGCACCTTCACTGTGGTGCCCAGTTTTTAAAACTTTTATAGCGTGCTCAGATTCCTTTGACCCTTCCCACAGTTGACACTTGGACAGTCATTTATGTACTCCTTATCTTCCTTCTCAATACTGATCCCATTTGTTCCTCTTCATCACTCTCCTCTCTCTCTCCCTATACTTTGTGGCATTTAAGCTTTATGGTTTCTTGATTTTTATCTTAATCAAACTGCCTTCTCCCAGCAGCAAAAATTCAGATCTCATTTCCATACTCTTCTTCTATTATCTCCTTTTCACATGGCTTGTCTTCACCCTTCTTCTTAGTGCCTACCTCTCATAAAGATAAGATCAATTTCTTTCTTTCTTTGTTTATGACATGCTTTTGCAGCTACTTTGTCTGGCCTAGGAATACTTCTCCACTCATCTCCTCTGCCACGGATCAGATCTTGCTTGTTTAGGTACTGGCCTATTGTGTCAACAGCTGTTGCCCTCATACTGGGTGATCCATTCCCTTCAATTCTCCAGCAATTTCTCTCTTCAGCAGGCTCTCTTTTCCCACCTCTTACCTTCTGAGGTGTTTAGGTCCTCATTTTCTACTTCCATACACTGGCTAGCATCTCACTAGTGTTCCCAGGGACTACTGTAACATAGGTAAACCCATGGCTAAATAAATAAATAGCATACATCATATTTCATTATGAGTCAAAAACAAGTAGCCATTTTTAAAGTTTTTCTCAAAAGCCTCAAGTGCCTATGAGTTAGATATAAATCAGAATTTAGAACATACAGTAAGTGCGAGAGCTTTAGAAACTTTGTATTGAGTATTTTAGATGGAAAAGCAACCCTGGTTCATTCTGGAATCCTCTCGAATTTTGTGTATTATCTGAATACCAAGACAAACAGAAACTGATTTTGTATCATACGCAAAGAAAGAGTGAAAAGGAAAGGGAAAAAGTAAAACTGCAATGAAAACCACAAGTCTGCAAGTCTGTGCAGTCACATCCAGAGTTTTAACTGCATGGTCAGAGAAAACCTCTGCTCATCTTCAGCGGCTGACAAAAAAGCAAGTTACATGTCAGACATTATAAAGAATGAGACAAGAATGAATGGGGAAAAATACAAATCTCTATGGTCTAAAGTATTAGTAGTCCTTCATTGTAAATATTTTTATTAAATCTGCATATTCCATCTCAAAAAAAGGGGATTGCAGGATTATAGCAAGTCTAATAAATAAGATGAGAGTACATAAACTGTTTTTTAAAGTTTATAGACTGCACAGACTCAGAGTCGGTGTTTTTTATGTGGGGACAAAAACCAGGATCTTCACTAGAACCTTTCCTAAACATGAGTATAGTTCAATTTAGACAGTTAGGTTTTCACACAGGATATTAGTTTGGTGAGGTCTAAAGGGATTTTAAAGACCCTTTGAGATAAAAGATGCTGTATAAATCTAGATTAATAAATTTTGCCTACTGGTAATATTTATGTTAATTTTGTCATTTTTCAAATTTCCAGTGGAGGAACTGCTACTGGCTTAATGTTTAACTCTGCATATTTACATAAAGCTTTTCCATGTTACTCTTCATTCCTAGGAAATAAAGCATGCTTGTTTAAAAAATTCTGAGGCACATTCCTTTAAATTTTCATCTTTAACCTCTTCCTTGCTTTCTATTTATATTACACAAATGAAAAGTTAAAAAGTTCAGCAAATCTATGTGAATACAGTGAAGGCATCATATTTATTCTCCTTATTGGTTGTTTCAGAAAGTTACTCCTTTGAGAGTCAGAAACTTTTTAACTTCTAGTCTCAGTTCATGCTTTGTTCTTCATGTTGTATGTCTCGTTCATCCTCACTGATGCTTATTCTGGTTATACTTCAAGAAAAGATCTGTCCATCTTCTCTACTTATGTTTTGCTAAATTTGATAAACTGTGCAATTTTTTACAGTTCCCTAAATTTCCACCAACATGGGGGAACAGAACTGTACACATTTTTTCATTTTGGATGTGGAATCCAGGCTGTGTGGGGAAAAAAAGTATACATTATCTTGAAAATGCCTCCCCTAATACATCCTGCCTAATGTTTGACTGTTTTTTCCTAGAGATTTAGCCACCGTGTTTAATCACCCTGATTGACTCCTACAATGGGACAACTGGGTAGATGAGAGCAGTGTATGTTGTCTACCTGGACCTGAGCGAGGCTTTTGACGCTGTCTCTCATGGTATCCTCACAGGCAAGCTCAGGAACTGTGGGCTGAATGAGTGGACAATGAGATGTTTTGAGAATGGGCCGAATGACAGAGCTCAGAAGGTTGTGATCAGTGGCACAGGGTCTAGCTGGAGGTCTGTAACTGGTGTTGTCCCCCAAAGGTCAATACTGAGTCCAGTATCGTTTAACTTACTCAACAGTGACATGGATGAAGGGACAGAGTGCCTCCTCAACAAGCTTGCTGATTATACAAAAGCTGGGAGGAGTGGCCAATACCCCCAGAGGACTGTGCTACAATTCAGACAGCCTGGAGGGATGGGCAGAGAAGAACCGTCTGAAATTCAACAAAGGCACCTGGGAAAAAATAGCTCCATGCACCAGTACAGGCTGGGGGCAGACCTGCCAGAAAGCAGTTCTGTGGAGAAGGACCTGGGGGTCCCAGTGTACAACAAACTGCCCATGGGCCGGCAGTGGCCCTGGTGGCCAAGAAGACCAATTTTATCCATGGATGCATTAGAAAGAACATTGCCAGCAGGTCAAGTGAGGTGATTCTGCCCCTCTATACGGCCTTAGAGGGGTTGCATCGGAAGTGCTGTGTTGAGTTCTAGGCTCCTCAGTATGAAAAAAGACAAAAAACTCCTGGAGATGGTGCAATGGAGGGCTACAGAGATGCTTATGGAACTGGAGTATCTCTCTCATGAGGAAAGTGAGAGAGCTGAGCTTGGTTAGCCAGGAGAGGAAGTGACTGAGAGGGGACCTCATCAATGTATATAGGTATATGAAGGGTGGATGTCAAGGGGATGGAACCAGGCTCTTCGTGATGGTGCACAGCAACAGGACAACAGTCCCTATGAACTCAGCCTACTCAAATATAATAGAATGGTAGAAAATGCTGAGTTGAAAGGACCCATCAGGATCAAGTCTAACTCCTGGCTATTCCAAGCCACACCATGTGCCTGGAAGTTTTGTCCAAATGCTTCTTTAACTCAGACAGGCTTGGTGCTGTGACTACTGCCCTGGGGTGCCTGTTCCAGGGCTCAACTACCCTCTGGGTGAAAAACTTTTTCCTGATATCTAATCTAAACCTCCCCTGACACAGGCTTTGTGCTGTGTCCTTGAGTCCTGGTCACAAGAGTGAAGAGATCAGTATTTTTTCTCCACTTTCCCTCATGAGTATGAGATTATGAGGCCAGAATGAGGTCTCCCCTCAGTCTCCTCTTCTCCAGACTGAACAGACCAAGTTCTCAGCTGCTCCTCATACAGCTTCCTCTCCAGACCCTTCGCCATCCTCATGGCCTTCCTTTGGGTGCTCTCTAAGAACTTAATGTCTTTCTTATATTGTGGTGCCCAAAACTGCACACAATATTCAAGGTGAGGCTGCACCAGTGCAGAGCAGAGCGGGACAGTCCCCTCCCTCAACCAGCTGGCGATGCTTTGCCTCATACCCCCTCCCCGGACAGGGTTGTCCCTCCTGGCTGCCAGGGTACTGCTGACTCACATTTATCTTGCCATTGACCAGGACCCCCAGGTCCCTTTCTGTGGCACTGCTTTCCAGCATCTCATTCCCCACTCTGTATGAACATTCAGGGTTGCCCCATCCCAGGTGCAGAATTCAGCATTTTTCCTTGTTGAACTTCATATAGTTGGCGATTGCCCAGTCCTCTAATTTGTCAAGGTCTCTCTGCAGGGCCTCCCTGCTCTCTAAGAAGTCAACAGCTCCTCCCAGTTTAGTGCCACCAGCAAAACTACTTAGTATTCTTTTGAGTCCTGAGTCCGGGTTCTTATGTTGAAGAGCACTGGGCCAAGGATGGAGCCCTGCAGAATCCCACTAGTGACTGGACACCAGCCTGGTGTTACCACATTACTTATAACTCTTTGTGCCTGACCTGTGAGCCAGTTGCTCATCCATCCTGTAACACAGTTATTTAGCTGTATGCTGGACATTTTGTCCAGAAAGATACTACGAGAGACAATATCAAAAGATTTGCTGAAGTCTAAAAGGATTACACCTACTGGCTTTCTAGATCAACTTTGTCATAGAAGAAAATCAGGTTTGACAAGCAGGGTTTTCCCCTCATGAAGCTGTGCTGGCTGTGACTGATGACTGCACTGTCCTCCACGTGTTATTCAATACTTCCCAGAATAATATTTTCCATGATTTTACTGGGCACTGAAGTGAGACTGACAGGCCTGTAGTTTTTGTCCTCCTTGCCATAATTGAAAATCAGGACAACTTTCACCAGAGTCCAGTCAGCTGAGACCTCTCTGGATTTCCAAGACTGCTTAAAAATCATCAAGAGAGGTTGTACAGTGACATCAGCCAGTTCTTTGAGGATTCTGGGATAAATACCATTAGGTTCTATAGATTTGTAGGGATCCAGCTGGAACTGCAAATCCCACACAAGTGCAGGGACAACTCTCTTAAACTCTCTTTAAAAAATGCTAGAACTAGTGTGTCAGTGATGCATGGAATTTTATGGATTTTTAACATATAAAAGAGAAAACAACTGCATGTGTGTGGAAGCCCTAAAGAACCTCTTAAGATTTGGATTATGGACTAAATAGCCCTAGTGTGTGTTCTTTTCCACAAAGAATGAAAAGTATGTAGATTTAGGATAACTCTCCAGTCTTCTGAGACTTACGGGGTCATTTCATTCAATGTCTTCATAGACATAAATGACACAATAATAATAAAGCACAAGAGGAATTCTAGTAAACATCTGTTGTGTTTCAGACTTGAAGTCAGAACAATAAAGACATCAGCACAGCTGTAAAAGGTCACTTAATTTGCAGGCCCACAGCTTCCTTACTGGCTGAGTCACTAAATAGGTAGTGATTGTATATTTAATGACAGGTTGGAATTTGTGAGCGACAAATGGGATAAGTTGTATAAGGAAAACAAAATTCCTACATTACAGAAGGTGGTATAAAAGAACATTCTGAGAATATTCTGATTCCCCAGTGAAAGACTCACTAAATTTTCTATCAGGGAAGGTTGAGTCATCCTGTTCTAAATGAACTAAACTTTGTTTTGGAGAAATCTGTGCCTGGTAGTTATTTGTCTTTTCATTTTTCATATCATGGTTTTCCATTTGGATTGGCACTAAAACTGATAATTTGGAGATAGTTAGGGTATTTGCAATTTGAGCAAATGAAATAAAAATAATGACTTCTTTTATGCCAGGTTTTTGGTTTTACTACTACAACAGGAAAATTCAAAAGCTGATTAGGTAAAATCCAAATGACATAGTCAGGGTGTTACTGGAAGGTGAGCCTTATTAGGTCCATGCCTAAAAATAAAAACTCTATGAAATAGTATATTTTTGTTTAAAGAATTCATCAGTTTTAGAATCTGTTTACATTAACCAGTTCATGAAACTAAAATAAAAATATGCAAGATACTAAGGAACTAAGAACAGATAAAGACAATGGTACCATAGCAATTGAGAAAAAGGTCTAATGCAACCTCTTAGCAGTTGCAGAGTTTAAACTTCAGTTTCCAGCTTCAGAAGCTCACATACATTCCAGTAACTGCCATTAAAACCATTTATTGCACGCTAAACAATATTGTCTAAGACATCCCTAAGAACAACTTTCTGTTCAGTATTGATAAGAAATCCTTGCACAACAAAAATTACCCTCTTCCTAAAATATTAACTTGAATATGGCCTTTAAAAAATCCCTGCTGTATGAGTAGAACATGGATTAAACCCGTGGTGGAGAAATGGACAGCTGAAACAAGGGACAAAGGGGCAGGGGTAGATTCCTTCCCAACATTTATGAATACCCTCACAGTTATAAGGCATACTGAGGGATGTTGGTCAGTTAGGGTCTAATATAATCTCTTGATCTCATAGTGGTAGGGGCAAGATTTCAGTGTTATTGCTTTGTGCTCTTCTTGTTAGAGGCAGAAAAGATTTCTGAGGTCTTTCTGGTTTTTCTTTTCACCAGAACCACCTTCACTTCAATACAAATATAGATGTTAAACTAGAAAGCTAGTTTAGCTTGTATTAAAAAAGGAGAGTCTATCATAGATTTTATAATTAAACTATGCTGAGAATTCTCTGAACATTATTGTCACCTTTTTACAGGGCATTTTTTACTTGTAGAGGGAGAGTCCCTATTGCCTTGGTTCCAAATGCTGGAGGATGATAAAAATTAAAAAGAATAGATGCTGGAAACACCCAAGACCTCCAAGATCTATCACAGCTTTTTCAAAGATAATTTCCAATCTAGTATTTGGGAGGTTTTAATGTCTTATAAGAATCTACATTAAACTTCTTGGCCATCACACAAATTGGGAATTGTTCAAGAACAGGTAGGATAGGGCTTTGAGCAAAGGTGTCCCTGCCCATGACAGACAGGTGGACTAGATGATCTTCAAAGGTCCCTTCCAACCCAAACCATTCTATGATTCTATGAAGTCTAGAAGAGGGCAAAAAGAAATACACACCTTTCTGCTTTTCACTGTCTGGAATCAAATACTTCAGGACCAGACACATTAAATTATCACAGTGGGATTCAATACGGAAGGAAAAGGAAAGAAACCTCCTCCAGGTAAGATTTATTATTTTATTTCTTTGCATCGTTCATAGTTGAAGCAAGCACTTTGAAGATTTAGAAAGGAAAGAATCTCTGAAGTAGATAACTCCCTATGCAAAGAGTGAGCATGCAACTAAACAAATGTAAGGAATCCTGTTTACCACCAAGTCAGACTTTAAAGCTTATGCTACCTTCCAGCCTGTATCTGGAATACAAGATATCAATGGCAGTTTACACATTATGCTGCAGGAGTAAATCCAGTGAGGCCAAAGACTTTATAACTTTATAACATTTTATAACTGAAGTAAACAAATTCATAGTATTAACTATTGTTTCAGCAGAGTGGCTGGGGGGTCCAAACAATGTCTTGGCAAAGCCCTTGGATGGAGGGCTGACTGCCAAGAGCAGCTGTGCAGTGACAAGTCTGGAATGTCCTCTGAGTAAGACTGGCTGCAAATCTCTAAGGACTGGGAGAGTGGGAGGTTCTTGAACAGCTTGAGAAATATGAAAGCCCCATTCAATAATTTTAAAAAAATCATTAGTCATATAAGAAGGAAATATGAAAATAACCTTGTAACAATGTTGCCATTTATTCACCCTAGGAAAAAAATTTTGTGTGTGTTTAGTTTAATTCCTCTAAGACTCACTTTTTCTGGTGGGTAGTTAGGGTTCAAATAGCAGATCAAAATTTTGTAGGTGAAGCCGCATTCAGGATTCTGAGCTTTCCATGATGAAAACTTCATATTCCTACACAGTATTTCAACTTCCTTATTGGCCGGAATTAGAGTTTCCCGTATATTTCAGAAATGTTACTGTGCTATGTGAACACCTAATTCTGCTCTCTAGGCTCAATACAAGGGGTCACTGATTGAGCAATGAGATTAATCACTGTAACATCTGTATCAGTCAACTTCTCAGATATATAAAAACAACTTTTGTACTGATGTCCTATTTTGCTGTTTTGAAATCTAATAATAAGAGATTAACCCAGCCCAAAATTATCCTCATATGAAAATTTAAATCTATACCACAGAAGCCTTGTGAAGATAAGTGACACAGAATAGTGGAGAATATAATTGCCTGGAGTCTTCCACCAACTTTTAACTATATCATATAAGTAACAAAACATAAGTCCCGTTAATGAACAGGAACTACTTTAAGATGCAGTAGTCTTCAAACACAGACCAGATATATTCAGGAACAAAGACCTCATTTAAAAACTGAAGTTCAGCTATCCAAGTTTAAAACTACAAGTGTTTAGTGCAGAGACCTATAGGTTTCAATGAACTGTTCCACCAAAAATAAAAATAAATAGTAAGGCATTTCTCCTACATTTGGTAGAGTGATTTTAATAAAATTTTTCTATAAAACTGTGTTCTTTTTGGTCCTACAAGACTCCATGTAGGGCATCTGCAAATGACATCAGCTGATGTGCAATCTGTTGGAAACAGCTTGTTTCCAGCCTAAGAACAGACCCCTCCATCACCAAACAGTGTTCACCAACCAAGGCTATCAGCTGCAGCTGTTCTATCCCAAGTTCAGACAGACAGGAACTAAAAAGCTGAGATATGGCTTAGGTTTAGATAAGATATTAGGAAAAAATTCTTTACTGTTAGAGTGTTGAGGCGCTGGAGTAAGTTGCCCAGAGAAGTTGTGGATACCCCATCACTGGGGGTAAAGTTGCCCAGAGAGGATGGGGCTCTGAACAACCTGGTCTAGTGGAAGGTGTCCCTGTCCATGGCAGGGGGTTGGAACTGGGTGATGTTTAAGATTCTTTCCAACCTAAACCAATCTGTGATTCTGTGAATTCTCTTTTAAAACTGCAATGCTGTTTGCTGATTTTTTTTCGGCTTAGATGTGTTTGCTTGTATAAGGTTATAGAAGTCTAAAGTTTATTATTTCATTGAAGAGAACTGACGTCTTTCTACATTCAACATTTGGCTTGGAAGTAGATTATTAGGAGCTTTCTGTGTTATAACACAGCTATCTGTAGGATAAATAAAAAGAGCATATAAATGATGTAGCTGTGTTCATTCTCATTGGAACAGCAGATTGAGAATACATGTCATAAATTGACCTGAACATTGAGACACAAGAATTGAGTTCATGGAATCATACAACCATTGAATGGCGAGTTTGGAAGTGACCTTAGAGATTATCTAGTTCCAAACCCCCTGCCATGGGCAGATAGGCATTCAACTAAATCAGGTTCTCAGAGCGCCATCCAACCTGGCCTAGAACACCTACAAGGATAAGAACCCCACAATCTCTCTGGTGAACCTGTTCCAGTGCCTCACCACCCCCACCCTCACCACCCTCATGTTTCTTCCTAATATGTTATCTAAACCTACTCTCTTTCTTTTTAAGGCTGTTGTCTCTTGTCCTATCACTACATGCCCTCATGAAAAGTTCCTCTCCAGCCTTCCTGTAAGCCCCCTTTATTTATATTTTTAATTTGGTGGGTGGCACGTGGTGCCTCATCCAACCATGGTGTGTACCCAGCCCTGCTTTGTGCCTCAGTCTGACCAATCCAGCCCTTCTTATCCTGAATTCATGTTGACTAAATTATTGACTAGTAATTCATTTTACCCTGCCCATTGGATGATGATAAATGAAAGTTTATTTGGAAAAAAAAAAAGAAAATTACTGATTCTCTTGACACAGGACTCTTATAATGAGTAATTTCTCATAAGGAGAGATAAGAATCTCTTTTTAGAAGTTTATGTACTGAAAATCTAAAAAAACCACTTTTTCTCAGTGTTCCATGACCACTAGTTTCTGAAGGCACTGAGATGATTCATGTTTGCATTAAAGCCACATCTTAAAACCCTGAATGAAAGAAAATTGCAAGTTATAATATTAAATATCATCTAAAGCCACTGTCATCATTGTTTATTCTTTCTAGTATCAGGGAGCTCTATAGTACCTGTACATATAATACGTAATGAAACACTCTATATTCAAGAGCTTGATCTCCAAAAATGTTGTACACAACCTCTTCAGAACTGCCAGTTTTTTAGCACTGACATCTTCACGTGTGTGCTACACATGGGAAGTACATCGTCAGATTTTCAGCTTTGCAGAGAAAACAAATTGACTTTCATAAAGGATTTTGATTATTTCAAAATCTGGGTTTGTTCCAGTTGGTAACAAAAGCCAAACATTTCATCATTATCTGTGAAAGGGAATGAAGCTTCAGTGTGGGAGCAGGTCAGCCCCCAGGCTTCCCCAAAGCATTGGTCCTGTGAGTGCTGAGCTCTCTTGAGCCAGGATAGGAAAGGGTTGCCGTGAAGGCTGCTCCTGATGGACCCTTCAGCTGCTGGAGCCCCAGCCTCACAGCAGCTTCCCAGCTTCTGGGCTTCTGAGGGAACCGGGGGAAAACAGCCAGTGTCTCAGAAAAAGATTTTAATCTGTCTGCACCAGCAAATTCCTAACAGAAAATGTTTTGTCAGAACTTTTTCAGTCTCTTCCATTTGTAATTAAAGGCTTATGTTTTACTATAAAAGAGATTACTGTGCTGTGTGTAGTATGCTCCTGGTTAACAACAGTGCTGCCATTTCAGTATTGGAGGAGATATGATGGTGCTGGTGCTGGACCTCTACATCCCAACATCAAACCATAGATCAGCAAACAAATTTCCTCTTGCTTTAGAATTCCTTCCCATAACCTAAATGACTGCTGAAATTGCTTATACGTCTTCCACACTGGCACAGGATTCTGAGGAGAAACTGCATCAGAAAAGGTATCAGTCTGCAGCAGGAACAGTAATGGACTGGACCAGGCCAGGCAGGCAGCAGCTGAATCCTGGTCATTTGGAGTAGTTTGTGTCATATATGACAGGAATCTCTCTCGCAGTAGTGAAGGAGAACTGTTTCAATGCTCTAAAAATAATTAAACACCGCTTTTGTGAAACTGGTTCTCATATCTTTGCAAACTCTTTATACCACTTTGTTGTTTTATAAAAGTGATGGTTATGAACATTTGAATATGCTTTTCCTCCTCACTACTAGAAAATTAGCATGGCCCAGCAAAATGCGGACTGAAAACATGCAAGCCAGAATTGGACTTCTAAGCCATGCAGTTCCTTCCCTGTTATTTTTAACCTTTTCTCTCACTGCTGTTGATACATCGCACAGAGAAAGAACAAGAAAGTACAGGGATCTTTGGGATACCCAGCAAAATTCCATATGGCCTGCCTAATGGAATCAATTTCTTTTTTTGTGTTCTGTTAAAAAATCAAAAATACTAAGATGAAACTTTTCAAAATAGATTGCATTTTTTGTCAACTAAATGTGGCAGTGGAAAGTATCTCCTATTCTTGAAATCTTCAGTCTTTTTCCAGGAATACAGTTTTCATTTTTAGTTTGTGGACCTTTTTTTGTCTCTGAATAAAAAGTTACATATTTTTATAGAAAAGAAAAAAAGAAAAACCTTTTTTAGTGCATAGCCACTTTAAAGGCACAACTCATCTCAGTGAAGGATGCTGCAGGAGCTGCTATCCCAAAATTCACATTGCAGTAATTTGTTGTGTCCAACAACAGTTTACAGATTATCCCTTGCTGAGTTGGCCAATGTCTGTAAGGGCACGATGAAAATACATTTTAACTTGTATTACAAACTTCTCAGTGTGCAACATTGGTCAGAATTGCAAGAGACTGAGACTAACAAAAAGGGTGCCCCACTAGCTTGCAATTGCTCACATGTGCTTAATCAAGACTTCCTTGTCCATGATCAGAACTCAGTGCTCCTTACATGCACTTGGCCATAATTATCTCTTCCTAAGTGATCAAGAAGGGGGATGTGAGGAGGCAATAGTACCCCACACAGGAAAAAAATATTTAGAACTGTTTGCCAGAGTGATATCAACAAGTAGCCAGAGCAGGCTGCGGCCTTCAATTAAAGACTTAGATTTAAAAAGCTGCACTACTGAAGTTGTACCAAAGACAAAATTTTACTAGGTTAGACATCTTCCCTCGAAGCACCCACATAACAGCAGATTTATTTCTCTTTTGTGAGCACATATGGTGTAGTCTCACCTATTCTTGCCCAGTGAAGAACAGCAGTGTGTCCTATTCACTGCTTTTCACTAAACACTTGTGTCCTCTTACCAAAGAAAGTGCACCCACCCCCCCTGTAGGACTGTGAGTTAGTCTATCAATGTCTCATGGAGCTGTGTTGAAGACATTAAGAGATAAAATGGGGTAAGACTTTGGGGAAGATTCTGAATACTTTCCATGGAGTTCAAACACTTGCCTCCTAAATAAACCCTTATGACATACTTGAGATGGATAAAGATAATATGCCTGACAACAATTCAGCTCCTCTTCAATGTCATGTCAAACCTTCGAAGCCCTGAGGTCTCTCTAGAGGGGGTGGAAGTGGTGATATTGTGAGCTTGGCCTTTGGTGGAAAGACACTAAATCTGCCATTCACCTAAAATGCTGGGTTTTCTGCTTTGCTACACCTTTCATAGTCAGTTGTTCTTTAGATTCTTTATAGGGAGTTTATAGGGATTTTTTTTAATATGCTCACTGTGTTGTTTCTGGTTAGCTTTCCTGTCAGTTGCTTGAAGTGAGTTGGAGCCTCAAGACTGACAGTGACCCTGAGACCACTGGTTGTGTCTAAAGCAAAATCATTACAGGACTACACTGCACTGTAGAAGTTCACAGTAAGGAAGGAGGTTTTATGAAAGGCATTTGGCATCCCAATGGAACCCTGATGGAGCTAAAAGAAAAGAGAGGTCTCTTGCCTTACAATAAAATGCACTGGAGTAACTGCTGGTTTCTTCAAATGAGACTCCAGACCATCATGGGACTCCAGACCATCAAGGGAGTCCAGGCCAACATGCGTGATGGAGCTCAAGGATGACAGAAGGGGGTTGAACCAGTCCTCCTTATTAGAGAAAAGATGTCTACCTCTGAATTGCATTACTTAGCTGAGATGTTTTCTTCCACAGATTAAAAGCTGTGCAAATATGTTGCCTTTGTGCCCTGAGATCTGCTCAGCTGAAATGTAATAAATATAAATCCTAACAGGAGCTAGCACTGTAAAGTGCTTGAATTACTGTATAGTTTTCTCAGAAGAGGAATGGGATCAAGGGAAGAACATGGTAGAAACTGTGCTAAGTATAATGTCAAAGTGCTACTGAAATGACGAGACACAGGTAGTCTCCTCTGGCCCGTCCTGTTTAGTGTCAGTCACAAGAAAGATGTAATAAAAATGATGTCAGGCTAACATGACAGCAAGTTTGTTCACAGAACTGTGATACCATGCACAGGGAATCCAGATCAACAGTGAGTCATTATGGTGAAAGAAAGCAATGATGAGGGGATTGGACAAAGCTTAAATTTTTAGACCATTTCTTAGTAATGTAGAGTGGGAGGAAAAAGCGGAGCTAGCAGATGAATCAATGAGGACGAATCAATGAGGACTCTAAAATGGAGAAGTAAGAAATGTGTATTTACTGAAATCCACCAGCTTGGCATATCTCTCCCCTCCATATCCCTTACCCACAGGACAAGAGCACTTATCCTGTGATATTTAGCTGGGATGGGGGAAATACTGAAAAACATCATGGTTTGTCTTCACGAAAGAAGATTTGGGAAGGGTTCTACCCACGCTTAATACAGTCACACCCATGGCTGAAAAGGCCAATGCGCGATAGACAAGTCCGGTTGCAAAAGGCACAGCAGAAAGGCTCCCCAGATGGTACCGTCAAGATGCGATTCTTTCTGCGTTGTCTTTTCTCCTCGAGAGTGATCCTGAGTGTGTTCTCAAAAAAGGCAGTGAAAAACATAGAATGGGGACATAAAGTACCATATACATATACCATTTTGGATTTGCTCCAAGAAAAAGCTTTCTGGCTTCATGTTCTGAGGCCTATATAAAGCAACAAAATTCTCCCCATCCACCAACAAATAAAATTTGAGAACAGTTATGTGAACTTCTGCAGCTTTTTTTAAAAAAGCTACTAAAATATTAAAAATACACTACTAAATAATGCAACACTCCTCCAGTACCATAAACAATAATTTTCTTAAGGTGCCACACATTTCCCAGAAATATGATAATCCTGTTGCCTACTTACTAGACATTGTTTATATTCTGAGGGGTAAATCTCACCCACTTAGAATGTCTATGGCTTTCTGTCAGATATAAAACATATGATGAAAATATAATATATATATATTGTTTTCTGCAGCTCAGCTGTTTCTAGCTTCTGGATTTTAAAATTAGATAAGGAAAATCAGGGAGTTAGCCAAAATGCTGGAAATGAGAGCTTTGCTGTGAGTGTGAAATATCTTTAGTATAGTTTACATGACTCTTTTATTGAGATTTTTTTCCTAATGGGTGTAAACACTGTTACATCACCTAACAGCAAGGATTCCATGACAGAATATTATAGCAGTGATGGACAACTCTGATAGGAGTTTTCTACTAATGTAATAGAAATCACAGTAATATGTTCAGTTCTTTGAACACATTAATACTGCAAGAGAAAATGCATCTAGTCTTAGATGGGATGCTAATCTACAGGTTAAAAAAAAAGCCAACCAAAATAAAGACATCTAATAGGAATCCAAATCTGTAATTGCTTACTATGCAAACAAGTGCTGCTTTTTAACACTTGTTGAATGTGTATATCCTGAATTAAAGTGTGTTTTTCCTTTAAATCAGTCAATGTTTCTCTCCCTCTAGAAAATAAAAAATAATTGTATCCTGGACAATGTACTAAGATTTATAGAGATTAAGAGCATCCAGATATGTCAGCAGGATAAATGTTTCTCTGACTTGTATGGAAAGCAAGCACCTGCAGCTTAATATAAAGATGTTCTGCTAGAACCTTCTATTTTATTTGGTTTGTGGGCCATGATCAATCTAAAAATGCCTAAATAGCAGGTTTGTTCCTTTTCTAGCAATTCTTGTATGTTTTTTGAAAGGTTGGCATTTCAGGGGTCATGAATGAATAGGTAAATGAATACTTTTATAAAAAAATGTGTTTGTTCAAACACCTATGCAGCTTTGAAAATCTCAATCATGACAGCACTTGTGGTCCTCTGTCCTTCAGGCCAACTTTTTCTCCTTTGGTTTTTTTATTTTCTGTGGGTAAAATTGTTTCTATCTTCTTCACCAAGCCATTAATGTTGCAGAACAAGTTGAAGAAACAATTTTTTTTCATCTAGGTTCTCACATGAAAAAAGCATTCTGCACTTAGCGAAAAGATGAGGTTGAGCAAAGCCAAGTATCAAGTGTTGTAACATTCACACTGAAATTGAGTCTCACTCCTCTTCTTGCTTTTTACATCTGTTGAAATATGGTTTCTATTATGGTTTTGGAAGATTTCCATTTACTGTAAGTTTCAGATGGTATTGATGAGGTCACTGTTTACTTTGAATAGCTCTTTGATAGGAAAAAAGAGAGCACAATGGAACATTCAGGAAGCATGACATGTAATACATTATTAAATTAATCATATGAGAGTTGTATTGAAACATAACCTCTCTTTAGCCTTAGGGCATAGCCTTAGGGGACAGCTGTCCCACAACTCCAGGACAGCAGGTTCTCATGAAATTGCAACAAGTGGTGCTGATTATTGATAGATAACAGCTATGCGAATTCTGCCTGCCCAAGCCACCTTGTACAGCTATATAACCCAGAGAAACAGACTGCAGAACAATAGGGTAAGGTGTGCTACCCACGCACAAACCTGCAGCTAATACTTTGGTAGCAGAAGATGCATTCCTCAAATTAACTGGAAGTGCTTCCCTGATAGGCTTCTGGGAACAGACTTGGATTATAGTCAAAAGCCTTATCTAGCTGTTAATCATGATTAGACGTGCAAGTTGAGGCTTCAGAATCAGTTTGTGGTCATATGTGCTGATACTGAAGAGGCCACCATGCTGTTTCCATGTTCCCAGCCTCATCTTCTAACGTTCCTCACTGGGAGCCTTCCAGCAGCTATGGCTCTGGTGGGTCAGAAATATAAGATCCCTGATTTGCCCAAAAATTTACTTTCCTTTTTTGGTTCAGGTCAACTTATGTGATTTGTTTATTTATTATAACAACAAAACTTCTAGAGAATATTAACTGCATGTAAGCAGAGCCCAAGTGATGTCATCTGGTAACCATATGGGAAAAGGTATGAAGAACTGCTGTACTGTATTGCTCTGATAAAGTACAGATATAACAGGGTATTCATGCAGCAAGTGTATTTCATACAACTTCTAATAAATTCACATCCTGTGAAGTGTACAGAGAAGATCCCCTATTCTCCAGGGCTCATAACTTCTTTATTAAACTTTTGTTATAAAAAAGAACCACCTTTTAACTTTTGAGATAATCTGGCAGAAAACTGATAAAATGGCCATACTTGACAATCAAATTACCACAAACAAAAAACTCTTTCCTTCATGAGAATATAAATTTGGCTGAAGTGAGTTCATAAGAATCTTCCAAAACAATGGCCTTTGAATTATGTGTAAATTATTATGTTATTGGAAAAAAAGGAGCAATTAAATCTATTTTATCTGCACAGTATATTTTCACTATATATTAAGGCAGTTCCAGGAGCATGGTTTTGTTTTGTTAAAAGATATTTTAAGGAAAATAATTGTTTGATTTGTTACTTTTGCTTGACAGAATGTTTCATGTTTAACATGGACATCACTTGTTAAATACTCTAAACAAACTTTGACTCCAATGCTTCTTTCAAACACTGTTTAAAAATATCTTGTTATCCTTTGTCTTTTATATGCCAAAGTATTTCTGTCAATAAGTAAAGCACACATAACTACTTACACCTGAGAAATTGTTTTAGTGATGCACTCTTCAGGGTAGCCCATGAAGTGCTGTGTTTGGCAATCCTTCATAAAAAAAGTTCTATTTTATCATGTCTGTAGTTATTTCCATTTTTGTTTGCGGCAAATTACAGCCTGTTCAGTAGTTCTAACGAATTCAGTTTAGACCCCTAAATGATGAAAAACAGGTACATTCTCTTCAAATAAGAAAATTAACTTTGATATTTAGCATAAATCATCACTAATGTAAATATGGACTGTTAAAGTGTAGCCAAGAAAAGTATATGTAGAGGCAAATATTGAAGAAAGCATAAATAAGACAAGGATATTTAACACAAAGCAAGGCCATGAAGAAATTCTGTCTGTAAAACTGCACCTTTTCTGGGACACCACAGATCCCTAGGCATGTGCAGATTCCTGAAGTGGTTTGAAAGGAAGGCTGATGGATCGGCTGGCATATACACAAGCACAGCTGCACTGTAGAGAGTTTTAGAGGAAGTAAGATTATTTTTATAATTTGGAAACTTCAAGATATGCATTTAAATTATAGGGAACTTCCAAGGGGGTGAGGGAGAAGGTTATTTGTTTATTTCCTTCAAATAATATTATTAAATCCTGAATATGTGCTTATGTATATAAGCGTATATAGTCAGAAGTATATACAGTTATGCATGCCTAGCTGTAAAAGGAAATATTATCTTTCTTATACACAAAGAAATATCGCAAAAAGTTTATAGAATAGCAAACTTAATGAGAAAAATTGCAAAAGAAAATGTATTTCAGGTGACAAATTCCCTTTTAAATCCTTTGGAAGCAATCAGTGCCTTTAGCAGAGGTAAAGGAGCATATATCTTAAAAAACTATGCTGGTTTTATTATTTTGATTATTTTTTTTTAAATGCATGAAATCTAGCTGATTCTTGCTACTAAGTTTCTCTTCTTTAGTCATAGGAGAGGAAGAAAACTGGCATGCTTAAACATAAATTTGGCTGCATTAGTAGGAAATCTACTGTAGTCATAAGCGGAAAGTATTCAAGCTAAAATGTCAGTAGTAGAAGATGACAGGAGTCAGTGTTAGAGGTCCAAATTTGAAATATTTACGCAAATATAATGTAACAGCGATGTGGAAAGCAAAGACATCCAAGTTTACAGATAGCACTTAATTAGCAAGTACTGCAAATAATGAAGGAATGTACAGTCAGAAATCAGAGACTGAATGGAGAAAAAAGTTTGAGCCATCAGGTGAGAGTAGCTCTAATTGCACTGGATTTTTGAAAAGGCAACATACAGAATATTTTTAATGCTAAAATTTTATGAAAGATTTACCCTTTAAAAGTTTTTGTAATAAGTAAATATGTAGCCATTGCTGTTTGTTGTTTTAGTGTATTTTTTTTTTCTGAGAGACTTCAGGCTTCTAGCTCTAAGGAGTGAGTCACAGAGCTGCAATCATTCCACTGTCCCTTGCAGAGGCTTCGGCCTAGATACACCAAAACACTTAGGCATATACAGGGATTTTTGAAAAACAGAGCCCCAAATCACTCTCTTCTACAAAAAAAGAACCTCCCAGTGAAGTTCCCCATATTACCTGGCAGTCTGCTTCTTTGCACACTCAGCATGGCTTTCACTTGGGCAGTGAGTCCATAGGGAGCTGCTCTCTAGGTTTCACACAACATGCTGAGGGGTAGTCAGAACCAAGGAGGCAGAAGGATATTCTCATTCCCTCTTCAACAGTTCAAAATCCCCAGCTTAAGTAGTTTCAAGTCTTAACCAAGATAAGTAGAAAAATAGGTTCAATGTCCAAGGACATTTCTGAAATGGTAGAAATGCTGCCTACTCCAACCTCCTTCTCACAGCAGCCCTAGCTCACGTCAGCTGTGGCTTTGTTAGTCAAGTCTTGAAAATCTGCAGGGACAGAGACTGCCACCTCTTCTCTGGGTACTTGACTCAGGGCTGTGCTACTTACTTGGTTTTAATATTACTCCTTCCTGTTGGTCTGACCCTCTTGTGCTGCAGTTTGGGCCGATTTTCTCTTCTTATACCGACTGCCACTACTCTGACATTTTCCTAATTCCTCTTTGGGTTGCCTTTAGATCCCTGTCACTAACAGGTTAAGAAGCCCTTGCTTAGCCAAGCAGGTCTTCTTCTGAAATTTTCCAACTTCCTATGCAACAGGATGGTTTGTTCCTGAATTCTCAAAGAGTTTTCTTTAAAAATCAGTTATCTTGGACACCTTTTCTTCTCATGACACCATTCTGCCTAGCAAACCCCTGAATAAATCAAATTCTGCTCTCCTAATTTGCTGCATCCTTTCCCAGCCTTCATCCAGACCCTGCACTCAGTCATGCTACTGCCCAAGCTACTGCCAAGCTACTGCCCAAGCTGCCCTTTCCTGCTGCATTTATGATCAGTTCTTCCCTGTTTTGAGCAGCAGGAAAAGAGGAGCATGACACCAGTTGGTCCTTCTAGAATTTACACCGGGAAATTTTCAATTGTAATAGCAATCAAAATAGTGTCCCTAACATTAATATTCCTCAGTCTGCCTCTTGTTTAGAAAAGCAATACATTTGGGTTAATATTTAATGAAAAATGCAAAACACCGCTACAAGCAATGTATCATTGCAGATGACTGTCGTGCTTTAGAGCTTGTTTAAAAAAACGTAAATCTCAGGCTGTGCAATCCTTTTCCAAAGTGTTACAGAGAGCTCACTTTGAAGTGGTAATATTAAAATAAAAGGAAATGTGCATATTATTAAACGGTTGGAATTTTGTTTATGATCTAAAATTGAACTGAGAGTCAAACCCTACATACATCAAAGCATTCTTGAACATGGCCCATCACTATCTTTTTCTTCCTCCATAAAAAGTAAGCTTATCTTCGGGAGGTGTATGAGAAGATGATTTTGGAGGGAATAGAATAGACACAAAAAGATACTGTTTTCTCCCTATTATTACACAGTCAAATAACTTCTCAGAGAGAAACCAAATTGCTGTCAAAAATTCAAGACAGTACTGAGAATCCATGCCATATAGTAGTTATAGCCTAGAAGCTGAGAAGCTATATTAAAATCCACCTTTACTAAGGGTATAGAACTACTCTTTTGTAGATCAGTTAAAAGACCACTTTAAAATACTGAGAATACCATAGCAGTAACTTTGCAACACAGCATCCTATTGCTTTGGTGTCTTGCAAATCCTACAGACATTCCAGGTAGTTCCCCAACCTCAGAGTGCATTTTTCATTGACATAATTTTTGTTATCAACAAACAGATAAATGAGAAATTAGTAGCAGGCAACATCCAAAGATAAGAGCATCCTGCTCTTTGGTGTGTTATTCCAACTTAATTTCACTGAGTCCACTGATTTTGCGAATGTGGTAATGCAGCAATAGACCAAACTGTAGAGTGGATTAAGAAATTACTTAGTGGACTGAGCTATCCTATCATTTTTTGCTACATGGACTAGTGGTCATTCATATCAGAAATTTGTTTCTTAAGCATTGTTAACAGTTAAATGTTTTTGAAAGCTCTCATTTTATATTTGCATTACACTGATGCTTTACATAATGCTGCAAACATTCCCTTTAAGCACAAATCAGAACCAAATATTAACAAAGGATTCTTAAGTTGCACAAAGGCATCTACATATACAGAGCATTTGGATGATACAATCAAATTCTCGGAGACAGGACCTGCTAAACAACTTTTCCTCAGACCTTTTTTTGTGATACCTTAGAATCAAGTTCTCCCCTTTACGTTTATATTTGTGCAATTGTGTGAAAGACAGTTGCTGCTTAACCAAGCAACTCTTTCTGTCTCTATTGACCTCTTTGCCATCCTGACAATCCTATGGGTTCAAACATTTAACCTTGCAGTTCACAGATCAGCTAAGGTTTGCTCTTTTGACCCAATAAGGCCCCATTTTCAATAGTCTTTGTCCTGACCAACCCAGATACAATGACAATTAACTTGGCAACCTTTAAAGCTACTTTGAAAATCGTTCAGTATCTGAGGAATGTTAATAGCAGAACAGCTGTTTTCAAGAATTTCACACTTCGTGTTTCTTGTATTAAGAATTTTACTAATTCCTCCCTCATTGTTTGCTTTCATATGACATAAGATATAAACTGATCTACTTACCTCAAAAATGTGTTTTTCTTACAAAGGGGGTAATTTCTTGTCAGAAAAACAGTATTTAGTTAAAATGTCTAAGTTCTGTTTTGTTTTCTGCATATGGACCTAATTTGTTTTCTCAAGCTTTTACTAACACATGCTTTGTGCAGGAGTTTGGACCAGATGGTCTCCAATGTCCACTCTAACCTAAATTGTTCCGTAAGTGCTGCTGAATTAAAAGTTGGTTTAGACTCTTTTCTGCTCAGTACAGCACAGGCTGTGAAGGAATCAATGTCAGCAGCTGAATGGTACTAGCCCTGCTTTAGTTGTCAGTCCAGTTCTAACCTGCTGCCCACAATTGTGGTTTATGAATCTTGTATCTCAGCACTTCTAACTTCATGCATCCAATATGATGAAGTTATTAACAAAGTGCCTCCTTCACCAACGCAAGACACTACTGTAGCCTAGATAAATGCCTTTCATTTTAATGAAAAACAAATTGAAACACTTGATTTTGGGAACAAGATTAACCTGGAGTTTCAGCCCTGGACGACACTTTCTGCCATAAGTAAGAAAATAAAGTCTGATGTATTGTCACTCAAATGGGTTATGATGTGAACATTATAGCAATCAGAAGGAAAGCCTACCAGTCTTTCAGTGAGTTATTAAGTTCAGATTTCAAACCTAGAAGGTTTAAACCTAGAGCCTGACACTGGAAACTGCAGCATTCATTTACATTGCACATTAAAATATAGCATTAAAAATATAATACCAGTTCCATCAATAAGCATTCACACATTACTAAATCTCAAAGTTGTATTTTTAATGCAGTACTGTTGACTATGTGCATTACAACAATATTTAGTTTCAGGACCGCACAGTACTATTTCCACAGGACTCCTTCCTTCAAGTTCCCTTTACGATCCTTTGGCATTCAAACTCCAGTCCAAAAAATAAGACCTCCACAAGACTCCCCACCAATCCAATCACCCCACAGTCCTATTTTTTCTATATCCTAGATCCTGTGATCTCTATGTCCCTCCTTACAGACAGGTGCTTTGAGTCTCAATCTGGTCCACCTAACTCCTTGTCCTGCAGTCACCTCTGGCCATCTTTGTAGCGGAAACAGAGAGCTTCTACATGGCTTGAGCAAGTTCACTGGGAATGGACAGTGCTGAGGTCTCACCACATGCACTTTTTTTACCAGTCCCTTACTTGATCTACTGCAAAAAAAGTCCAGCTCACTACAAGCTGATGCCTTGATCAGTACACATAACAGTCCTTCAGAGCTGTGACTTCAGAAGCCTCATAATCCTCTACTCAGCATTTGCAGACTGAGACATTTTATTCTTTTCATCTTTGTTTTCTTTTGAAAGTCTTAAGCTATTCAAGATGCGGTTCCATGTCAACAACAAAAAGCACAGGCTGGACACCTTAGTCACCCCTGCCAAATTTTATGTTTCTGTTTCAAATCATTAAAATTTCTCACAAACGAAGTAACAAAATATTTGATATGGCCAAAATTATGTATTTTCTCCTAATTTATTTCTTGAAAGTAGTAATTTTGACTGAAATTTTCCAGAAAGATTCAGCCTAAGGCAGATTATACAGCATGCAAAATTTTGGGCCAGATCATTAAAGTTTGGTAAAGTTATGAGAAACAGAAAAATGGTTTTGTAATGGAACTTCTGGGTAATTTTAATAGATTGTGCCACTAGTCCAATCTACCACACGTACAAAAGGTACGTAAAATGTTATGAATTTTCTGGAAATCGCTAACTTTTTTCCACCACCTAGAAATAACCTGGTACAAATTTTCTGGATTTGCTTTGTTCATGAATACTCCAAGTGACTGCTGAACACAACTAAATACATCATTGGAAGTCTAAGTTTTAAGGAAGAAAGACAAGGCTGTCTTACAGAAATGAACAGAATAGGGACTGGGCACATGCAAATGAATATATTCACAAGACCATCCATGTCCTTTACAGTATGAAAAACAATTTCATAAAAGAAGAAATTACTTTTAATGCAACTCCATAAGCAGTAAATGTTTTAATGTTACTGCCACAGACAGCTGGATGAGACATAGCACTGAACATTGTTTGCATTCATATGAAGATGCAAGTGAGAACTTTCACGCTATTTCAAGATATATTTGTAAAAACATCATTTTAATATTAACAGTATTAGTTCTGAAATTGCAACTTTTGTTCATACATACTTACACAGGTGCATGCACCCACTAAACAGAACCTTTGTACTCATGCATCGTCTTGTGTGTCAGATTCAAGATTCACATTGTTATAAGATCACTCTTTCAGCTCATCAAACAGCAGAGTTTATTCAGACCTAATGTAATACCTTTTCTCTATGATGTAGTTGAAATGGAATTTGCTTGATTAACTTGTTACATTAGTTCTTAATTTAGTATGAATTGTAGTCCTTGTACATATTTTCAGCACTTGTCAGCAAATGATTGACTAATACTTCTACTTCCAGAGACTTTCAGGCATCTTTAAATTGTGCAATATAAAGTTAATGCAGTGAAGCTAACTTGAATAATTTTTGATTCCTTGAAAAGGAAATCCATTATTTATGACCAAAAACATTGGTTGCATATTAATTATTCCAGTTGTGAACTTTGATCAGAAAAAGCAAGCTATACTGTTGAGATTGTTTTCTCATCCTGTCCAGAAACTTCTTGTCTTCTCTTCCATGATCAGGTCCACTGATGTTGCAATCCACTATGCAACAGCAACTGAACCAAGAAACAGTTCAGTTTGCACAGGTCAGGTGGCCCTGAGACAAAGAAAGCCTTTACTTACTGAGCACATGTAGTGACACTTGGGCTGAATTCATTCAGTGTGTTCACTAGTGGTTCATGAAGCTATCCAGTAACAAATAAAGTTATTTTATGCATTATTTTCTATTCTTAAAAACAGTTAAAATTATAAGGTGGCTAAAGTTTATTGCAATCTACAGAGAAAGAGTTCAGGTGTTTCAAAATGTCAGTTGTTAAATAACAGCCCGGAATAGGCAGCAGAAGCCACACTCTGGGCATGGTTTTGTACTGTATCCAAAACTGTGAACAACTAAACTGCTTCAGTTTCCATTCCCACATCTCCTTTTCTCTTGTAGAGCAACTTTAACCCCTTCTGTGCTAATGCCTCCCAGCTGCAGCTGTTCTCACAGCCTCAAGACAGTCAGCTATGCCTGAAGAATGCCCAGCAGCAGTATGCCTACTCACACTGGCAGCACCTGACCCAGATGTCACTGCCAAGGCTTGAGTCAATGTTATACCATTTAAAAAAGAAGCAGCTCCTTAAACTAGCAGTGCTACTGGGAATCAGTTTGTGCTTGTTAAAATGTTAGGAGTTTTGTCATTTAGTCCACAGAAAAAACATGCCATAAACTTTTTAAGCTGAAGGAAAATGCTGAGGAATCCATACAAAGTCAAAAAGGATCAGGAAAAATGCAATGTGCTTTGAAGTTACAGTGACTTGTTCATAGAAAAAAACAATGAAGAGTGGTCATATGAACCTCACTCAGGGAACATTTTGCCATCTACTGTTTCAGAAGATAAAAAATGGAGTCTAGACAAGAGACCAGAAGCTGAAGTAGATGAAGAAAGATTAGCAGTGCATGATCCTGTTTATCACACACTTAAAAGACTCAGTTTGTTGGCATAAATAAGAAAGAGTAGATGGCATTGCAGGTGATTGAGAGGTTCCAGTGGGTCTCTCATGTCACACACACACATACACACACAAGAGCCTTCCAGCAGAGAGCAGTGTGTATACTGAAAGAGCATTGTAAAAACATGGGAGACAGATACAGCTAGGTCCAGCTCCCATTCTGCTTTATTCTGTAAATCAACAGGTTTAGTACAGCAGAGGGGACATGACTAGTCCCTCAAAAGAATTGCAGGACTAAATATTTTCTTCTCTTTCCAAGAAGATGAACATTCACAATGACAATTTTATAGTCTCTAGATAATTTGACGCACTGAGATTTGCTGTTGTAAAAGTTTAATTCCACTTCCAAGAGTGGAATTATTGAAAGTGATAGTTAAAGTGTATCTGCATTACATAAAGCAGTGCCACGTTTGAGATATCCAAACTATATCCAACAACAACTTCTCTGCCCCCAAAACATGGCAGCTTTCACCATGGTCATACAGACTCTGATCCTTGGTCTAGCAGATTCCGTCTAGGCCAAGGAATCTCAGAGCAGTAGTATATTGCATCATGATGAAATCTGTTTTTTATTTTCCTTGTCTGTTCCCTCACCATTAATTTATTGATGAATGAATTTCCAAATTTACATTAAAATGTAATATAAACAGATTTTGACAAGATACTTTAGAAGTTATAAAAACAAATTAAGACATTGCAAGGCAAGGAAATACTAGATAGGAAAGAATCAGGAGCTAAACGACTGAGCTTTAAAGGCTTCTCCATGCAAGAAGATTACTGTAGTCTTGAAACAATATGTCTTGTATTTCCAAAAAAGTAGTGGCTGTATGTGGCTGTATGACCTGAAAGCCTAGTTATTTTGGGAGAGGAATATTTTTTTAAGTTTTCACTTTGTTGCCAATAGTTCTGTGATCTCAGTACCGCTGCTAACCATTAGATGCACAACTTGCAAACAAAATTCCCATTGACTGGAATTCTTGTACATTTACTGAAGCAACTCAGTATTGAAGTCCATTTTTGAGGCTTGTGAGAGCTGCTAGGTACAATATCCTTTTTTGTGTAGATCTGAAAAGCCAATCTACATCCACTGCTATACACCCAATATCAGAGGCTGGTTACTGTAATTACTGAAGGGGCATAGAAATAGAAACAAAAAAGGGGCAGTTTCCAAAGATTAGTATCAAACAGGAGTATTCTTCTTCTCTGAGAAAGGTTGCTATGTAGCAACATATTCTCTGAGTCATCGGTAGAAGAAAGAAAATTGTCTTCTGCCTTGTATTCTAAAAAGATTTGTCCTCAATGATTTCCCTTTTTAAGTGCTTAAAATTAGCATCCATGTTATTCAACATAGGTAGGCTCTTGGAAACAAGGAAGGAATACTTATTAACGGTGTGCTTCCTTGAAATTTATTCCATTGTCACAACCAGTGAGAGCCTGGTGAAACAGTTGTTTGTATTGGACCTAACTTTTAATCTCTGCAAAAATCTGTAAAAGCAAAGTCCCTGAAGCAGCATGAACTCTTGGCAGTCATATGCTCTCTTGAAAGTGCTGAATGGGATGAACTTAGTCTCATGGTTCAGTCTGATAATATTTGCATAAGAAATAAAAAATGAATCTACATTTGACTATAATGAGCGCCTTTCTGAGAAAATGAGAGGGAGAATATACAGTAAGAAAAAGAAACTCAAGGTTGAGTTTTCTGCTTTGAATTGGTGTAATGGAAAATGTATTCCCCAGTCACCTTCTTGACTCCTATTTATTACACACCATCCTCTTGCCTTCCAGTTCAGTCTTTCATGTTTCTGCTGAACAATTTCTTAAATACCATAGACCAAAAAATTAGATCTCCTTTTTTTGTCATCTAGCCAAGTTCAGGACAAACACTCAGCTGGATAAAACCACAAACTCTCAGAAGAGACAGTATCATAGAAGTTGCAATTCCCCTATCTGCCTACTGATTACTAAACTACCACAACATCTTTAGCCAAGTTCATATATTTTCTTTATTTTCTGACAATGAAACACCCAAAACCCATTTTGCCAGGTTTTGTTCCTAAAGATTGGAAGTCTGACAAATTGAGTTTCTAATGTTTGTTTGACACAATCTTTTCTCAAGCTACATTTTTCCTGGATGAAACTGAATCACTTTTTCCAGGCAGCTGAAGGCATTCAATACTGGGGACTGTATTCAGTAGGAGTCGTGGGAAGAAGGGCTTCAGGATCAGGCTGAAAACTACAGAAGGCTCTGCATCACTTAAATGTTTACGATTACAACCTGATACATAGGCATAGTGATGTTGCTTTTCTGAGATCTCAAAAAAACCTAAAAGTTATGACTGTAAGGTTTATTTTATTACTTTATTTTTTATTTCTTATTCCAGTCATTGTCATAATAAATTTTCTGTACACTAGACAGAGAAGAGGTATGAACACACGGAGTTTCTTGGGGCAGTGGAGATTAAAGAAAAGTTAAAAGAAACTGGTTGTAGTGGATCAAGGGTTGGACTTGATCTCAGAAGTGCTTTCCAACCTGGCTGATTCTACTCTTCTATGATTCTAAACTGACATTTTCCTGAAGGCCAGCTGTCTTACTTATTTTAAAGCCTTGGATACCATTACTGGTATTAATCAGAAATCATGTGTGACACCAAAATAAACAGGAATCAATTCCTAAAGAGGCTCAAGGAGAGCATTAATTTGAATTTGTGACGCCTTTGTGTGTGTGTGTGTGCACAAACAGGAAGACATATAGTATCCAATAAAATTGTTATTAAAATAAAACTGGGATCAATGAATCTATAGATTTTGGAGAGTAGGAATCTTATGCTTATAGTAACAATATTGCTTGGTTCTCTTCTCTCTCATGTTGACCTGGTGATTTTGAAAAGGCTAAGATGGTATAATTTTCCTCACGTAGGAAAAGGATCATCCAGCTCCTTCTCCAGCAGTAATGTTTACCAAATTACTGAAAAACTACCCAGCATACATACATACATACATGCCCAGAAATGTCTACTATACTACAGTCACCATTCAAAAAAACCCCCAACAATCTGTGAAAGCTGACATAAAAATTTATGGAATGGAATTAAATTAATGGAATGGAATGGAATTAAAATCTCTTGAATATTTTATCGAATGCATTGATTCTAAACATCAGCAATTGTACAGGTGTTCTCCATTCTCTCCAGGGAGGGAGACAGTAGGGCAGGTATAGCTCTAGGAATTGTTAATGAAATACTGGTTGTTCAGAAGTTAATGGGAAAGTTATGAGGTGAAAGTTATTAGGAGAACAGCCTTATTACTGTATTTCTTTGGAAACTAATCTGCCTTCATTGTTCTAGTGTGTGTAGAACTCAGAAGCAGTTTTCCTGCTGACTCAGACTGTCGGATGTTGAAGTTGTCTAAGTTAAAATCACTGCTAGTTTCAGCTAAAGTAATTTTTATTTTGCAATTAACATTGTTGTCAAAGAAATACAATAATCTTTTTTCTATGCAAATGGTTCTCATGTTTGAGAATGCCCCACCATGAAATATTAAAGGGTCTCAGCTACAAAAGGACTGGATTTATTCATTTCTGCATCAGCTGGCACAATGGGGTTAGAAAGTAGTCTAATACAGGTCATAAAAACTAATTATAAGACAGTAGTACAATTGGCAACGTCTTTGTCACTTTTGTAGGCAAAGAAATGTATTAACACCCTCCAAAATTTGCAATCTCCAGCTCCTCATCCTAATGAAACACCTTCCATATAGATGGACATTTTTCCATAAAGGTGAAGATTTCCTCTGCTATAGGATTCCTGAGAGCCAAGATTTAATTTGAAGGTCTGGATATGCCTTCCAAAGCTTGTTTCTTTGCTTTTCTGAAAAGGAACAACATCTTCCCTTATCTAACAGACATACTTACAAAGAAGACACCTCCTAGTTCCAAGACATACATGCCTTGTCAGCCACAGTGAGACAACAGACGTTGCACCAGAGTAGCAAAAAGATTTCAGTCTGGTTAGATGTCCACCTACTCTGCATTCTGTATCAAATCAGCATCACAAAGACTATGCTGTCTAAGGTTTGCACTGACAATATTTTTCACAGAAATAAAGGCTTTACTTCTGCCAACTTTAGGTTGAACAGCAAGAAATAGGTGTTTGGAAAACAGATCTGTTACTTTGTCTGTTTTTGCATTCTTTAGAAGACCTATGAGAGAAGGAGCACTTTTAAATGGGGGGGGGGGGGGATTCTTGTGACCTGTATTTTTTTTCCATATAAATAAATAATAATGCATGTTAAATTACATTACTTTTTAATGAATTCTGTTGCACCACCATTATATATAAGTTTTGATTGTTAGTTTAAAAGGAAAAAAAATCTTTTCAGTTTAGAGTTGAAACCATACCAATATTCTATTTCAGCGTGACTAGCTCAAGTTCTGCAGGACCACATTGCACATTCTGAACACAGATTTTTGGTTTTAGCTTTGCCAAAGCTCGAAAGCTAGGAATAGAGGTTTACTGTATATTTATGTTACAGTTGATATTAAACAGTGTTTAAAATTTCACCTGCAAATATTATTAATGCATTCAGTTGTCTGTGAAATCTCTCACTATATCTATAGGAAGCTCCGATATAAATTAGATTTTTAATGGCCTCAGTGTATCTGAAGACTAGCAGGAAGGGGGAAGTACAGTAAATAACTCTGTTCTGATCAAGTGAATTGGTCAGGTAACATTAAACCATATTGAAACTATGATTATTGTCAGTATATAGTATCAGGACGCTGTTCCAGGCAACACAAGACACTCGTTTTCACTATTATTGTAGAGGACAAATTCGAGGGCAGGATGTGCCTAATATACTTTCTGATATCCTAAAAAAGAATAGGATTAATAGAAATACTCAAGGGAATCCTAGCACAACCCACCTGTATTCCATCACCAGCTCTTCTCTATTGCTCATGAACAGTAGAAATTTTACATGTTGTCAGTCTGAAATGCATCTACAGAAGAACACCAATGGTCACTACCGAACTGACTGATAGCAGGGGTACAGCACACCAGCTGCCTTTTGCAGTAGTTCCTTTTCTTGTTTAAGTTTAACCACTTCAAATTATTGAAAAGTAATTGACTGAGTAAGCAGCAAGACACAACACGGAGCACTCTGTTTCTCTGTCCTTAACAGAAACAGTTATCTTTCTGATTATAGAGGGAATCTGAGGGAGAGCCAGCTCTCTTCATCTCTTATGAATGAATCTTTCCTAAAGGCTGATAAAAATGTTGAACCCACATGAAAGAATCTAGAGCACATAACCTGAGAAACAAATACTTCTGTCTTTCACCACTACAGATCTATGAGGATATTGGCCTATGAGCTCATGAAAGAACTCTGAAAACAGGAGGTCAGCTCACAGTCTTTCCTATTTCCTGCCTCTGAGCTCTCCCACTGCAACTCACTATTGCCCCTTGACGATTACCTGACTTGCCATAACCTAACTCTCCTGCTCATTCTCCCTGTCATCATAAGCAGAGGGAGAAGGTCTCCTCCCAGAGTCCTCCTTTTATTTGGTTCTTCACTTCTTTGCCAAACTAAACTTTCTTACAAGCTTCCTCAATTTCTCCTACTACTTCCAGGGTTTAGTGGGGCCATAAATGCTTGGCTGAGCAACCACTAACTTGACCCAAATCACATTAATATGTTGAGTTGGCAAATTAATTATAAGGGTACTATTCACCATTTCTTTACCTGTTTTTCCTTTTAGTTAAGTAGAACAGTAGTATTATTAAACTGTTAAGATTTGTCTTCAAAATGCTCCAAGTCACCAGAAGATAATTTTAGCTAAGCAATGGCAATTTGGTGTCTACTGTAAAAAGACCGCATCACATAGTCTCATTTCTAGATAAAAAAACACCCTGCACAATTCACCACAGCGTTGCTGTACACAACAGGGAAGCCAGGTAGTGTATACACTGCGTTCTCTAGGTGGGTTTAGTTTATCAAGGAAGTATAATAGTATTGTGTTCTAAGTCTCTGTTTGGTATCGTCTGTGTTTTGAAAGAGAACTTCTCATTTCTGGCTACTGCTACAATATCTTTCCCTTGATCTATGTGCATTGTGTTTATAGTCCATTATGTAGCTTTCTTCTCAAGGACAATTATCAACTTTTGATAAGAAAATTGTCAATTTTCCTTTTTCCAGAACCTCATCCTGCAGAACAAGGTCATGGTTATATGGACAAGAGGAGAAAAAGAGACAGGCAGTTTCTGTCTGAAAGATAAAACCACCTCTTTTTTTCCAAAATTGTCTCATTGATACAAATTTTGTTGAACTTGTCTTTGGTTTTGACATTTGCTACTTTTGTTTATGTTAGATTTGTGGCTTGTGTGCCTAATATTTCCAGCTGTTTTAGGTCCTCTAATAATCGGAGGTATTATCACTACCTAAAGATCTTATCTTGCTGAAGGCCTTGGACTGTAATAGCTACACCAGTAGTGTCTGCAAATACAATAACCTGTCAGAAATTACTGTTACATCTTATACACATACTAAACCAAAAATTTCAAAAATATAATTATGATGAAAAAAATCCTCATGATTTCACACAATGGTATGTTGCATCTCCAGTTACAATGAAAATTGCAAAGTAACCTAGTATGGGTGAGTCATGTCCAGAAATGCAACACCTCAACACTGACAAAAATAGGTGCATGACAATCTCATCACTACACTGAGACATACATAATTTTCTGATAGCTCGGTGTCAGCCATTGGTACAAAGCTACTCCTTTAAGTCAACCTTGTCTATGAGACATGACTGAATACAAAAAGTAGCTTCTTAGTCATCCGAATAGTTCTCTGCCTGCGTTCAGCATCTGATCTGCTTCATTCACAGACAAAAGTAGTATCTGACTAACTTAGTTTCAATTAGTACTACAATGTTAATACAGAGATGAGGGTTCCTTTCTTCTTGCTCCATGTTTGAGTTTAAGGCACAATGATTAAAAGCAATAGGATGGCAGAGCAGTGACATCAAATGTTCTATATTTTTTACCATTAGTGCTGATATTGATTTACAGAAAAGAGGTCTTGAGTTGGATTTTCAAGGTAGAAAAGTACCCTTGGGCTAAGGCTAATTTAGCCCAGCTGATCTAAAGATTGATAATATGTGCAAATGTTGCCTCACAATGCATCCTTGAGTAGAACAACATTGCTATAAGAAATATGTTGTCCCTGAAAAAAAAAAAAATCTGTATCTTTATTTACTATTTCAAAGGATTAAAAGGCAGGGTTAAAATCCACAGAGTGTCTGGAGGGGAGTTTCTATAGAACTGAGGCACTGAACATAATAGTGAAATTATCTAAACCTCTATGTAGCCCCACGGGCACCCATGATCTACAGATGTCCAGGTTTTTGCTAGTTGAGGACTGTAAGATGTACAGCTTTATCCTATGACTGAAACTTAAGACACTGTGAAAAAGCTTAACATCTGTGGACAATTCTCAGATATTGTATGTAATGGAGGTAACTGATTTGCATGTAAAATTACACAAATCAGTACCACCATAATTCATAATGCATACAACACCATAGCTGATGGAGACAGGAAGAGGAGAAAGCTGAATCCAGTTATGCACACATCTTTAGAGGCTGCTGTAAATTGAGAACACATGATCAAGGCATATCTATATGGGGGGATGTGAATATCCACAGGTAGTAGGAGGTGAATCTTGTGCAAGTGTGAACTCACTGAGATGAGTTAGCACTCTATTGAGACATTCCTGCAAGCACCTTAATCCAGGAGACTGTTTCAGGTTGTGAGTCCCTTTCTGACGTGTTTCCATGACATTTAGTCCCTTATATATCATTACATGGAAGGCTAACAAAAGGTGCTTTGCAGTGAGTGTCTGCTACAGACATGCCAGTGTATGGAAGGAATTGTATAAAATCTTATAAACAACTGGAAGAACACTTATGATGACAGGCGCAGAATCCCATAGAGAAATCTATCCACCTGTGGGAAAGGAAATGTTAGGATGCACAAGTAATCTGGGAGATATTTGGAGAGCATCAAGGAAAACAGCTAGAGGAACCCATTGTTCACAAGTAAGAAAGAGTTGGTATGAAGGTTTGTGAAGTCATTGGCTGCAGTGACAATGACATGGTGGAGCTTAAGAACCTGGAGTATAAGAGAACAGCAAGTAGCAGAATAAGGACCCCAAGCTCCATGATAACTGATTTCAGCTTATGCAGGGTTTTCTGAAGAGCAAAAGGGTGTAGAAAAGCTGGTTGACTCTCAAAGATAACCTCCTAAAAGCATAAGAGCAGGTCATACCATTGTGCAAGACCCCAGGCAGGCATGTTAGGAATGAATGCAGGCTCGGCTGAATGGGGAACCCTTAAGGGAGCACTGGTTTTGGTGTATGTAAAGTGGTGATTCTAGCAGGGCTTTATAATAGACAATAACCCATAGTTCTCTTTTAGTGAGATATAGATCAGACGAGCTATGTTTTTACCTCCCAGCCAGCAAAATCAAGTCTCATGCATCCACTTACTCGCTCCCCCCACCAGCAGGATCAGGGAAGGTAAAAATTAGAAAACATGTGGTTGAGATAAAGAAGTTTAATAGGGAAAGCAAAAGCTGCACACAAGCAAAGCAAAAAAGGGGATTAATTCACTGTTTCCCATGGACAGGTAGGTGTTCAGCCATCCCCAGGAAAGCTGGGACCAATCATGTGTAACAACTACTAACAATCACTCCAAACATGCCCCTTGTTCCTTCTTGCCCCCACTTTATACACTGAGCATGATGTCATATGTCTGGAATATCCTTTTGGTCAGATCTGTCCTCGCTGTTTCTCCTCCCAACTTCCCAGGCACCCCCAACTTCCTTGCCAGTGTGGCAGTACAAAAAGGAGAAAAGACCTTGGCTCTGTATAAGCCCTGCTCAGCAATAACAAAAACATCTCTGTATTATCAACTCCGTGTTCAGCACAAATCCAAAATACAGCCTCATACTAGCCACTGTGAACAAAATTAACTCCACCCCAGCTGAAACCAGCACAACAAGGAAACAACCACTAGGCTGACCAGCTGAACGGGAGCCAGAAGCAGATCAACACCATTGTGGAATCAGTAGCAAGAATGTGCAAAATTCAGACAAAGTGATTATTCACCTCCATTTGGCACATGTGAAATTGTGTTTGAGGTGCTATGTCCAGTTATGATCTTCCTTGCAATAAGTAAGCCCAGTGGAACCACTAAGATTATCATAAGATCTGAGAAGTATGGAGAGAAACAGAGGTAACTTTTGTTCAGCCTGAAGAAGAGATCAAAGGGGAATGGAAAGGTTATAAAGAAGATGGAGCCAACTTTTTTCTCAGACGTGTATACAGTGGAAAAATGAGATGTAACGAACAAAGATTGCAGCACAGAAAATTATCTATACAGTCAGGAAAAGAAAAGTTATCACAGTGAAGGTGATAAACCGTTGAAACAGGTTGCTCATATGGTTGTGGAATCTCTACCCTTAGACACTGTCGATGTTCAGCTGTATATGGCACTGGACAATCTGTCTGTCCTAACAAGTTTTGAGCTGCTTTGAGAAGCAGGTTGGACTAGCTGACCTTCAGAGAGAAATTCCAATGTAAATTACTAAATGATTCAATGAGCTAAGATATATTCTCCTCTTCAACATCTCCTATTGTCTATTAAAACTGCTTCCACTTAAGCTGTTGACTCCTGTGACTCCCACTTGGAGGAAGTGATATAGATCTTACAGAACAATATAGACCTCTACATTTTATAATATCACACCCCTTGAAAATATTGAAGGTCTCTGAGAAACTATACAAAATCTATACCATACAAAAATCATTCAAAAGCCATACCATAGCCCCTGATATCCTAAACCAAAAAAATTAAATCATTTCTACTGTGTTATAGCCTAGGTACATGACTTCACAACACGAGGATTGTAGAATCACAACCTGTACTATGTACTAAGATTTAATTACTAGCACCAGTATGGAGACTGATTGGTGTGTTTCATGCCAAATACCCTATGGTAACGAGAGCATGGAAATTTAAAGCAGCCACAATGGTGAAAATGGGAAGAAAGAGAACATCTTTTAGTTTAAAAACACAACTTGAGGGTGTTTTCTGTTAATTAAGAAATTGTTGTGGTTGTATCTGTGGTTTATCTTCTGTTTTCTTGGTTACAAAATTTACTTGCTACAAAGTCTTGGCAATCAAAATCAAAAATCAGCACAAATCATATAACACATGAAGCCAGATTCTGGAAATCTTAGTTATCCCAAGTAGAGTTTGGATAGAGCAACTAGAATCAAAGGCATGCCTTGAGGAGGAAGGCAAAGCTCAGTTTGAGCCAGAGTGGCAAAACTGGGCTCAAAAAGACCCACTAAGTGAAAGAAGTAAAATCGTGCCTAGCAAGCTTTTATATATGTAGCAGCTCATATTTGGGGGAATGTAAGCTGTTTGTTTATGTTTTGATTCAGTACTGCTACCTTTCACCAAAATAGCTAGATTTTAAAAGTCAGTTTCCCTCAGTTCTGTTCTGAATCTTTGGATTACAGGATGGTAGCAGGGAGTACCTAAAGAAAAACACTACCTATCAAAATTTTACAAAATCAAAAAGAAAACAGTCTTGGATTTTTAAAATTATTTTGTGCTTCTTTCTCATTGAATTGCCTAGAAATATGAACATTTACCTTTTATGAGAATTCTTAACATACAAAGGAGAACACTCTAGCAAGTTAATTTAAAATGCTGGGGTTTTTTTCTTCCTGCACTGCTCTGAGTAGACCTCTGGCTGGGTGCCATTCAGACATGTAGAGGCAATGAGACTGTGAAATAAATACCCTTAATAATTTTATCAGGGATTTTATGTTGTAGCATGTTTGAAAATACTGAAGGAAAGTAGATTAATGGTGGTTTTATCTAGCTGGTTTTAAAATAATTGCCATGTCAACCAAGTCAAATGAAGGTTCCATCTTGGAAATCTGTGTTAATTCAACCATTTATCCATTTCTGTTCTTAACAAGATTGACAGTGAGTCATAGCTACTTTTCCCCCTAAAAATTAGAAGTGGCATCCCTGTAAAACACGTGTAAGCAGCTGGAGGTTTCAGGGTCAGTTTTTCATTCTTGGTTAGATTTCTCTGTAGTGCTTTATAGTCAATATATATACAAGGATACAGCATTTGAAGCTATACTAAGAAAACTTTATAAGAATATCAGACTGGTTTTGGCAATTAAATGTGAAGGCAACTTGAATCAAATGTACATTTACTTGTACAACTGGCCTATGACATATTAATACTACAAGATGGAAGATTTTGTCAAAGAAGAATATCAAACTTTGATAAAGAATATCGAATTTTGTTCAAAGAATATCGAACACTACTGATGTCTAAACTCCTGCATCTGCATTGCTTTGTGAACTGTCCTGAGGGGTGGATCAAAGACTGAAATAAATGTCTGTGTATGATGCTTGCCTTACTCAAGGTAGACTGTGCTTATGTTCCAGAAAGAATGTAGGAAAACCACAAACTAAATTGCAGCCCTGCCAAAACATGGTTTCCAGTTGTTCCATCAGCCTTTGCAATGATAAGCTCAAGCAGAAGTGCTAAGGATGGTTATGCCCCACAGAATACTTGGATTCCATTCTAAACTCTGGCATTATCTAAATTTTAGAAAATCTGAGCTGAACCTAAATGCAGACTGTTGTCCCAGACACCTGCTTATAGGTCTACCAAGCATCCTGAAATTCATACTGCACTGATGGAGCGGAGTTTGAATGTGGCCAAAAAAAACGAAGGAGAAAACCACTTATTTGTCAAAAATATATTGAAACATCACAGAAAATAAAAAAGACAACTCAGCTCTTAATTTTTCTTTTTTTCTGCTCTCTTCATTCTTGTGTATTTGAGTTTTTTAAGTTTTTCTTTGTTTGACAGGATGACTTTGTTTAAGCTCATACAGGCACTTACTTCACTTAGTAAATCAGAAGTAACTTAGTGGACTAAGTCTAGACTCATTTAGTTTGGTTTGACATTAATGACTTTGTGACAAACTCAATAGGTACAGAGAAGAGAAACCTAAGTGAAGATGATACCTAGATGTTTGCTATTGCTTTAATTTGCACAATGGATTTGAATTTGCACCCACACAAAATAAAGATCTACTTTCTTTTGGTAGCTTGCTACATTCACTTTCATTGATGCAAATGACTCCATAAGATGACAACATCATGGACTCACTCAGGTTGGCAATGACCTGAGAGAAGTCTCTAGGGCAGTCTCCTGCTCAAAGCAGGGTCAGCACTGGATTCAAATCAGTTTGCTCAGCTCTGCAGCCTCTCTAGGTTACCAGGTCCAATAAAAAGTTGTCCCCATGGAGACAATTCTTCCTTGTATCTAACTGGAATCTCCCTGTTTTGATTCGTCATCGTGGTTCCTCATTCTCCTAATGTGCACAGCTACATCATGTGAAATCTTGCTTGTGCATATACCTGTTTTCTGGCTAACCAGAAGGAATCAAAACTTTCAACGTGATACTACACCAACTTTTTTCCATTTGTAAAAGTACATGAAAACCTCTTCAAACTTATAATTCTAAGTAGTAGCATTAATGTACCACCACTGGCTATATTTTAAAGTGTTTTCTAATTTTTTTGCTAATCATAGTCCTAGTTTTCCAGACATGCTACAATATAAGTCATTAATACAGGAGAGACTTGGACTCAACTTTGTTTGGCAAGTCTCAGAGCATAAAGCTCCTTAACTGTATTTTACACCTACAGTTTTCAAGCCTTGGCAAACAGTTTAAAATGCGAAGATCTGAAAGCAGGTAAAACTTCTGGCATTAGACTAGAGTGTAGTGTTTAAAGCTCAGATCTGCCAGCAAGCTGAAACATGGTTTAAGAAGGATAACTTTGTTGTTTTTTCTTACAATGTCCCATAGAGTACATGCCAACACATATAGAGCCAAATTTTGCTGTCAGCTATACTAAAGTAAATCCAGAAGTACTTCAATGAAGTTCACTGAATTGCACTATATTCTTATTCAAGGTCAGAAGAAAAGTGCTCCTTAATTACTAAGACAAGCCGATCGCAAGGGGTTACGAACACACAGCCTTTCAAAGCCTAGAGATTTATCAAAAAGATAGGTCCTGCAGAGTGCTACAAGAGTTCCTTGGTCAGGGCCTAGACTGCAGATTATCCAGTTGCCGTCTGTGAGGTAAGGCAAAACAATTATCCCTGTTCAGAAATTCAGACAGTTTTGGCAGTAGCATGATGCACCACAGTTTGAGCTTTTCTCATGTAGGGTCTGACATGTGAGAGATTGGCTGAGAGCATTCACAGATACCAGCATTTACATACCCAAACTTGGCAGGTAGCAACTTCTTAGGCCACAGTGACTTTATTGTGCCTTTGAGTCCTGAATTTTCTCCTCTGGACATAAACGGTCTGAACTGTATTTCTGTCTCTATATTTCCCATAAGAAGATCTGTAACCACTGAGCTTAATAGGTATATCATGTATATGTATATTAGTAGCTATACTAATTGTAAAAAGGTGAGGCAGAGAGGGTGCTGTTAAAATAAACACACAGAGACAAAAGTAACCCCATGTTTAAAGAAGAATGAAGGGCACTGCTGGGCATCATATGCACAACATATAGAGAGATTAGGCCAATCATAAAAGGATATCTCTTTTGAACCTGTTTTAGGCAATACACTCTCATGATGATTGTCACAAAAGTCTCCAACCAGGAAAAGACAACAGCTAGAAAATCACAGACAGATGATACAACAGAAACAGGGGTGCCAGGAAGAAGCAGGTTGCTGCACAATCCTTGTCAGAGACACTTTACACTGAATCCACTTTGTCCCAAATACCATTCACTGACTTGGAACAACCCAGGTGGCAAACACTGGAATCTTTTGCCCAAGGGTATCCAAGCCTACATTGCCTAGATAGTGTGCTCATCTTCAGACAGTAGGCTGAGTTGGGTTGGGCCAGGCAAGGTGAGGACTTTCCAAAAACATTAATGAACTTGGGCTTGTAGGCAGTTAAGAATTAAGAATTTGCAAACCAGCCTGGCCACTGACAAGGCTGGGGAGTACAATGTCGTAGGTTCTGTGCCTGAGACTTCTATCTGCAGCTGATCCTTGGTATCCATCTGCATCAGCAGACCAGCGAGCAGGAACCAAAGCCCAGGGCACTCTCTTAGATGAGTAGCCTAACCACTAGCCTACAGAAGTACGCTCCTTTTACTGCTTTCTTTCTCTCTGTCTGCATGATGGAAATGGGGTAACAGATGAGGCAGAGCTCACTATTGGAGTGATTTACTACCCTGTCCAGGTGACATTCTTGTGGCTCTTTCCATTCAGATGGAGTCCCAAAAATACAACCAATATAATATACTATTTTAATCTGTATCACATTGAGCTTTTTTCTCAGCACATCATATTGATAGATTCATCTGTAATAGCAAGGAAGATCCTAACATCTTTTAAGTAGACTGTTGCAGGAGGAACTGTTATTGATAATTTCCCATTTAAGCCAAGATGATAAACTGCTCTGAAGGCTTTACTGAGAAGCAGTGTTAGTGAATCTGCCTTACGTTTAAGGAGCTGCACACGTGTCTACTTGCATTAAAGGGCGTATGAACTCTGATCCAAGACAAGTCTCTGAACCCTGCTCCAAGACAAGTCCAGCTCAGAAAATTGCCATTTATTAACTCTGTCTGCAGTTAAACAGCTGAGCTCATCTAAAACACCCGTGCAATCAAAACACCTCCCAGAGGGGTGGTTCAGCTTCTTCATCTCCCTACTCTGGCTCCATCAGGTTAGGACCTGTTTGTAGGTGCAGTGTGCTGCCCTACTCTTTGTGCCGGCTCTGACTTATTGTTGAGTCAGTTCAGCTCACAAAATCAGCTAAAAAAACGTTCATTCTCTTACTGGACGTGTTTTACATCGCTTCAGAAGCTGAATGAACTTTTCAATGGGGATCCACTGTAAGGTATAGCTGGCGGAAGTGAGAAAGTGTCCTATGTGGCTGGGCATGGAAAAAGGAGCAGTGGAGCAAAGGGAATAGGGAATTGAGTGCTGCGGAATAACCAAAACATTCAGCAAAAGTCTGCATTCAATTGTGTGCTTAAACTGGGAACTTTTACATAAATAAAATAGTTCATTGCAGTCTTTCTGAATGAAAAGTGTATAATCAATCATCAGCAAGAAAGTCAGGCCAAAATCAACAACAAAGATATTATAAGAAGATTTAATACAACAGTTTCATTGATGTAAGGATTCACATAAAAGATAGACCTAAGTAAACCAAATTTTTACATACCCCATGCCTTCAACCTTCCTTCAGCTTACCCTGATGGGAAACAAAAATAAAGAAAAAAACCCATACTGTTCAAGACGAAATAAAATAACCGCTTAACAACTGCACAGTTACGTGCAGTTGTATTGGCTGGCTGGAAGTAACCCTATGAATTAGATAAGGGCACATTTACACTGTAAAAGCCTCTATTCAGTGCAAAAGAATGCAAGAGTGAGCTTCTGTCTGAAGCCAAAAAGTTAATGTGTAAAGCTTTTTGAATCCGAAGAGTCCTCTGTTACAAATGGGATCTGCAAAATGCATGAAACAAGTGTCTTAAATTCTTTAGGTATCCAAAAGATGTTACAGCATCAATAACAGACTGTGACGAACTGGAAAACCATCAGGTTGACTCTGCACTCATGTCATTCTATCTCAGATATGCTATCTCCTGGATAAGAGAAAACCTTTTGAGGTAAATCAACCGGGGTTTTTCTCAAATAACCTTTTTCTTTTTTTTACCTCCTTGTTATGTCTGCTAGAAACACGAGTTCAGTCTTCTATTGACTTTATAAAAGGTCTTGAAGAATTGAATAGAGATGGAGGATTACACTTTATACAGAGCTGCCACATAAAACCCTGCCAAAGGTAGTCTCACAACTATAACAGTCCAATAAAATTGCTGCAGAATGAAAGGGGTGCAAATGTTCATCTTCAGGAATTTGTCACTGAGGGCACTGTTCAGGTATACTTCCCCACTCTCTCATTCCTGGAGGGAAATGCTGCCAGACTGCCTGTGCCTGCCCGGAGTTCTTTGATTCAGATCTCAGTCAGGACTATGAGTCCAATACCCACATAAAAGTCCACCTACCAAATCCATTTCTCTCTAATTTAGAGAGAAGGATGTTGTAAGGGACTGTGTCAAAGACTTTGACTAAGTCCAGCTAAATGAATCTGTAACCCTTTCCTTGTCCACTGATGTAGTCACTTCCTTGTAAAAGGCCAGTAGGTTGGTCAGGGAGGACTTGCCCCTGGTAAAGCTGTGCTGGCTGTCTCAAATCACCTCCCTATCCTCCACATGCCTTAGCAAAACCTCTGGGAGGACCTGTTTCATGATCTTCCCAGACAAGGAGGTGAGGCTGACAGGTCAGCAGTTCCCAGGGTCCTTCTTTCTACCCTTTTTAAAGATGAGTGTAATGTTTCCCCTTTTCCAGTCACCTGGAACTTCACCTGACTGCCATGACTTTTCAAATATCATGAAGAATGGCTTGGCAACTGCATCAGCCAATTCTGTCAACACTCTGAGATGCATCTCATTGGATCTCATAGACTTATGCATCTTCAGGTTCCTCAAGTGGTCATGAACCTGATCTTTACTTACAGAAGGAAACAGCTCCACCAGTCCCCATCCTGCTGTCCATCCACTTGAGAGGTTTGGGAAGAGATTTTGTCATTGAAGACTGAAGAACAAAGAGTTGCTGAGTTCCTCAGCGTTCTCCTCGTCCACTGTTACCTGTTTTCCAGCACTGTGTATCAGGGGAGGGTGGGGGGTGAGGGACCCTTTTTGACCTTTTTTTTCTGGTTAACAGACCTGTAGAAGCCCTTCCTTGTTTGCGTCTCTTGCCAGGTTTAGTTCCAGATTTCCCTTGGCCTTTCTCATACTACCCCTAAACAATCGAACTCCAGATTACCTGCCCTTGCTTCCACTGCCTGTACATTTGCTTCTTACCTGTTGGATTGATCATCCATTCCCTACTCAGCCATGCCAGTCCTTAGCCTTCCTTCCAAATTTCTTGGAAGGCTTCCTTTAATATCTGCCAGCTCTGTTACAATCCTTTGTTCCCAAGGGCAGTCTCCCAGGGGATCCCATGGTCTATCTCTCTGAAGAGTTAGAAGTCCACTTTACTAGAGTTGAGGGACCTACCTTTACTCCCTTACCTGACCCATATTGCTCAGGACTGTTAACTCCACTGGTGTGTGCTCACTGCAGCCCAGGCTGCCTCCAATCTTGACATGCCCAATTTGATCACTTGCACTGGTCACCAATAGATCCAGTATAATATCCCCTCTGGTAACACTGCCTATTACCTCGCTCAAGAAGTTGTCCTCTATTCATTCCAGGAATATCCTGCATTGCCTACAATTTGCCATGCTACTTTCTCAACAGATATTGGAGTGGTTGAAGAACCCCACCAGAACAAGAGCCCGTGAGCAGAATGCCTCCATGACTGGAGCAAGAAGGGTTTGTCAGCAGGCTCCTTTGATCAGGCATCACCATTTTTTGCACAGTATTATACCTAAGGTTTTTATTGACAGGAAAAACAAGCAGTGTAAGTGTATTTGAACAAGTGTTTACAGAAAATAGCTTCTAAATGTAAAAATGTGGATTCAGAATTAAAACACAGTTTTAAGAGTGTCCCAGTTTAAGACAATTTGGAGAGGTGGAGACCTCAGACAGAAGTCTCCTCCCTCAGATTCAATATCCCTGGCTTCTCCAATGCAGAGAGAGAGAGATCAGATACACCTGGATGAAAGTGGAAAAATAACTCTTTACCAAGAAGAAATGCTAATAATAATACTGATGAAATTGGGTTAAACCAACCGATGAGGAGAAACTTCCCAAGCCCTGCCCACTGGACCAAATCGAGATGGCAGTGGCTTCCCCCACCTGGAAAAAACATACGTGGCCACAGGACAGAGACAGGATGGTTGCCCTTCCATATGGTTCGCCTCGCCCCGGCCCGGGACAGGGGGAGGTGCTACTCTGCACATTGTTAGGAAAGCACACTGGAGCATCAATACTCCAGTCTCTTAAAGCAGCTGGTCAAATATCTGAGTCATTAATCGCAGCAGTTCAGTCTCTTTAAAGAAGGCAAAGAAACAAAAAGCCAAAAAGGCATATTTAGAGAAAAGAAAAGGTAGATACTAGAATTTTTGTGTAATCCTGGACAAAGATTTAAAATAATTTAGCCATAATTCAATCAGAAGCTGTACAAGCTTTACTTTTCCAAGCAAATAAATTGAAAAGGCATGCTAATAACAGTGCACTGAAATTTACCGGTTTTAACCTATTTTGTAATCAAACACTCTTTGAGGCCTAGCTGTAGCATATTTGATGTAGGCATTGATTTTGTTGAAACTGTATGTACAGCCAGTGCAAACTGTCAAATAATCCAGAGCCTTTATTTGGCTTCATAATCATTTTAATGGCTTTTTCCACATTTATTGCTGGCTACGGCATACCTCCACAGAAGCTGAGTTGTCCTCTATGTGTTGGTTTCATTCTTAATTTACAGTCAAGCTCTTTAATTGAACCCTTAAGAACACACTCTGCATTCAGAACCTTTGCAAATAGAGGATGCAGTTAAGAAACTGTTAATATCTGTGTGGTGGGACATGGGTGCTCACTCTGGTATGTAGAGCACTCCTTCAAAATAATAAAAATAATCAGGACATTTGCAACTCTCTATGATATGTTCATAGAATTCAAGCATCAAGACTGTGATGTTCTATCTTACAGTTCAGATAGAACAAGTCTCTTTGACTTCTTTTCTCACTAAGTATTCAGGATTTTACCTCGCTACTGCTTCATTCATCTCACAGATATATTTCATCTTTCCATACCAGAATACATTATTGGAGTTTTCCTGAAGGTCAGCCAAAGACACAGACTCTGATTCACATTTCCAATATGCTGTAGGAAAATGAGAAGGGGACATGTGTGAGAACAGTACAATATTCTTCTAATATTTTCTAAGTTGCATTAAAAACTAGAGGATAAGCATAATGTTTGTTTTACTTTTTTTTTTTTAATGGAAAAGATAATGCATTATAAAGAAAACTATTCTGAGTAATAAAACTATTTTAAAGGAATGCAAATAGCATCAAAGAGATACCATTAAAAAAAACCCAAACCCAACTAATTAAAACTGTACCATTCACAATGAGCATTTTTCTGTGACCCGTTACTTGTTTGCATATAAATTTGAACTGTACATTGGTAGATGCAATCCATATCATTTCACACTTACCATTTGGTTATTTTTCACTATTAACACCAGATAAACTTCACCAGGGGATGACTGGTTTTAGGATTAGGGATGTAGCTGACTGCACAAAAATGCTGAAGGTAATTTGGGTGTATTTTTTGGTTTTCAGGGTTCTTTTGCTCATTCTTCAACACAAGGGTTTATAAAGGGACACAAGTATTTAGATTCAATATTAGGTCTGTATTAAGATTTGTACCCGCATTTTGGGGGTTGTCTCCAAATCTCAGCCTTTTCACCAAACCCAAATGCATAGAAAACAAGTAAAAAATTAATACTGTCTTCTATTGTCTTTTCCCCATAATATGCTTTGACAAAGAAAAAGACATCTTGAGATAGTGTCTTCTACTCTAGCTCTTACACCACAAGAGTGCCCTATGAGTTAGGACATGATCAGAGGTATTCATAAAAGGACACCAAATACATGCAAAATCTTGCTGTCTCATAGTGTTGTTACCATAAGTACATAAGACATCCCAAAGACCTCAGTCACAACAATTGATGCTCTTCATCGAAGAACACACAAAATGTAGGAATAGCCACAAACAGACAAGCATGGATATAATAACAAATAACAGTATTGGAAATAACACTATGCATAATGGAAGTCAGGATTTGTACTGCCTTTTTGCAGGTACAATATCAGCCAACCAGTGCTGTGCAAATCAGCTGCCAAGGATCAGCCCAAGGACTGGCAGCTGAGCTCGGAACAGGCTCCAGATCTGCGGTATGCTACCCATGTCATGGTGGCTCTGCATACAGCATTGACTTCACAGTAGAGAAATTGGTGAGATTTAGCAGGCTCCTCAGTCCCTCCCTCCTCCTCTGAATCAGCTGCAAATAAAAAGAGAGACTAATTATCTTTTGAATGGCAACCACGAGACATAACTGGAGAGCAGTGTATGCGAAAACTCTTTTGAAAAGTTCCTGAACTTTGAAGGTGAAGTGCAAATTCAAACTGTGGTTGAAGCCACATCTGTTCAGCAAAAACTCTTGAAAAGAACAGGCATTTTGTTTAAGAAGTTATTTTTGGTTCCCTGTGACAACTACAACAGACTTTCTCAAATAATCTTGTATCAATTCAAAGCATGTGTGGTCTCATTCCAAGGAAACTGTGGCAAATGCGGTGAGCTTCCTAGGAAGAGCATTATTTAGAATAGGTCACAACTGGCATGCAAATCTGACAACTGCCTGCTGGATTATTTCCCTTTAGTGTGTATACTTCTTCACAAGATAAATGCCTCTTTAAAAGTATACAAGACCAGTTATCATTCCATCAATGCAAGTGAGGAAGAGCTAGGATTAAGTAGCTTTTCTTTTAGACGCACAGATAGCAAGGTTGATAGATCACTTCTATGTAGGTGAAACACACACCTAATATAAAATTGTGACACAAGGAGCACATAGTCTGGCCAAGCTAGAGTTACTTTTAAATTACTGCTGCTAAAATCCCAGTAGTACAAAAAAATTATGAGTAAACCTAGAAAAATAGGCCTAAAAATCCCATCACCTCTGTCTTCTTTGGACAGCATTTCCAGTGTTGTTCAAATTAAATAAGCAAATGAAGGTGCTATGCTGATAATTTTTTGAAACGTGAGAAAAAAAATTATTTTTCTCTAGTTGTTTATGTTTAGAATTAATTACTTAAATCCAAATTGAATTTATTTTGGAAGGAATTCACCCAAAAGCACTTATGCTATATGTTTGCATGTTATAGAGTTTATAAGTAAATGGGGAGAAAGGGACATGGGTAGAAAGTTAGTATAAAAACCAATGTAAATATTCACAAGCATTACACATAACACATAAAATAGGTTAAGATAATATAATTCATGTTATAAACCTATATTAAAAAAATTAGAAATCTGCCTGTACAATTTTGTTACCATATATTAAGATTCAGACTTTGTGTACAAGATCACACAATTTTTTTCCCCATATATGTTACCTCTAGAAGAGTCCTGCTTTCTCTTTTTTGGGAGGGAAGTGGATGAGGGAAGAAGTAGAATCAAAGTGCCACAAGTGAAGGCATGTCATATGCAGGGCCCTCTGCATCATTTGTCGTCAACAAGAAGCAGCACAGGGAAAGGAGCCAGAACCGTTGAGATTAACAAAATAGGGTCCTGTGACTAAGGGAGCTAACGTGTTCCCCAGGAAAATGGGTTTCTATCCCTGCATCTACCAAAAAGCTGCTGAGTAACATTTACATGCAAGTGCTAAGGCTCAGATGAGATGTAGATACTACTGAGGACAGTAAAAAGATACAATTAGACATGTGACCTGAGGAGAGAAAATATACATTATGTCCCCATTTTTCCTCCAAATTCTGTAAAATAGGGAGCCTGAGCCAGCTGGGAGCATGTGTCAGACATGCACCAGACATGCAGAATGGAAATAAATCACTAAGAAACTAAATCGCTAGGAAATAGAAGGGTTGGTCTGCACTCCTTTCCTTTTTAGATGAGATGGCTCCCTGAAACGGATTCATAGCCCAGAAACCTACTTGTCTGCTTGACTTGTCCCACTCAGGAGACACCTAATCTACAGGGTAGTGCTTATGCTCTCTAAAAGGCTATAACAGCTAGAATGCTTAGCCAAAAAAACAGAAGCTGTATTTTCTCAGCATAGCACAACTTAAATTTATATAATAATTTATCAGAAAAACAGTCAAACACTGGATTATAGAACAAATAGAGATTTATAAGACTGGCTTATCAACTCCATCAATGACATTTCTTCCCCTGCAACTCAGTTCTGACTTTCATTTGTTTTATCTTCTTTTTCTCCCACTTTCTTGGTCTTACCCTGATCCTGAGTGTGTTCGCTCAGTCACTTCAAGGTTCCAGGACCCACATCGTTCCATTCTTACATTTTATCCAGTAATTCATAGGCCCAGACCTCTTGGCCAGCTACTACCCAGGCATCAATTTACTGCTAAAACTTTACTAGTCTCTGTCTGCTTCAGCTTCTGTAACATATATCTTCCTCTTCCATATGGTCTTTGCCTAACTTAGAAGGGACACAAGGAGGAAGAGACATCCACTGTGTTCTCGTGGACAAATATTTCCTTATAAGTGTTTGGAAACACTGTAGATATTTCTTGATAATATTTTAAACTGTTTAATTTTCAGCAGCCTGAAATTTCTATCTCCATGCCTTTAAAGCATTTTTTCAATTTATTCATATGTACATAGGATTTGAGGGATTTGGGAGGAGAAGAGTGTGTTAGCATCTTCCCAGAACAAGTAATTTATTCATTGTGAGCTTACAAGTGAATGGGAGCCAGAAACAAATAGAAAATAAAAACCACAGTTCATGCTGCAGTTTTTCTAAAGTAACTAAGTCCTGGTGAAAAAATTCCATGTATTCTGACCCACTAAATGTGTGTTTCTTAGCCTATGGTTTTCAACCGCGGTTATTGTCAAGCAACCATACAGTCAACCTCCAAATGTGGCACATAGTGACAGAGTTCAGGGAAATCCATATCTGAGAAAATTCATGTAGTTAGGTATCAGTAATTCCAAAACATCACTGAACCTGTAGTGGCTGACATTGTCTACTTCAGTAACATGAATACAGAACAAGATAATGCATGTAGAAATAGAAATTATATTTATTTATAATAGAGAGGAATTTCCAAAATTAACGTGTCATATGTTGTTTTGTCAACGTTTTCACAACTCAGTGCTCATGGCAGAGGACTCATCCTTCCACAAAATGTCAGCTCAGGAGAAAGTCAGGAAGGACAGTATACTCCTGTTGCAGCGTAGCAAACCACACTGCAGTAATTCCAAGAAACAAACACAGGCAAACCTCTCTTGTCTCACTCGCCTCAACTGCTTCTAAGTTGTAGGAAGAAAGCTACAAGATGGGACCTGCCCAGTATCGAACATTATTTCTAGGAGCATGTTTTCCTTATTCTTTCATCCTTGGTTGACCTGATAAAATACTGCAATAAAGTTTTGCTTCTGGGTGTTCAGCTCAAAGTAAGCTTTTAGCACTACTTTATACATTGTAAATTATATTACAGGAAATGTAAATTATTTCTGCAGCATAATCTTTTAAGTGTTCTCAAAAAGGAAACAGTTCAATGAATATTTGTTTAACATCTGGCATGTTTGATCTCTCTGAGAAATCATCCTGTGAAGCAATATGCTTACAGAACTTTTTATTTCATATCTTTCACTGACTACTTACTACTGGAAACTATTGGAAACAGCATTGCAACAAGGGATCAAATGATATTTCATATGTATAGAGCTGGATTATTAAATCAATGTGTTTCTATTATTCAGGTATGAAAACTGGATTACTCTGCAATTCATAGATGGAAACAGAATGGTAAAGAAATCTCAGTTAACTGAGATAAAATAAATTTAGAATACAAAGCTGACATGAAAACCATTTTATCTTGCTTCACTAGCAGCATATGATGCCTTTCTGAAAATAGACTGCAATTTCCATTTTAGGATTCATTTACACAATATCATCATTACATAAACCACATGCTTTTTACTGTACTACCGAGTAATTAGTTATGGAAAACTCAACTGTTCTAGCCCTGAATTACATTTATAAACACTGAAAATGCAGGTACCCAACTAAAAAAAGAAAATTAACTGTTCAGCTGTGTAAATAATTCAGGAAAGAGATTTCTAACAAATGTCCGGATTGATGGCCTTTTTTTAAGGAGGTATATGCATTGGCACTGTGCGAAAGAAAAGTGAGATATATTACATAAAATGAAAATAATTCTTTTCATGCAACACATTTCAAAGATAAAACTTAACCCAATCCAGAGTAAGTTTTAACCCAGATTCTTGGTCAGATGTTGCTTTGGGTGCCACTGAAAGCTTACCTTTAGTTGTTCGTTAGTGTTGCCTGCTTCTGGATTTGCAATAATCCTGACATTCTGTTCCTCTGGTTGGAGTGTTTGTTTTCTCTTCATTTGTCCAAGCAACAATATCAGAGGAAATACTAACCTTCAGTGACCTACAGACATCTTTATATCTTTTCTGTCAAGCCATACAGAATCTCAGAGAACAAAGAACCCTCTTTTCAATTCAGTACCTTTGCCAGAATATTTCTATGTTTTCTGGGAGAGACCAGCAAGATATTCAAGGAGAAACTGCCAGATAAGACAAAATGTCACTTAACACAGATCTTATTGATTCAATCAGGAGAAAGGATTTCTTCTGTGTCAGGTGGAACTGCTGCATTCAAACCAAAAATTTTAGTCTAAGATCAACAGGAGCTGTTGTCCAGGGACCATTCACTGAGAAATTAAGCACTGAATGGGGACAGTCCACTAAATCATTAATGCTGCTGGACTGTCTGGCCATCATTCCATAAGCACTGATGGGCCACATAGTACAGTAAATTTCAAGCAGTATAACAGAAAATCCTTACTAGGACCACAACCCAAAAGTACTTTTTTTCCTAATAATATATTGTCAGAAATAGTTGACATGTTATTTTTATCCTTTTTTTTTTTAATGGCTCTAAAATTATTCAAAACCCATATGACTTGCAAAGATGAGCCTTAAAGTCCAATTGTTGTCTTTTTCCAAATACAGTTTACAGAAATTATCAATATAACTAGGGAGCACATGTAGTACCTGTTTCTTGACAGGGTATACAAGCTTTTTCTAAATTATTAATTTATTTTTGGAGACACAATGCAACATAAGGCAGATAAACAGTGATTGGGAGCCAAGTTTTATGCATCGCTTAAGCTGAGAACAGACATCCATACAGATTTTGCACATCTGTGTGCAAATCCATTTTCACACCTTAGATCAAGCTGTACCTCAAGATGTTATAGGTATAGATATATGTGCTTATGTATTTATTATTACTGTTTTGCTTTCCAAACTGATAATTTTCCCAGAATGTAATTGATAATGGTATTGCTACTGCAGCCAGAAGATAATCTTGAAATTCAATGGATTTACATTGTTCTCATGAATCCAACCACAAGAGATATATGACTTTCTAAGCCCTGTAGTAAAAATATCAGATCTCAGAACAATCATGAACATAAAGTTAATAATTTGCATTCTCATGTACAGCTTGAAATCTGGCTGCTTTTCTGAGCAGGTGTCTAGCAATACAAGAAGAAACATAATTTTTCAACAACTTGTTTTAATCCAAATATTTCCTGAAATACATGGTTGGTGGAAGCACTTGGAAGTTTTAATCAAGTCTTTATTTATAGAATGAACCCTGATTATTTAGAACTGCTGGCAAAGTTTGACAAACTACCTGGACTGATTCTGCAAAATAGAAAGCTAGAGAAATAATCTGGATCCAGGGGTTTTCATATTGCTGTGAAGAGTGTGGATTTTCCAAATAACCATATTTGGGAATGCTGTTTAAAAAGACTAGTAATATTAACAAAGTTATGGGAATGTTATGTCAAAGCAAAATAGATGAAAAATATCCGCTGACACATGTACCAAGAACTGTAGCAGATGACTAACTCAGGAAAGTACTGCTATATCAATTACAGCCATTTCATACTCTTTGCAAATGTTAAGGCTTAAAACTTTACAGGGTTTTGGGGTTTTTTTGTAGGGATTTTTTGTGATTTTTGCTTGGTTGGTTGGTTTGGTTTGTGAGGTTGATTGATTTGTTTGGTTGTATTCTTTTCCGAAGGCTTCATTTCTAAAATATCCACCTAATGTTAGACAAAGTTCAAAGAAGTCACCCAAGAAAAAAATATTTGTTCACAACAACTCAATAGAAATTTTCTGAAGACCTGGCAGTGGTTTTCTCCATTCTCTCCCCCTAATCACCAGCTGTGCTGTAGGCTGTCTCTGCAAGCACTAGGGGATCTCAGTTCTCTTGGAGGACTGCCAGTGAACTGGGATCATTGTGGCCTGTGAAAAGACATATTGCCACCAAAGCCATAGCTGTGGCTTCCAAAGGGTTCACACGCTTCTAATAACAGAGTTCTGTAATAAGATGTGTCACATACTACAACTAAGGACTTTCTTGTCAAACAGCTCAACTGAAGGAGTCTCCATGGCTCTTCTACTTTGCCTCCCTCCAGAGTATAATGCCCCCGTGCCCCAACACAGGTTTTTCTTCCCTCTTCTATTCTGTGGAGGCAGGGAAGTCCTCTACTTGCTGGGTACCAAGCCAGTGGTAACACCGAATAGTCACACTCCCAGCATATCCAAAGGTACTGTGAGATGGGTAAATTTTGTTCACTTACTACACGAAATTAGTGTAATGACTAAATCCAAGAAGAAAAAAATCTATTGTTTTGACCAAAGTAGAAAATCAATTTCTAAAGGACTAATCATCTCATATTTATAATTTCTTTCCTTCAAAAGATTACAAATGTAGAAGTTAAAATAATAATAATTTTAGCAGGACTGAAGCTAAATATTTGTGAACAATTTTCTTAAGAGACAAAAAGCTCAAATTCATTCCTTCAACCTTATTTGGTAGTAACAAAATATTGAAAATTTAGGACTGCGTGTGGTACCGAAGTTCAGCATTTCATACAGTTCTAACAGGCTACAACACTGTAGAAAGCAGACAGTCAGGAGGGTTGTTTTTGGTATGCTGTAGTTTTGCCAGAGGACAGCATTTTCTTCTGTGACTGTACAATTAGGCGTATCTTTGGCTAATTTTGCTTTCCCTATCAAGTAATTGTAAGTGTCAGCAAAATTAAATCTACCACATTTCTTCACTTTCCCAGCTGCTTTGAAACATTTGTTTTGTGACTAGGCTCTATCAATTACTCTGTAAACATCAGAAGACAAAGATGTGAGTCATCACAACCAGAAAAAAAAAACGCAAGCAATGTGCCATCCTGGGAAACAGATGACTTTTCTGGGCCCCTGATGCTAATAGCTGCAGCTGTTAACCCCACTTGCTGGCCTGTTTGTTTCATGCTGATCCTTGAAAGTGAGCCATGACTCACTTCCTCTGGTCCTAATGCTTCTATTGAGCAGGGAGATGTCACTCCCCACCCAGTGAACGTCTCTGTACACATGATGGCTGGTCATGCTTGTCACAGAGGAATTTTCTACCATGAAAACTAAGACAATATTTGAAAATAGCATGGACTTCAGACTACTGTTCTCTGGCATTGCTTTCATGTCCTAGTTTTGGAGTGATGGTTAATTAGCCCACTCTACCTTACTGAAAAATGTTCAATCTTTCCCTTTACCCGACCCTGTATTACAGTGGAAAAATTAGAAACCACATCAAGAGCTTCATTTTTCCTTTTCTAAACAAGATTAGGCTGCCAGTGACTCAAAAGTCTCAAAGAGAGGACTAGTGGTCCAAAGTTGTTGGCTTTTTGGTTTTTTTTCTTATGATGCTAAACTCAAGGGCATGGTATTGCAGAAAAAAAATCAGCTTCAAGTTTAAGCATGAACACCAGTTCTCATTTCAACCAATACTTCTTCAGAATACAATCTCACTAAAATAATATTTTAAGAGTTGTCTAAAATCAAGTGCTGATTCAGAAAGTGTTCCAGCTCAATTTGCTATCAGCCAAGCAGATACATTTCATAGAATCATAGACTTATAAAAACATAGAATAGTTTGGGTTGGAAGGGCCCTTTAAAGACTATCTAGTTCACCTTTTCTGCAATGAAGAGGGGCATCTTCAATTAGATCAGGTTGCTTAGAGACCCATCCAACCTGACCTTGAATTGTTCCAGGGATGGAGCATCCACCACCTCTCTGGGAAACCTGTTTCAGTGTTTTACCACCCTCATTTTGAAAAATTTCTTCCTTCAATCTAGTATGAATCTACCCTCTTTGAGTTTGAAGCCATTACCCCTTGTCTATCACGCCTGCTAAAAAAGTCCACCCCATCTTTGTTACAGGTATCCTTTAAGTACTGAAAGACTAAGGTGTCCCTGGAGACTTCTCCAAGCTGAATGAATCCAACTCTCTCAGTCTTTGCTTAGAGGAGAGGTGCTCCAGCTCTCTCATTCTCTTTGTGGCCCTCTTCTGGACCCACTCCAAGAGGTCCACACCCTTCCTGTGCTGAGGACACTGAACTGGATGCAGTACTCCAGGTAGAGTTTCACAAGACTGGAGTAGAGGCGCAGAATCCCCTCCCTTGCCCTGCTGGCCACGCTGCTTTTGATGCAGGCTGGGATACAACTGGCTTTCTGGACTTCAAGCCCACATTTCCAGCTCATGTCCAGCCTCTCATCCACCAGCATCCCCAAGTCCTTCTCGACAGGGCTGCTCTTAATCCCTGCATCATTCAGTCTGTATTGATATCAGGGTTCACCCTGACACATTCACAGGATGTTGTCCTTCAGATACATCCTTGGTCACTGACCACAGACAAGGCCAGCTGCAAAAGACAGAGCAGGAGAGAGCTGTCACAACCCAGTGTAAATAAAGTGTGTACAGTAGATGCATTTCAAGCAAAATACAGTAAAGGCAGACATTCACAAATAACACTTGGGTTAAGAATTTTATCACTTGTAATCTGAAACAGTGGAATTATTTCCTCGGTGAAAAACTACTAGGACCTGTGGTAGAATACCTCTTTACAAATCTGCCAACAAATGGTTCATTAAACAAAAAGGAGTTGACTGATCTCCTAGGAAAACATGGATTTTGTACAGCAGTGTGATCTTTAGTCAAGCAAGTATTTTATAAATATTATTTTCATTTATAATTACTTGAAATCATATCTTGATATGGTTGGTTATGATTCCAGTAAAGAACCCTGATACTTGAAAGTATTCCGGTATGCATGTACAGCACACCTGGGTGCTGGAACAGGTGACCACTGAAAGATCATTTTATTGATGTGTTCTGCAGAAAAGCTCCAGCTCTAAGGTGAACACATTTTGTGTTTGTAGCCAACATTCCTGAAATACATCATAGTTCACAAGAACCTCTCTCACATCCTGTCAGTCTGCTGATTGGGAAGTCATTGCTCCATAATAGAACTTATTTTCATGACTGTACATGAACAAGAAACTCCAGAAAAGAGAAAAAGCAACTATATGTATTTGTGCTAAGCAATACCTTTTGGGCAAAATCACAAAACAACCTTAGAAAATAATATTGTGATGAAAAAGGCTCTTGCACAGGCTCTTGTAACTCAGTGATTTTTTTTTTCTTTACAATTAAATAGCAATGTTGACAAAAATTTGCAAACATGTTTCACTAAGATGTCAAATGACTGAAAACATTTAAGGACCACTAGGATTTTTCCTAGCTCTATCATCATAAGCCAGGTAATAAATCTCCTCACAATTAAACAAAAAAGAAGGATGGGAGTATAGAAAATTTTGCTGTACTGAAACAGAGCAAAAACCTAACTGATACCCAGGTAGCAGGCAGCAATCACTGTGCTCCCAGATGACAATGCGGTGTGCTACACAGAATAGTTTTCAAGACAAATTTCAAAGACCTTGAAACGAGTTCTGATCATATTTAGAAGACAGTCAATAACACATACTTTAGATAGCCAGTAAAGGATGAATCCAGGCATAAATATATAAAGGTAGTTTTAGAACTTAGTCATTCTGATGTTTTAAAAATGCTCCATTCCTTTATAGATAAAGGTTTGCATATTTAGCATTGTATTGAACATGATGTTGTCTAAATTTATTGTCTTGTTATAAACCATATGCATTCTCCCAGACACGGTACTGAAGTTAGATTGGACTATTATAGTCTTTACAGAACTACAGTTTCACCTCTGTATATCAGCCTCAATTAAACATCAAAAACTTTTACTTTTTCCAGAACAGATGATTGTCTATTAGAAATTATTTGGTTTATTCTCTTTGAAATTATATTGTCATTATTTCTTCTTCATCACATAGAAAATTTCTAGTTTCTACCAGTGCAAATGAAAGAAAATCCAAATCTTCTGCTTCTTAATATACCTTCAATGAAATGTACTGTCACTGCCTCAGAAATCTGTCTGGATATTAATGATGTCTTTACACTTTCTATGGGAATGTTGGAATAACCGTGATGTCCTGATTTAAATTACTTTTTTAAAGCTGCATTGAAATTAAAGCATCTCTGGGGCACTTTTGCTGCAAACCAAGAAATTATATTAGAAAATATTTTACCTTATGCTAAAACTGTTTAAGGTAAGTATTTTAACTGTAGATCAAGTTCTTGATGCTCCACTGCCTCAAGAGTGAAGTGCCTCAGTTCTGATCAGTACTATTCATGTATTTTATTGTTCCTGTAAGAATAAAGTCAGATATCTTAAGCATTTTTAGAAGGCACTTTAAATACATTTCAATACAAATTCTAAGCAAAAATTGTCTTTTGTGAATACCAGGAACTTGAGTCAGGAACACACAGAGAACATGCAGAATGACAGAGGTATTTCTTCATGGAGTTATCAGGAAACTGAGTAAAGGAGAAGTTTATACCCTACTCTTCTGGGGATGACAATGTTTAATATGACAGTTAAAAGTAATATTCTTAATTCCAAAACAAGAGGCTTACCTGAAAAGTTAGTCTATTATTGCCTGCTGAATTTGGAACCCCATGTAGCAAGTCTTGGGCAGTGAAGGAGAATAATCTCTGCTCCTTGTATCTGTGGCAAATCAAGCTGTCAAAAATAAAAAGTTCACCCTTCACAAGGTCTTAGAGAAGTTCTATATTTTGCTGAGCTTTTGAGGAATGAGCTTCCAATGATGTCAGCACTACAAGCTTAAGGAGAGTGCAATTACTTGGATAGGGAATTTGTGTGTGAGTAATTTTGTATTGACCCGATCAACAAAGGCATTCATTTTGTTGTCCAACCGAAATATTTTCTCTTAATTCACTTATTGTACCACAGATTGATCTTTCATAAACTTACCTTTTCATAGAAATATTCCAATACAGTTTACATAGCAATTTTTGTCACTTTTTCTTCCTCAACAGGTGTTTTTCAGGTGAGCCAACTGAAAGACAAAAAATCTCTAAGGCCATATTAGGATAAGTGAAGGAATGGAATGGGAACCAAGAACCTAACCTCTGATTTAACAAGGAAAAGAGCATTCAATGAGTAGATATACCCATCTATATATTTTTGTAAATTTATTTCCTTGTTTTGGAGAGGTTTGTTAGTATATGCATTAAAAATAATAATGCAATCACATCAGAACTGTTGTACTCTACCCGCAATTTAGTTTTAAATTCATGGCTATGCTATAGCAAATCTCTCAATGACTAGAGAGTTTTATTCTCTTCTAGGAATGACTGAACATAGTTTAGAAAAAAAGAAGTATCTGAGAAGAAGTTCATAAAAGTGCAACCAGCTACTTTTCAGGGATATGAATTCCAGATAGTTCTGTAAATTCATTTGTTCACTTTTTGTTTTTCAAAGAGAATAATTTTCTCCCCTTCACACTCTCATGTATGGCAGAGAAGAGAAATTTTTTCCATTTCCATGAGAAAAACTATTCTTGAAGGTCCCTATGTACTCATCAAAAAAGTTAGCAAAATACCCAAATTGAACAAAAAGAAAAAGAATATCTCAGTTATCCTGAAAACAAGTCCAAACCTCCTACTCAGGGAGAACCTCGGCCAAATTACAGCACAAAATGGTCCCATGGTGAGAATCTTGAAAAGCAAAAATGAAGTTTGGGTTTACACAGAATAAAAAAAGGAAGAGAAAATTTTTGCATGATAATCTGAAAAAAAAGTAACTTAAAACAGAAGGTGCATAAATCATAGCAAGTTATTCTTGTTCTAGGGGTCACTGTACTATGATCTCCTTTATTAGTGTTTTGTTTTAATAATGGACCTTAATTAATAACGCAGACCTGAATGAATCAGAAGTGTGATTCAGATGCAGTGTGAGAAAATGTTGTCATAATGCAAAATAAATAAAAACAAAAAAAAGGAATCTGTCAAAATTATTAACTTTGTCCTAAGCTACCTATATTGTCACATAAGATTCTATGTAGAACTTAATTGTGTGCTTAAAGCACCACCCCTTTAACCCTCCTAAGTGAACAAAACACGATTTTCTGTTACAGTGTCATGAGGAAAATGTACTTAGACAAATCAGCAGAAAATTTGTCAAGGGAATTCGAAATACATGAAGACCAATTATGATATAAACTCTCAGATTTCCACAAGCAATAACTTTTCTTTCTCATCTCTCAACAGGTAGCAACTTTACTTATCCCACATAATTAATATCTCCTTCTGACCACAAATAATACTCAGATTTTTTCTAATTGATTACTCCCATAATTAAATTAAACTCAGAGCAATTATTCCCAGCTTTTACTTAATTTGGAGTCTGTTTCATCTGTTGTGGATCAGAATTGAGACTTGTACACTCTCGTATTTCTGTTTTCTTTACAGTACAAATGGATCTTGTAAAATATATTACCCTTCTCTACAAATCCTCTCCCACTTATATATGGATATATATGATGGATACAACTGCTTTAAGGACTTTTTTTTTACAGTTTTTCTATATGTAGCACATGGTTTTCAGTTTGTGGTTGTGGACTATTCCTGAGAGTCTGTAAAGATAAAGTAAAAAAAAGAGAATGTATTTGAAGAGGCTTAAATTCTTAATGCATAATCTGTGTTTCCATTGGAAATCATCTCAGGAGGTGGAAACTACAAAAAAAGTTGAACAGTTAGGGTTGGTAATGCTTGGCCATTGAAAACTGGACATGCTCACTTGGTACACTTCATACACTGGCCCTTACAAATGAAATCTCCACTAGCACTTGCTAGTTATCCCCCAGACTGCTTAAGTTTATGCATGTAAACACACACACAGACTCACAAACACAAACACAAATGGAGAAAGGCAACAGTAAGTAATAAGGAAGGTCAAATGCACAAACAGAAGAGATGGAAAAGTGACTCTCTTTGGGCACCTTCAGGAATTTCCTAGTTTTGGGTACAGACCTGTGAGTGACTCACAGATGAGAGACCAGGCCGGATGGATACTTAAAGCAAGAAACCCTGTAACAGTATAATTACCTGAAAATGCAACTGGGCATGTTACAGAGCCTGTCTTTGTATAGGGTTTGGATATATATACTTGTTATGAACTTAACTTATTTCCAGTATTGCCAGCACTTCAAAGAATTTCAGTTTTATTTTGGAACAGAACAAGTTCCATTCTTTCATTTACTGAAGTTGGCTAAAGTGACCCATTAATACCTAAAGCATTATTATGTTATTTTAGTGAAAGTAATAATGCAAAGCCACTAAGGAGCACAGCCTGCTGGTATGCACACTGTGTGCCCAAGCAAGGGAGCAGACAGATGTCTCCCAGAGGACAGACTAGTTTGAATTCCACAATTTTGATGTATTGTACTCTTTTGTCACTGACAAAACAAAGCCACAATTTATACATTCTTTCACAAAGTGGGCAGCTAAAAAAAGCCAAACAAACAAACAAACAAAACCATAAAAAAATAAAAAGAAAGACATTTTTGTAGTATTTAGGACACTCTTAAAGGATAATATATTGTTAAATTTTGCCATATTTTCATGTCAACTATTTTTTTTTTTTCTGCTGCTTTGTGCAGAAATGTAACACAGAAGACTGCTGAAGCTCTGTGTATGTCTCTCCCTGCTTTTGGCTAGATGACAAAGCAGTGTTTGGTCTAAATTAGCTTCTTCTACATGGTAAAATATAGGTATTGATAATTCTTTAGCTTGAGCTGAGCATCTTATATCTGAAAGTGTCAACAACACACACAAGACGCTGATTGCTTAAACTCAGCCTGAATTCAGGTTCCCTGTGGATGTTGGCTCCTTGAAACAGGTGACAGAATTCTTTTCAACAAGGTTCAGCCAGAGGGCATAGCTGGAGGTTGCTGAGCTTCACCTGTACTGTGAGGGGAAGCTCTCCAGAGCACTTGTCAGATTTTCCATTTCCCTGGGGAAAATCTTCAGTTACAAGCAAATCAGCCCCAACATCACTCTAGTATGGTGATGCTCTACATGAGCAAAGAATTTTGGTGTCTATGGCACACTGACAACTGCTGTCCAGCACAGTGTAGATGGTTGCTGAATGATTACTAATGAGCGATTCAGTCTTATATCTCACCTAGAAGACTGCTGGAGCTATGAGAGTCTGATGATCACCACCTATTCATTTACACATTACTTTTGCTGATTTTGGTGTCCCCTGACATGTTAAAACTTTGAAATGAACATTGTCCAGGATTAGGTCCTCCAAATGTTACTTTCCCAAGGTCTGGGGTTCTTGAAATAGTTATTGATAAAAATCGTATAGCTATGTTAGACTCTATTCTCAGCAAACTTATTAAAAGGGGTCTTAATGCCAAGAGAAATCAGATTAGCTAGCTCTGGTGTATGACAGCCCAGATGTGTAAACATTACAGTGATGGATCAAATGTATGAAAGTAGCATCTGAGAATGACAATGCAGATGCTTTCAGAGTGTCTTACTTCCTCTTTATCATGCAGCAGTGGTATAAAAGAGACATAGAGTAGACACAGTATACATATGCAAAAGGCTTTTTTTTCTCTGTCAGTGTAATGAAGTTACAGACATTTTAAGTTACACTTTAAACCACAGAGCTGATGTAGAACACTTGAGAAGGAGAACAAAGTGGTGTTCCAATAACTAAACTAAGCACTTAAATATAAAAACACAAAACAGTTTCCGTGTGTTTTTTGGTCATGAGAGGTTGCAAACAGGCTAGTTTTGTCTTAATTTTCTGGTTCTGCAGACTGTGCTCTAAAAAAAGAACTGGTCTCAGAGTCAAGAACAAGTCATCTGTAAAGTTCATTTTAATGATGGAATGCAGATTGTTGTTCATTCTTTTTTGGTTTTGTGGGGGTTTTTTGTTTTATTTTTGTATATGTTCTGCTTATCTTCACAAAGGTAAACATCTCTGGAATGTCAGTATTAAAGTACTTAGAATGTTATTTCTAGCCATCATTGCCTATGATCTGACTGCTTTGTTTATGTTAAATTTCCATTTGCTAAGGAAATCAGAAGTTTCTAAAATGAACATCATGTACATCAAATGTGCTGGAGTAGTCAATCAAGCATTCTCATATTTGAGGAAGTCCCGTGAAAAATATAAGTTTTTTGCTACTCAGATGTCTCTTTTAGTTTTCCTGTGTTGTGACTCAGAAATTTTTATCAACAATTCTTTATATCACAATCATAATTTTATTTTATTAGACACTGTTTCTATTGGGAAAAGGGCAAATTTAATTGTGTCACTCTTTAGAGCCTTTTAATCGCTCACTCCAAGCTCTGGGTACATAGTTATCACTATAAGTCATATCTTTCATAAGTGAAAAATAGCTACACATTACCAAATTGATTTCACATCCCTTAAAAAGTATCTCTTGCCTTTCCACCCCCAAAACTCAAAAGCTGATGAGTTTTGCAGAAGATTTCCTTCCTTTAAAAAAATTCATAGCTCCTTTTGTCAATGGTAACTGGGCACATTGCTGGATGAAAAAAGTGATGTCTGCCAGTCTCTTAATTTTCACTGCCAGCTCTTCTAGGTGTACTGCAACATTTTAACAAATGAGGAAACCCTGGAATCTCTTCACCTAACCATGGATTTCTGTTATTGAAATAGACATACTGTCAGACACACTGTTACTAATCCTTTCTTTACTAATATTTTCTCTTCTGAGAATATTCACTGTTTAAGCCAGCACTGATCAGGATCAATAAAGAAAGGAAACACCCTGTCCTGTCCTGTACCCTCCTGGTTATCCACTAAATGCAGCTCTAGCAGGCTTGATGAAAGACTTTCAACACATTTCTCTTTTATTTTCCATTTACAGTATTGACCGTTTTTCTTCTTAAGTATGCTCACAGCCCATAGATGTCTCTCCAGGTATACACGAATGTGCACACCCACGTAGTTCACTGGTCTTATTCCAGGAAAACCCTAGTCTGAATACCTTACACTTTGAAATCTGCACAAGTATGCTCATAAAAGTATGCATATCTCTCCAATCAATGCAGTTAAGCTCCACTGACAGTACCCTAAAGGTCTTTTACAATTTTTTTCTGACTAAGTGAAGCAACAATGAAGAACAAAATCTGTTCTGAGCTTTGATCTAACTCAATCCCCACAGGTGTCAGAAGGACTGATATGCAATTGTTTTTGAACTAAGTTATATAGAGGAATGCCCTCTGCCTTACTGGAGATATCAGTAAAACTCAGGATACAAATATGAAAGTTTTCCTTTACCTGCAAGCAAAAAAAGAATACTATGATATACCATAAGAATATTGCACCCTGTGTATACGAGAAGGCAGCAATAGAACAGCTTTTCTGAACCTGAGCAGAGGCACAGAGTATTCAGCACCACCATTTAAGACAATCAGGCAGTTATGAAACAGGTAGGGTCTCATAGCCCACTTTATCAAAAGTTGAGGTAGGATCCAACTAACACAAGACCCTGAATCTGGAAGAATATTAAGGAGGGAAACTTGAAGCATTTCAAAATTCTTTTATCAATCAGATTCACTCTGGGATTTTCTAAATGACAAGGAAACTTTCCCTTTGAATACTCGTTGGTTGAGCAATAATGTATCTTTATTATCTTTGCTATTCATAGTGCCATCAGCAACACAGGACCTTATTAGTCGTCCAGCACTACTATAACATAAGATTTTACTAATAACCCATTTAACAGAGTTGGCACTGGGTGCAGAGCCATTCTGGTCAGATTTTTCAAAGCCCTTTAGATACACACACAAAACCAGTGATGTGTTCACTTGAGGATCTCAGAAAAATACTGCCTAAGATTACTGCAGGGCCTAGAGGATGCTGAAATTAGGATTTCCCAAGTTGATGCCTAAGAAATGGATCTCCTTTATTATCATCTGACTACTACTTGAAGGAAATCCATTCGTTTCTATAAAAACAAGTTTATGTTGATTTTGGTCTAACTCCAAATGAATAGATGACAATTGCAATTCTGAGTATACAAACCAGTTACCGTGTGTCAGCAGCTTTCCAGCAACCATCCAGCCGTGTTTCTTAGCCTCAGGTAAATACCAGGCAATTCCAGATAGCTCACCTGCCCACCAAGGGAAGCATAAGCTATTTCAAATTTAGCCTAGAATAAGTCTTTAAAAAAACCCCTTTTCCTTAGGTAGCTGACTTAATTCTCAGCCCATCTTACAGTTTTGTAAACTATCCACATGGTCAGGCTGTAACCAAAGTTTCTGCAGTCTTTGAAAGCCTGATGAGGGGAATGAACTTTCAATTCTGGGCAGTAGCCTGCATTTGTCAGGAACCTCTTAAGCACTTGCCAGCTCTGTTTTGTGATTTCAGTCAGATGAGCGCAGTGCTAGTGTATGCATTGGCCTGCTCTGTGGAGATATGAGGTGCCAAACTCCCAGCGGTGATTAGTCCCTAGAGAAGAGTCAAGCAGCTAAATACTCTTTTGTCAATCTAGCCCTGAGCTACCAAATGGAGTCGTTGTGGTCTACCCCCTAGCTTAAATAAACACCAACTGAAACTTGTCACATATGGCACCTAATTTTGTCAAAGTCTGCCTCAAAAGTACTCAGCCTTCACTTTATCAAAAAAGCTTTTGCCAGAAACAGCAGGTAAGAAACTGGAATAAAATGAATCAGAATATCGGGATAGAAGTGAATTAATAATTGCTATTTTCAGAGAGGTTGGAACATTACCAAGGATAAAAGACTAACACAAAGACTGCTACAGAGAGGCCTTCTTTCATAACCCTGGTAGGAGCAAGCATCTAAAGGAGAGGTTGGTTGCATTTACTGGATGTACTTTAGCAAGTTTAAATACAGAAACAGTGAAAGAACTTTTATAACAATTTATATGAGCTCAACAGTGATTGCATTTTAACAGCTGCTCTTGGTCCTCTGGGCCACTGCACTCTAATGGAGTAATTTTTTCTGCTGAAAGAAATGATTAAATCGTTCACATAAAGTCCCTGAAAAGGTGTCAGTGTGAGCAGCTGGAAATTTAGGATCTAACAACTTTAGCATTGGGAAAAAAAATCATCACTGGTTTATGTTACCCTGTGGAAAACAAAAATGAAAAGCTAAATTCTGGCAGAATCCAGGCATTTTCGACAAGCATACAGACACATAAAAAAATTAAATTTACCAAACTGTAATGAATATCTAGTCGCATTGTTTTCCATGTAAACTTTACTGATGGTATGTAATGTTTATACCATTTATAGAGCCAGAGGACCCCAATGATTAATAGTGAGCTATATTCAGCATAGAACTATATTGTTGTCTAGAGTTTGTACACTGCTTACTACTGAAGCACAGCTACTACTGTGGGGAGATGGAGAGACTAGGCTGCGTTTTGGAGGGCTGTGTGGACTAGGAAAGGGACCGAAATTCTTCTTTAAACTGAAAGCCCTGGAGACATTTAACGGATAATTGACTACATTACATTGTATCTCAGTTTGAAATTAGTTTTGAAGGCTAATACTTTTTTCGTATTGGCCTTTTTAGCCATCAGCGTGCCTGTAGCAAGCGTGGGTAGAGTCCTTCCCAAATCTTTGTTTGCAAAGCCAAGTCATGACGATGAATCATTTAGGGCTCTCTAACTTTCATATCTTACACGAAAGGCTTGTGACAGCACACAGCATGCAAGAGCATTTCCCCACAGAATTTGCCACGTAGGTAGTTACTTCATTCCTGCCTGGAGTCCTTGGACTTTCTTTAGCAAAATCTTAGACAGTAATAATCTGTGCAAAGTTTTGAATGCTGATCACCTGACTTTTCTTGTTTCTGCTAGGATAATTTTCTTCCTAGTAGCTGTTACAGTGCTGTGTTTTGGATTTAGGATGAGAATAATGTTGATAACACCCTGCTGTTTTAATTGTTGCTAAGTAATGTTTACATTAAATCAAGGACTTTCAGCTTCCCACCCTACCCCACCAGAGAGGGGGGCACAAGAAACTGGGAGAGGCCACAGTCAAGACAGCTGATCGGAACTGACCAAAGGGATATTCCATACCACATGGTGTCACGCTTAGCAGATAAACTGGGGGCAAAATGTGGCAGGGACCACTGCTCAGGAACTGGCTGAGCACTCACTGGTAGGTAGGTGGAGAGCAACTGCTTTGGGCATTACTTGTCTTGTGTATTCTACTATTATCATTATAATTTTCTGTTCAATTTCTCTCTTATTAAACTTTCTATATATCAATCCATGAATTTTACTTTTTTTGTCCCAGTTCTCTCCCTCATCCCACTGAAATGGGGGAAGTGAACAATTGGCTATGACATGTTTAACTACTTGCCAGGTTAAACAATTACATGGATTTATGCCTGATGCCTGTGGTGTTGTAATCACTGCTCTGTGTGTATGAATGCAGCGTGGATAAAATAGAAGTAGTGCTGCTCTGAAGGTAATGTCAGATTTTCAACAAGTAGCCCTTTGTGTTCACTCTAGAAACTGCTGGACACTGAGCAGTTCAGGAAATGTGACCATTGTCTAAGCTGTCTGAAAGGGAACTTCTGGTAATCGGTGGGAAATATGGCCTTTTTCTTTTTGTTTCTGAAGCATTAGAAAATGGTCCAGAAGATGCCTCTATGTCAGGCTTCCACAAACATGTGTCTTCACTTCCAGATGCATATCAGTGCTACTTCAGTACTACATATGGGATCCTTGTAAAGAGATAATTAGTGACCCAGTCTATTCTCTCAAAAACTTGAGGATCTTTGTAAAAGAAAATTTAACACCACAGTTTCACTATCAGAGATGGCAGATCATAAGATAAAGAGAACCAAACTGCAAATTGATTTTTAAGTTTGGTGATGTGGACTTGTTTTGCACAAACAGGGTATTTCCAGAGAGTGAATAACCTACGACTTTTCCATTCAGACCTGAGGAACCATTTCGATTGCCTTATGACTGTTTCAAAATCTTGCACTATTATGGGTCATAACACCTTTTATCACAAATAGCTTACCATTAATCCCAAGAAACTGCAGATACAGTTTACTTTAAAATGCTGCTGGTGACTATTAGAAATGCAAATCCTAGTCAATCAATCATCAGTTGATTTGTGAGTATACGTAAAGAAAATTTTTCTTCTTCTAGGTTGCAGGATGGAAAATTGAACCTTTATTCAATATATGAATTAAAGTTCAAATACATAAGGCAGTGAAAATTTAAGAATTTGAATTTGAATTCTAGAAATTTTCCTTGGTGGATATAGTTAATCAATTATGATCCTTACTGTCTTTAAAAGTCACTCTGATTCATTGAAATTACAGATGAAAATGTGTACTTGTTTATCTGTCTTCCTTCACTGTATAATTCTTCATTGCAAGAAATTTCACCAATTTAAATTAATAACTGATGAAGTTTTCAACACTTTCAGAATTTGAGGAAACCATCCGTAGGCAGAAGTTATTTACAGCTACAGAGTAAACCCAGTAATTCTAAAACTTTTGAGATGGGCAGTCATATTTACAGGACTACGTAATATAGCGTTTGTGTTTTGTTGACACAAACTATATTTAGTGTCAGGCACAACCAAAACTACAAATTCTGAAAGAAAGATATGTAAACACATGTTGAAAACAGAATATAGAATAAACTGAAATATGTGCTCACCAAAGTCAGAATAGATCAGACTTAAACCAGAACCTTTCTTTGAAATTATTTTCTCTGCAAATAAAGTAGAACACATCTTATTATATCTCAGTATTACATTGGATAGAAGTACACTTATTAGTTCAAATGAAAAACTGTGTATTTAATTTTCTAGGCAGACAGAGTAGACCTGATACCTTTAGGTTTAGATTTAATACTTCAGATCTCAGTAAAGCATTTAACACAATTACACATTTAATCATAATTTTTCTAAGCTAGGTAGCATTTAAAAGGTGTGGAGGGGGAATAAACAGTGCAAGGGAGATTCCTAAAGCTGCTCCTTAAGGACTATTTAAGTCCTTAAGTCTCATCTGTGATGCTGGCAGAAAAAGTCTGGCACAAGGTTATGAGCCATCATAAATGCAGAGGAAGGGATGAGCTCTGGGACTGGAATAACAGAAATAGTATAAAGTCAACATCAAAAAATGAAGGGTCCTGAATACAATTGTAAATAAAAGGAATTTATTCGAAGATCTCTGTGGAAGGTCTTTGTACACCTTCCAGCCTGCGCATTGGATTTATTTTAGGTGGGACACAGTGCGCGCAGAACTGAGCCCACCCTTTAATCCTAAGGTTCATCTGCCGGGGTCAAGCGAGCTTGGACAGTGGCAGCGAGGTCCTCAGGACGTAGGTGGATTGCCTTACAGGGCTAACGGGCTCCACCTGCCCGGGGAGTTTCCCCGACCAGGAATCGAACCCGGGCCTCGGCAGTTACAGTGCCGTATCCTTAACCACTAGACCACCAGGGGCTCCCCAAAAGGAATTTATTCTATAAGCTAAGAAATCACCAGTTGCTAAAGACCTAAAGAAACAGTGCACTATTCAATAACAGAATGAGTAAGATTGTTAGCATGTTGCAATGTGTGAAGATGTTTCCAGCAGAGAAAGTAATGTACCTGAGATGGAATCCTGCACAGTTCTGCCATTCTTCTTTAAGAAAAATACATTTCAAGTACAAAAGGAAAAGAAAGAAAAATGGGATGATCAGAGGATGAAGAGTGTACCATATAAGTAGAGATAATAAGAACAAGCATTGAATGAGGAATAATTACATGGGACTTGGTTATGCTTAGCCCAAATTAACACATGCATGTGCCATGAGACATTTCTGAGCATATTTTCTGTTGTTCCTGCACAAAAATCTACACAGAAAGGCAAAGAGATGCAAACTGTGCTCTCAGACTTTATTACCACAAGGACAATAAAATATGTAGAGATCCATAAAAACTGTTATGACTTAGGTCTTCACATGGGCTAGTATAATATATGAAAAACTGTGAGGAGACATATTTATTCTGATATTTACAAATGGTGTTCTGTAACCACACAAAGCTATGAAAACCATTTTTCATAAGTTCAATCAGATCCAATTTTCTACTGAGCAAGATAAAATCTCCTGCAAAAGGCTCTAAGACACATCAAATTAGTTCTTTGCAGTTCTTAGAAAAAGCCTTTCCACAGTACATTAGTTTTAGCAGCATTAGAACTTGTACATCTATTGATAACTAACTAGTGAGCATCAGTCATGACTTATACCAGCTTACTTAGCTCCATGACTAGGTACTGTGCAGCTAAATGCCGGGTCAGTGTTTGTGTGAAGAGTGGAACGACTTCAGACACTAATAAAACAGACTTCTGTGGTATTGTGGGAAGGCTCTTAAGAAAGTTTTTGAAATAAGAGAGTCAGACCTTACAGAAACTGAAAAAAACTGATTCAAGGGCTCCATGTGGAAAGGTGTGCTGTGGATTTTATTTATCTTTCTGATATCTTCTTACTCTATGTATACTTATTCTGCCTTTTTCTTTCTATAATTTGGACCACTACAAAAAGTATTCTTCAGCACCTCATCATATGTAAGTGAAATGAAGAAATCGCAAACTGAACACACAAAGGTATTTCTATGAAACTGAAATACATACTTTGAAGATTGTCATTTTAGTATTAATTCCATTGACAAATGTAGCCTGATGAGATACATTAACAAGACAAGGGCAAGGAGATGGCTTGAACAATAATACTTTCCTACTGTTGCAGAATATAAAGTAAGTTGCTATTATGTAGGTACTGCATTGTTTACTCTTCCGTCTCTTTAAATTTTTCAGTTGCAGAAAAGATACAAAATCTGAAGAGAAAAAAGTATATCAAATTAGCATCATAGAGATGCTGAGATCTCTCGTTTTTCACTGTGGTTCTGGTCTTTCCTTTCTGATGCACATACCAAGCAAAGACTTGAATGTTACCTATCAATGCCAACCATAGAATACATTTTGAAATATTTATTCTTTTTTTTTTTTTCAGTTGAAACATTGAAAACAATTTAACAATCCAGTTTGGATTTTCTTTAAATGGAAACTGACAAATAATATAGAGACATAGTCATAGTGAAGTATGGAAAGAGAAAATTTTACAGCACCTGGAATGTTGCATGTACTCTCTGATTATCCAATTACCAAAGAACTTCGATTCAACTTTGGAATCACTAACAGCCATTGCACACAAAGATTATGCTTGGGTTGCTAATATGTAGCATAGTTATCTGAAAGAATATATTTTTTCCAAGAACGCAAGAAGATGAGTTTCTTTTTAGTAAAATACAATATCTTCTAAGTCAAACATGAAATATCAGTGTAGAGAAGCAGTTTATTTTAATTGTGAAAGGCAAAGTTTTGGAAGACATGAAATCTATAACAACGTAGGTCATACTTTGTCACCAGTTTTGACAATTTTTTCTCCTTTTTTTGAAAGTATTTTTAATTGTGAATTTATTCAAAAACACCAGCAGCAGTATACTATAAAAACTATATAATATCTTTATGTAAAGTGCCTCTATATAATAATTACATTTGAAACATTGCAAATCCTAATCTAAGATTTCTTCAGGGACTTCAAATTGAATGCAGGTACATTCATGCATAAATAATGTGTAATATTTTCTCTATATCTATAAATAATATTTAAATATGTTAACAGTTACTAAATATAGGATAATTACATATTGTATTACAATTACTTCATCATGTTTTCAAAAATTTACAAAGAACTTCAAGATATCATAAAATATTTTTCATTGACAAATAGTTTTCTCAATGAATGTGTAGAGATTTGTAATCAATGCCTAGAGGAAAGGAATTCTATTTCCTACTATTTTGAGGAATTCTAAGACTATGAAAGCAGTGTAATTTCCTCAGCAAGAGGTAGAGTTAGGGAGTAGGCAGAAGCAGAGATTCTGGCATGAATCCTAGACACACAGATTCCTTGAATCACAGTGTACTCAGTAAAGACTTGGTGTCAGTCCTGGATCAGCCTCTAGTCTGGAGAGTTCTCAGGAAACTTGAAAAGTTTCTGAGAATTCTAGCTAGGAGATAAAAGCACACTTCACAAATGGTCTCTGCTGTCTGGCCCTTGTCACCCCTTACAGGATTGGTTACTGCAAGAAATATTTTTATTTTGGAAATTTTTTGAGGGTATGGTACATCTAAAACTGTAGTGAATTAATAACAACAACAACAAAAAGGATTGTCTATAAATTTATTTTAAGACTTTTTATGTAGACTCTAAAAATAATACTAGAGTACTTCAGAGCAAACACCTCTGGATATCACTGCTATAAAAAATTAGAAATAGTCTCACTTTTTCTTAAAGCAAAACAAATCAAGCAAAAACACTAAAAATTATTTCTTTCTCTAGGTAAAAACAATGTAACCAAGTAACAAAAAGAAAACAGGCAAAGTCAGAAGGCCATAATTTTCCATAGAAGCAGATCACTGTTAGCTTACTAATTTCCATAGTAGTATTCAAGAAATATCAGTCACTGTAGCTGAAACTGATACCATATCCATGCCTGAGATTACCTGAGCTTTTACAACAATCTACTGTGGCCCAATGCACCTTTGAGTTTTTTCCATTTTTGATCACTTTACCAAGACTTGACATAGGTAATTAAATAACAGTATTCAGTGGGTCTATCCATAGAGAGTGTTACAACACAAAAAAGAAATGGATATCACAAAGGTATACGGATCTTACTGATTTTTATCAGGTTATGCTATATGATTATACTAAGGATGTTTTCTAATACTAAAAAAAATCCAAGTGTAAATTACTCAGAATTTAGAAATTCACAATCTCTTGGGAAATTTTGCCAGCTGAACCCTTCTTTGAAAACTACTTTGAGCGATATGGAAATGTTTATTAATTTGAGGATGATTTGCATATTACAGATGTAGGGACATCTTTCAAACTTTAAATGTCGATACAACACATGAATTCATACTGCTTTTTCCAGATAGCCAGAAATGGCCATATCAGGAAAAGACAGCCAGTACCTGTAGACATCCTGAATCTGTCTTTACAACTAATAGAAGTGTCATTCTAGAAGACTGTTTGTGCAGAGACAATGTAATAGTACCTCAGATAATTGCCAGTGCACCATTTTTCTATTTGCATTCCAGTACTGGTCACTAGGGCACAAGCTGTTCTTGGCTATGTGATCCCATACCATTGCATTCTGACACATGCCAGTTCAGATTTACACAAGGAAATCTTTGTGGTTAGAACCTGAAATTCTGTGGATTAACCTACCACTATATTTAAATCACTGAAAATCAAAACCCTGCTCCTCATGCCTGTGGGAAGAGAATAACATACATCTCGATTTGGTTTCTTTTGTAATAACCATAGTTCCTTGCAGGCTTACAAAGAAAACAGTCACCTCATAATCTTGCAGACTAAAAGCAGAGGCCTATGCTAATGAGCAGTGGGAGCCAAATTCTACTTACATTCTTAACTATGCCTCAGAATACAACTTAAGGTGTGATTCATCTCACCTAATTTAACCATCTAGAAGTTAGGTACCTATTTTCCAACTGTTAACTAGACTACCATGAAGCAAATAGAGAAAACAAAAAGGATCTTCTAAGATAGTATCTAAAATAAGTATGGTAAGTGCTGTCTAGATGTGCATCTCTCTTTAGACTAGTGAGTGGGATTAGAGGCTCAAATAGCCTTTATTCTCTCTTTATTAGCCTACTCTGGGTCTAGGTCTTCTCAGCAGTCAGCAGAGGAAGATAAGCAACTTCAGCATATAATTCATCACACTTTTTTCTTCAGAGCTGATTTTGGAATAGGATAAATCACTTCTGAAGTATCTCCATTGACTTAAAAAACCAACATGGAAAAACCTCCCATCAAAAAGTAATTCAAGCTTCCTAGGACAAAAGTCACCTGTGGACAAATCTATTGGAATTGTTTAAAATAAACAACTGTAAATTCATTTTTAGCTAAATTTTAGTATTCAGTTTGATCAGTATTAAGTAGAAGTAATAGAAGAACATCAAGGAGATAATATCAATTTAGAAGCCAAATAAATAAGGACTCTCCCATCTGTTAAGTAAGACCAACATAAGCAACTCATTAATAATAACATGCCTTCAGCATGTGGTTATTAGCTCAAATTGGACGTTGGGGTAAAATATTCACAATTTGCATTGTAACTACTTTGTTGGTAGGTTTTATGTCTCCACTAGTACTACCACAATAAACAAACTCTGTCTGCTGGTTTATGTTCCTATAGAACTACAGTTCCTTAACACAGCAATAAATTAGACAACAACCATGCTGAATAACAGCAGCCTAACTATTTTACTTTCCATTAGAATTCAGTGACTTATCCAGACACATTCTACATCTTTAAACAACTGTTCTCCTTCAAAGATACTTGGTCTTTAATTTTGGCATGAACACTGAAGTTTACATACATGAGCAGAATGAACAAATACATACAGTGTGAACAAAGCTCATTTTGCTAAGAGTAGAGGTTAAGGGGACACACCCTGCTTCTACACTACATATTTGTCTTTCAAGAGAAGGGATAATTTATTCATGAGTTGGTTAGAGTATGGTGTTGATAATGCCAAGGTCATGGGTTTGATCCCCATAGAGGTCATTCACTTAAGAGCTGGACTCAATGATGCTTGTGGATCCCTTCCAACTTAGAATACTCTGTGATTCTATCTTGAATAATAAAATGGAGCCATTGATACAAATGTAAATTTTATAGAGGAAAATTTCATATAGACACTTTTCTTTCCAAGCACTTTGTTTGTCTGCTCATTTTCATTTGGGTATTCATTTGTATGCTTTAAAGAAGATTTTATTGTTGCATAATGACAGCTATGTGAAGAATGGTCACACATACCTAGGCAATGAAAAACTGAAAAGAAAGATGCAGATCACTTACCAAATACCTAGACTGTGAGTCAATATATTTTTGGATGCCTCAAGTTTTACCAGTGTGCGATGGAAATTATAAAACTGAGGACAGCAAGGCTACTGCTGGTAAATGATGGTTTAGAATTAAACCAAATGATTCAAAACTTGCATGAGTAGAATAGCAAAGACAATTACGGACAAACAATAAACAAGAAAAAGGAAAAAAAGAAAATAATGGATTCAAAAAGGAGTTTATTTGTAGCAAAGGGATTAAAAAACCCGATGACCTTAGCTTGTCAGAAATTGTCTGAAAGTCTGTTTAGTGACCAAAGAGACCTGTCTAATTTATTCACCATTTTTATACATTAGACCTGTCTAATTTATTCACCATTTTTACCAATCCATCTGAGCTGTGTTTCACAGCTGGAGAGTAAACATGCCAAAAGTTGACATTCTAAGTAGCTCTGAAAATATTTAAGTCCCTGACATATTTTTAAAGCAAATTGCAAATTTGGCTTTCCCATTTAAGAAGATACCAAAGGGCATGTGGCTTAGCCAGTCTCCCAATTGGCTGTTATACCTAGGAGGAGTTTACCTCAAGCTGATTCTTTCACAGGGTTAGCAGGCAATCCAGGAACAGTAGTAATATTTTTGGAAATTCTGGTTTTGATCCATCATAGGGGAAAAAAAAAAAGTGATGAGTTTAGCAGTGTTAAATCAAATGCTGCTGGAAAGATATGCACAAACCAGTTCAGTGTGGAAATATTTCTGTGTTGGCTTAAGCTCTTTATCTTTTACTGAAAAGGGAAAAATATATGACCATTCATTTATACCATAAAAGGAAAAACTAAAAATTCAATGAATTTTGGTCTCAAAGCATATCAATTGCTTCTTACAATATTACATGCAAAATCACTCTTTTGATTAAAGAGGGACTTTTCTGAAATAGTAATTATCACAGTCTAGGCTACATTTTGTGGCAGAAAAAGGACTAATTTCCACAATTGTGAGAGAGTCCAGTTGTATGGTTCTAATGGTGCAGCTTCTCCACAAAATACTGACAGTTAAAAAATAAGCAAACTAATGTTAAACATATGATTCAAAATTCTCTAAGGAAAATGGCCTGGTATAATTTCATTCTATGCCTATTTCAACCATCGGGAGGAAAAAAAGCCTATGTGAATTTAAAAAATAATTAAAAAGTATAATGTATCTGAAAGATACAGAATTACTGACTCTGGTGAGTGAAATCCTCTGAAATCTCTAATTCAAATCATCTGAAGGAAGTGGTCAAGACGAAATCAAAACTCAAAAAAATTAGACTAGAAATTTCTACCAAGGAAGAGGAAGGTATCAACAGGCAGAGTCTGTATTACAAACTTTTTAATGGGAGTGTTACTTGTCAGTAAATATCTAATTGCAAGTGTGCATGAAGATTTTTTGCATATTTTTCAGTATTTTTAATTTTTATTCTTTCCTAATTTATAGGCCACAGAAATTCAAGTAGGGAACAACCACCCAAATTCTCCACTGACCCTTCGCATATTCAATCCAACTGTCCCTAAGCTAAAATAAGAGCACAATGTCTGCCAGGTCTGCAGAACCAGAGGTGTGTCCATGGTGTTGAGCTGGGACAAAAAAATTGCCAGGGCAAAACAGGATTTCCAAAAGAATTTTTTCTCTTCAACTCAGGCTAAAGTAGATTGTAACAGCAGCAACAGGTTCATAAAATGAAGAAAGAATTAGTAAGAATGATACCAATACTTGAATATAATCCCTTGCATTCCTTGTTACAGATTCACAAACTAGCTGTAGTTTTAAACCCAAAGTTGTCACCCAGACTTGACCTGTGGCATTGGTTTTTTTCTTGTTTCAGACAGTGTTCTAACTTGGCATTTCATATGTAATTGCTTCATAGGAATATTGAGAGCAGATGACGTGGAAATTTTATTATTCAAATAAAAATTATAAGAAAATTTGTTGAAAATGTCTTTACCTGTGGTCACAGAATGGAAGAAAATTCTTCATTTTATCACTGGAAAAGCTATAAAAGAATTAGAGTTACTGATAAAGCTAGACATTTGCCAAAATGTATTATGAATGCCATGGGGTAAATACAGGTAACCTTAACTCCGAATGTGTTTAATACCCACCATCTCCTCCTTCAGGTTTTCTCCAGAAGGTGGTATTCAAGACCAATTTTGTCTACAATTTTCAGATTCAGTAACTTGCCTGAGAGGAAACATAGTGAAGCTTTTAAGTAATTTCAGAAAGGAAAACTTGTAAATAAGATATAGTAATGATTTTCAGTTCTGAATGGTGTTTACCAAATTCAATATAGCAGATTGTTTCACTTGCCTAATGTTTTGCACTCGTGGTATTTTTTTACAGTGACTATTGACATAACTAGAATAACTCAGCAGAAAGTAGAAATGCTGTAAACAACTATGATTTTATTATTCCTCCATTTTAATTACTCTCATAGACTGGTATTCAGTGGGTTGCTTTTTCTCACTGAATCTTAACATTTTCCTTACATGCAGTAATGTAAGTGATACCAGCAACTGACAGATTCGCACACTGCAATACATAGATTACAAACTGTTACTAACATTTTTCAAATCATTACATTTCTTTCTAAAATTCTGTCCAGAGTCACATATTTAGTGGGAAAAAATCAAAAAGGAGAATGAGTGACTGAGTGAACAAACAAAAGAAAAAATAACTGTTGCAAATAGAAGATACCTGAGCTGAAATTTTTTAGGGTAATTAGAGAATTCGATACTTGTGAGAAACAGGGCACATCAGTATTACCTACAGGTGGCTCACTGTAGTTTATTTACACTATCAGCACTTCTCTAATATTACTCTAGATTTTCTGAGAAGAAAAACAATAAATTAAAGAATCGTACATTTGACAAAAGGAGCAGAATACAATAAACTTGTCAATCAATCCCTCATTCTGTTCATCTCATATCCTGAAGGCAACTATTATCTATCTCTTTTCTAAATCAGCATGCCATCTGGAGCCATGAGCAGACTGAAAAAATGCATTTTCTGTTCTGTGGCAGAGGCACTATTCACACTGCTATAAAGTAGTCTCAGCATTTCTATTTTAAAGCCCCTTAAACCAGCTGACTGAATATACTGACTGTAGATACACAAAGCACTCCACAAGTTTTTGAAAAATTGCATTAATTTTCTTTATTTTTATGTGGTTATATCATTATTAGAGGTAAATAATTTCATTTGGCTTTAGGTAATAAAGACAGAGAAATTTTAGCAAGATCAGTGGGTTTTGTTCCATTTGGGATTTAACAAATAGATATTTTACTGGATATTTCACATTTAATTCAATATGAGATTAGAAATTTTCTTGCAAAAACTGCTGCAGCCATATCACAAAAGAAGTCCTTTTCAGTCATACTCTAAATATAATCTTACAATGGGACAAAACATTCTTTATTTTTAATAGTCCACTGTATCATGCACTGATAACATTATTTGTTTAAATTCTTAATTAATTTTAGTCATATTATTTCTTAATCAGTTTTGGTCATGCTGCAAATTCAGTAAACATTTTGCAAAATAATCTGAATGACACCATGGGGAAAAAAAAATTACAATCCACTGTTTTTTTAATACATAAGTTCAACGGCTACTCCAAAAATGGGGTATGGGCATTTTGCAGGTCACAGGGATTAAAGGACTGTTTCAGTACTGGAATTTTGCCCTTTAAAGTTAGTGTAACAACTTTCTGGTCAAATACATGTCATAAAGACATTTCTAGGAGGCCAGGATCCTATGCGCCCCACGCTGAAGTCAGGACAGCCTGAATAGCATCTGCAGAGGGTGTTCCTACATTTTCCTGTGTTTACATTCTCGTCACAGCTGACCTGCTCTTGCGGGTTTCTTCTTTGCTTTCAGTATGGTACCGAGGGCTACCTCCTGTGACCACTGTAAGTATGGCTTCAGCACCTGAACCTGTAGTAGGACAAGTGTGTTGGGTGCTGTGCCTGCACTCTCTGCCCAGCACAGGAGTAAATGTACTGCACAAGACTGCAGCCAGCCAGTACACTGAGCAAAGAGTACCTTATCATCAGAAGGAAGCAGGAAATGCAAGAAGGATTTGTCCAAATTTACAGAGGGACCTTCAACTGCTTGAGATCCACACCCGCAATTCTATCCTGAGAGTATTTCCCTACAAGTTTTCTTCAACATTACCTATTCATCTAACAAAGATATAACATGCCACCACAAACCTATCCTTCCAATAAATACTCACTGACAAAAACACCTGAAAAGGGCAGATTCAGCTCAGAGCTCTGAATGAAGAACTCCCATTAGAGGTCCAGATTAGGGAGTGAGTTAAAACTAGATCTTCTGCTGAAGGTTCTGAAATCCTTTAGCTGTTAGATAGATGAGACTTTAATATCATTGCTACACAGACATCCACTAAAAGTGGTAACTATCTATGCCATTTTCAAAGTAGCAGATCCTCCCTCTGTGTGTTAAGCACGCCAAAGAAATTTGACACCCACTGTGATTCAGTGGGCACTCCATGGACTTGCCTTGGACTTGAGCATCCAGGGTCAGGCGGGGATGAAATTTTGGATTCTTAGTGGCTTAGGATAAAACAGTTGTCCAAGACAGTTATAGAAATGAGGAGTCATGCACAAAGAGTCACTCACAATATCCAATAGGCATAAGAACAATGCTGCATGCAGAAGTGCTGTGCAATACTTCATGCGGAATAATTTGATTTCATAGCTAGTCAAAATGACATTGGAAAGCTTTGTACCAATCAAGTGGAACCGATGCACTAAAAGGGTCCACTCACTTGTCAGTTCAGCATCTATATTCTAGCCAGCTAAGAATGTCTGTCTTTACAACTTCATCTCTAACCCTTTCATCTGAATATATGTTTTACAGAATGAGATTAAGAACTTCAGACATTTATGTATGTTTGCTAGGGTTGGGGGGAAATGTAAAAGGATTTGCTGGTAAAACAATGAGAGGTGGATGCTCTTGGGGGGCTGATTTATGGTAAGTATGCTTCAGCTGAACATCAGAGATAAGAAAACACTGCACTGCATTACAAAAGGCATTGCTTAGTACAAATAGGCATAAAAATTTCAATGGCATTTCAAACGAATATTAGAATCAGAAATACCTTACATCAATTCTTGAACGGCAATTTTTAATTTGCATAGTTCAGATGTTTGTCCTGGCAACATTCCCTAATGTCATTATCACTTACTAAAATTTGATACCATTTACAACCGGAGCCTGAATTCCTGACACACAGTATCACAGAAGTAAATATTATGCCAGATTAAAGAGTAGCATGTTTGGACAATTATGAAGACAAACGTTCCTCTTTTACAACAAGGAAGTCTCAGAAAATATGTAAATACTTAGGCAGTTAAATTGTGTGCAACTTATTCATGAGGGAAATAACTTAAACACACAGCCGCAAGCTATTGCAATGCCTTTGATTGTGTACAGCTCAGTCAAACAAAACAGAAGACATTCCGCTCCTTCTAAGAAATTTCATACTCATTTCTAATCTGAAGTCGTATAACTTCAGGCTGTGATACTCTCTGATCTCTAGCTCAGTGCACGTGAATAAATAGGTGCACAGGAGACCTCACATGTTTTTTTAAGTAAGAAAGAAACAATATTTTTTTGAGTCAGGATTAGATCCATCACTCATGAAACCTATGCTCCTGGGGGTATAAAACTTCTGCTAAAGCTCAACTGTTGTCCTACGTTCCCATCCACAGACTCTTCTAGTGGACAGACCAGTCTGGTATTATTGACTCAATAATAAAGGTGCTTGAAATTTGCTTTCTATTAATTACAATTAGTTATTCTAAAGTCTCATCACAATTTAAACTGGTTACAATGCATTTCTTGTTTCTTATGCTGAACTTTTTCTCTAATTTCTCTACTGAATCCTGCCATATCTATGTGGTAGCTGTGGTAAGAGTTATTTTTGCATGCATGGATAAAGGAAGTGGAAGAGGTTACTTTTAAAACTTTAAAAAGCCTTTAAAAACTAAAAACTAAGTTGATAAAATAGTAACTTTAGAACAGTTATATCAGTGTTTTTTCATATCCATATGTACAAGCTACTATAACATGACTTGGTGTTAAGAATAGCAAACTGAAATTTAAATAGCTGCATGTCATCTTCTAATCTTTTTTTGTTGTGATTTTTTATGGAAAGTAAAGAAAAATGACAAAATGCTAATTCACACTTCACCTTGGCTAGGCATGCACTAACTGTTCAGCCACAATTTGCACCAGTTTTCATTTTGTTTGTTGGATTCTTTCTTGATTTTTTTCTTTCATTGTTCAGTAGAAGAACTATTAAATTTATGATGATTATTCTTCCCTCAGGTGAATTCAAAGAATATGAAAGTATTAAAATTAAAATGTTATAAAAGAATGTGTAAAGGCAAGGCTAGTTGATACGAAAACAACAGATGACTTCATGCAGGGAGGATAAAGTAGAAAATCAGATAAGGAAAACATGAAGTAAAGGAAATTTAGAAGAAATTTATTACATTATTTTTAATTATTTTTTTTGCTAGGCATGGCTGTTGAAATTTTACAGTGCACCCTTAATTGTCTGCACAGGATTGCCGTACTAGGTCACAAAAACCATCTTACTGTGTTCTAGTAGCAACTAGTGTTAGTTGATGTCAGGTAGTGGTCAAACCTGATAGGTCAAAAGAGGTGAGACTGCCACAGCTTCACGCTCCAAGTCCAACCAATAATGAGACTGAGCATGTATTCCCACTGGCACACACAGAAATGGACGTACAATACATACACATGTATACACACAGCCAGCTTCACAAAGCAATACAGACAGAAACACCCAGAACTCACGCAATAGCAAACAGCAGGATGTCCCTCTGGTCATACACAGTGTACCTCAGTTCCAATCCAGGGTCCCTCTCTGGATGATCAGGCTGAAGGTCCATTAGTAGGAAATATATCCATATGTACAATGAAGATCCCTTCAGTGACTGGGCTCAGCCCCCCCCCAGCTACCCAGTATCAGGTTGCTAGATCTTTGGTATCTCCTGATACCTGAACATATGAGGTGCCGAGGCTGTAGCAGCCCCACTTCAGGTGCTGGTCCAGACCCCCATCTTACTGTCACACAGGAACCCTTCACACACATACACAGGTGCAGATACAAACAGGTCTCATTGCTGGCATTCAGACCTCTTGGTCTCTTCAGCATTTGCCCTGGATCTCCTGATCATTTCAGTCACAATGCCTCCAGTCATCGCACTCACAGAAACACATGTGCACACAAACAAACCCCTGGTTCCCCAACCAGCTACTCATCGCTGAGTTCAGTGTGATATTCACTGGTGATCACATGCTGACCAAAGCCCTCACTCTAGCTTCTGGCACCCCAGATGCATGAGCCTCAATGACCCATGGTCCCCACTGCAGCTGCCAAACTTAGACCTCCATACATACATGTGGAACAGAGAATGGAGTTCCTCATCCACAAAAACAATCCAGAATGGAGTTTAATGAGAAGATGGGACAGACTGAATTAATCAGGTGCAGGACATGACCAGACAAGTGCACTGACCAAATGCCTTTTATCACCCTTCCCCCCTAGTCTTCTACACCTGTTCCTTCCCAAAACACCTTGAATTCTCCTTTCCTCCACCTTTGATACCTATCCTATGCAACCAATTGTTCCCCTGTGTCCCACAATAACTCCCTTACCCCCAGGCTAAACACCCCCAGTGTGAAAGGAGACCTTGAGAACCTTTGCCACAGACTCGTGGATGGGGCCACACCTGGCCCACAGTGCTGAGGCTCCCCTGTGACAACCTGAGGAGGGTTTGGGCAGGAGCTCTGTTCTCTGAGTAGGTTATTGGGATTCCAGCATCTATTGCTGTGCCTCTCTGCTCTTCTGTGTTCACAGAGTACAGGCTGTAATCACATTACCTAGCAGTAAATAGGACAAGTTAAGAGTGAGCCTTCTTCCTGTCCACCCTTGCAGTTTAGAGAAAGGCTTTTGCTGGGACAAAGGTTGCTTTCAAGTAATTTTGTTCAGCTGCCATCTACACTCCTTTGCCCTGTGAAGTCACAGAAATTACAAAATATTAAGATCTTACAAGTGGGATTTCCTCTAATATATTTTAGTGTTAAACCCAAATTTACACTTCTCAGATTTAATTAAAGGTAGCTATAGCATTTCTTTCCCCATTTGGTCCAGTGAAGGCCAAACTCTAAACTGTCACAGTCCTGTTCAACTATTAAGCAGCTAAGTGTCTGGGCAGATAAGTTACAAGGATAAAGTAGACTATGGTCTTGCTTGTAGGACACAGATTGTAGGATAGTTAATTGATAATTGAAAATTGTCTATCAGTATCATCTCATACAACCTAACTTCTGAAAGGAATAGAGGAACATGTCCTCATTTTGGATCAGGAGTTAGCAGTTTCTGCAGAGCCATTGACACACTGCAATTTCATTCTAATTAAATTACACAAGCTTGAACACAGTCAGAAAAGCCGTCCATGGCCAAATGAGGAAGTCTCATATACTTTCTTCAGTTATGACTGCTCCTTCCCTTTTCCTGCATTTTCCGTGTGGGATCCTCATGGTTCCTTAGCTATGTTTCTTACTGAGACTCTTCATTAAACAAACTCATCCAGAATAAAACATTTTCAATTCTCCAGGTAAGATTCTCTGAAGTTAGCAAATTGAGTCAGTTCCTGAAGGTGTATCATTGACTCAGAATTGGTTCAATTGTGGGGATTTTCCCCTACAGAATCATCAGCTTTACTGCTCCTAGCATCTATTACCATAGGTGACTTTTTGTTGACTTTCAGAGATGATTCAGAGGAAGAAACTTTTATTTCCACTATTAGTGAGACTCTATAATCAACAACATTGTATGCCTCTGAATTAATTCTAGACTGCTGCTGCTGGGAAAGGATATCTATTACAGCCTTTCTTTCCTAGTAAACTTGATCAGTTTCTCATAGCCTCTGTCAAAAGCTGTGAGCTTTTGTCTTCAGCTGACTCATTGTTAAAGAGGGTCAAACACTCATTCTAGGGAGAAAACTATGACTGGAATGACTACCTTAGCGTAGCAGTGAGCAGACACAGACAGAGCTCCAGAGGGACAACACACCTCTCCAGATTACTGGCAGTGCCTGGGGCAGAGGCTGGAGCAGGCAAGATGTCCTTGTTTGCAGGAGTCATGCCCTTGCTGAGGAGCTGTGTTGCCAAGTCAAGGAACCTCATGAGTAGCTGTGCAGATTGTGTAACACCAGAAAACTTCAAAAAGAAATTGAGAAGTCTTCACATAGACCATGCAGAAATAAGGGTCTTCCATCTTAATCAGGATGCTAGAGTCTGGTTAAAAGCTAGATAGGTTTAAATGGGATAACTAAGTTCTATGGGTAGTGATTACTGGGCCAGTTAGCAGTGAGATATTGCAAGAGGTCTATCCTGGGACCTTTACTGTTCAGAACTTTATCAAGCTGCAGGTGAAGGGACGAGCTTTCATCAAGTCTGCAAGTGACATCAAGTTGGGAAGAAAAGACCTTTGAGAGCAGGGCTGCCATCCAGAGAAACTTTGACAGGTTGGAGGAATAGACTGGCAGGTTTCATGAAATTCAACAATGATAAATAAAGTGTCCTGCACAGGGAAGAAAGACCCCTAGTAGCCATGAGGGAACCATACAGCTCAGAAACAGCTCTGAAAGGAGCTGAAAATTACCTCGTAGATAGACAAACACAAGCTGCACATCAGCCAGTGTGCTCTGTCACCAAAGAAGGCCAAAAGCACCCAGAGCTGAATTCATAGGAGCAGAGCCAGGTGAGTGAGGAAAATGATTATCCCTTCTACTTAACACATGTTAGACCACATGTAGATCCCATGTCCAGTTCTGGACTCCCACAATACAGGAAAGAAATTGATAAAATGCATTAAAAAGTTCAGCAGAGAGACATCAAGATGATTGAGGGCTGGAGCACTTAAGCTGTGAGGACTGCTGAGGGAAATGGACTTGTTCAGCCTGGAGAACATGTAGCTTTGGGGAACACCTAACAGCAGCCTTGCCAGTACCTGTTGGGACATTATTAAGAAATTGGAGCCAGGCTGCTCCGTGTTGCACAAAGCACTGAGTGGAAAGAAGAAAAGTTTAAGACTTAATATAAGGAGACATTATGAAAGCAGTCAAGCAGAGGAACACCTTGTCCAAAGAGGTTGTGTCATCTCTAGCTCTGGAGGGTTTTCAACCCTTAATTTGATAAAGCACTCAGTAACCTGGTTTGACTCATAGCTGATCCTGCCAGTGCCGAAGGATGAACTAGCGAACTTCCAAGATCCCCTCCAACAAAAATTATTCCATGATCCTGAATTAGCAGTCACCTGTGTGGATCTGCAAGAGAAGGGTAGGTTGTCAATCATTAGCAGTACAATGATCTCTCCAATAGCAGATCAAGTGTCACCTGTTGTTTCAACAACAA